>WHVA01000256.1:0-154845 GCA_015179125.1 Gautieria morchelliformis
ATGACTCTGTGAACCCCAATCTGCATCTGAATACCCCATCAAGCCGTCTCGATTTCTTCCAAGTGTGAGCTTGAATGCTTCGTGCCTTTCAAATATTTGAAGACACGTTTGACTGCATTCCAATGTGTGCCACCTGGATTTTCGAGGAATTGCGAAAGCAATGACACCGCAAATGCAATGTCAGGTCGAGTGGCTACAGCTGCCCACATCAGTGATCCTATAGCTTGCCTGTTGGAAACTTCGACATGGCTTTCTTGCCTCTCTCTGTAGAAGGACATTGGTCTTTAGATAATTTTACGGCTGGATCAAGAGGCGTACGTAAGTCTTTGCATCTTCGAGATTAATTTTTGATGATCTTCTCGATGTATGCAGGTTGTGAAATTGCAATAGTTTTCTTCTGCCAGTCTCTTTCGATTTTGAGATTCAATAGCCAATGAATCTCGCCTAGATCTTTCATACTGAAGACCTGAGCAAGATCTCGTTTGACTTCGTCCAGGACTGACTGATTCTCAGCTGTGATGGTGAGATCATCCACAGCTGTTGCAATGAGCACATGCCCTTTTCCGCCACGTCTATAAAATACAGCCCCATCTGTGGCTGACGTAGTGAATCCTAATTTGTGGAATTCACCACTTAGACGTTTGTACCATTCCCTTCCAGATTGTTTGAGTCCGTAGAGTGCTTTCTTCAAAAGTAGCACTTCGTCTTTGTCTCTAGACTCATATCCATACGGCTGCTTCATGTAAATAGGTTCAGGCAGTGTAGCATTGAGGTATGCATAGTCCACGTCCATTTGATGGATAGGCCAGTCATTCCTAGCAGCAATGGCGCATATGATCCGTAGGGAGGATAACCGAGCAACAGGTGAGTATGTCTCATCATAGTCGACTCCAAACTTCTGTGTGAAGCCTTGGGCGACCATTCTCGATTTAGGCATTATTGGTTTCCCTTCTGGATTACGCTTCCAAAGGGTAGACCCATTTATTACCGACAATATTGGCTCCAGGAGGTGGTTTAGCTCGTTCCCACACTCCTTTGTCGATTAGGGCCTCGTACTCTTTGTCCATTGATTTCTTCCACATAGGATTATTCAGAGCTTCGTCTGCATTGCTAGGTTCAATTTGACTCAAATCCGGCACCTTGTCACTGTTTTGACCGTCGGTTGGAAACGCACTGATGGCACACTCATAGCTACTGATGCCATCAATCTCGGAGGATAATTCTTGGTCGAATAAAACTTCTTTATGGTCCTCAACATCCTCGTAAGCTAGCGTAGTCATATGTGCGCCAGCTTGTCTCTGAGTCTGAGATCTTGTTACGGGACCTGATGGGGCCGGCTGCACTTGTTGTTGACGGATCCTTTCGCTTCTCCTTATCGGTTCAGCTTCTCTAGGTCTGTCATCAACTCCCTGAATGGGTTGCAGCTCTTCAAGATATTCCTCTGGTGCACTTTCATCAATTTCTTCGATCTTTGCCTCTTCGATGACTAAGCAACCGGGCACAGGCACTGATGCCGGAATGGCCTTCTTCTCCTCTCTAGACGTAGGTAGCTTGGATTCCTCAATAGAAATGATTGGGACCTTTCCCTTCTTCATCTCTGAATCAAACACAACATTCCGCTCGACAGAAACTTTGTGCGAGTCAGGCCAATAAATATAATGACCATGGCTCTGCGCAGAAATTCCTATCCACCGAGCTCTCTTGGCACGAGCTTCCAATTTATCTCCCTGAGTGACCTTAACATAGACTTCAGTTCCCCACGCGTGAATGTCTTTGAGATTCGGTTTCTCATGGTGGATCATCTCGTAGGGCGTTTTATCCGGTAGAGCTCTTGTATGCGTCCTGTTCCTAAGATAATTGGCATGCTGTATTGCATAGCCCCATAATATCTTAGGAAGGCCTGAGTCCAGCAGCATGGCACGAGTTCTCTCAGTGAGAGTTCGGTTCAGACGTTCGGCAACACCATTAGACTCTGGTGTGTCGTGTACCGTCAACTGATGCTTCGTGCCTTGTTTGGCTAGATGCTGTTCGAATTCAGAGCTCGTATACTCGCCCCCTCGATCAGAAACAAGTGCCTTGATGTGCACATTTCTCTGTCGAAGCATTAAAGCCTCGTAGAGCTTGTACTTTGAAAATGCTTCTGATTTGTTCGCCATGAGATAGATCACCGATTCTCTTGAGTAGTCATCGATAAAAGAGACATAATATGACTTTTTATCGATCGTGAGGTGTCTTGCAGGTCCCCAGACATCAGAATAAATTCTGTCACCGAATTTTGATGTTCGGTCTCTGGGTTCTCGAGGAAGAGGTTTGCGTGCAATCTTGGCCTGAATACACACATCACAGACAATTCTATCACCTGTGGAGCTCAGTTCAATGCCCAATATCATGCCATGATTTAATAGATGTTGTAGGGACTTCTGTGAAATGTGCCCCATTTTTTGATGAATTTCCATGGCAGACAAACACATATGGGCTTGAGCACTTGGTGACTGGAGGTCTAGTCGACATAAACCATTGACCTTCGGTGCTTGCATCAATACCTTTCCAACAGCATTATATATCGTGCATTTCTGGCCACCGAGTCGAATGTCATAGCCAGCATCATCACACCGACCAATCGAGACGAGGGTAGCAGCAATTTTTGGTGCATAGTATGTATCTTGCAAAGTGACTTCTACTGTTTTATCTCCAACCTTATTGGATAATACGAGCAGTCCTGAACCGAAGGCATCAAAGGTGCCTTTGTTGGCTGCTCGGATAGTCCTCGGCTGTGAGAATTGACAGTAGTTCCTCAATAAATTTTTATGAGGAGTCATATGCGATGTCGTTCCGGTATCGAGTATGACTATAACTCCTGAGGATGTGCTCAGATTGAAATTAGAGCACTCGTCAAAATTGGTGAAGGCAAGATGCCCATCACCACTTTCCTCAGAAGAGGACTCTTCTTCGGCAACATTCGCTTTTGCTTTACCCTTCTTCTTCTTCTTGCCTTTGGCTTTTTTCTTCTGACGTGGTCCTTGACCTTCTTTACCACCTCCTTTAGCCCAGCAATTTTCGATGGAATGTCCAGGCTTTTTGCAGTTGATGCATATATGCGCCTTCTGCGCCTTCTGGTCCTTCTTAGTAGATGAACCAATAAACACCTGCTCTTCTTGCGGGAGTGTTTTCTTCCTGTCATACTGAGCCTTTAGTACCCTAATAATATTATCAGGGACTAATGGCATCCCGCATTCTTCAAGCGAAGTGGTAAGGGCGTTCATGACTGCCTCATAGGATGGTGGAAGTGACGCAAGGATAATGTCCATGAATTCTTCTTCGGAAACTCTGGCTCCCATCTCATTAAGACGAGCATATAGGTCTTGGGCCTTGTCCAAATGATCTCTCAAATCTCCATCCTCAGGACATCTCATACTGCGGAGTTGCCTCTGCAGGCTGGTGAGGACCATCTTGGGCTTTTTGGTCATTTCATTGACCAGTGCATCCCAAGTCTCTTTTGCTGTCTTCTGCTTCTGTAGCATCAGAGCTAATGACTCTGACACTGAGACGATGATTTGGGTCTTGGCTTGTCCTTCTCTAGCAAGGTATCTCTCCAGCTTCTCCTCAGCCTTATCCATCTGAGTTTCCTCAGCTTCTGTAAGAATATGGCCTGGGGGCATAACTGGAGGATCAGGAGGTCGAGTGACTCTCCCTTCTACATGCTTGAGTAGATTTTTGGACTCGAAATAGCTGATGAGAGTGGCTCGCCACAATGGCCAATTACTTCCATCAGTAGCAAGCTTCTCAACACCCAATAGCTTCTCAGAAGTGTCTCCGGGGCCCATAACCCTGTAGAGGACAGGAATTATAGGCAGTAGGTATGGACTGCTTGTTGGGTGCATTGATGCTCCTGCACCAAAATCAAGCATAATATATCCAATTTGTTGTGTGCTTTCTCAATTTCTTCTCATGTTGTTCTTGTATCATGCATCCATTTCTCTGGTTATTTTCGAAATTTTCCACTCACTCCCTATCTCTCCATTTCATCTTGTTATTTCTATTTTCACAAGCAGCTGCACCCAGCGGAGTCTGAAATGACTTCGACGCGCGAGCTCTTGGGCGCTAAAGGGCCGGGTAGTAGTACATGCGCAGTGAAACAGTTTCCCCCTCTCTCAGTGACAACTAAATTCACTGAGAGAGGCAAGTAAATTAGTCTAGCATTCTTTCGATTTATTAACCTAGAAATCCTCTGTAGTGAATTGTTTTCTAGGTAGTGTATAATATATTTACAGTGACAACTAAATTCACTGAGAGAGTGAATTGTTTTCTAGTCTATTCTTTTGAGCAAGAAGTCCATTCCTACTGCCTATAATTCCTGTCCTCTACACTGCTTGCTCAAAAGAATAGACTAGAAATTAATTCACTCTCTCAGTGAATTTAGTTGTCACTGTAAGTATATTATACACTACCTAGAAATTAATTCACTACAGAGGATTTCTAGGTCAATAAATCGAAAGAACACTAGACTAATTTACTTGCCTCTCTCAGTGAATTTAGTTGTCACTGAGAGGGGGAAATCTGTCTCACTGTGCATGTACTACTACCCGGCCCTTTAGCGCCCAAGAGCTCGCGCGTCCAAGTCATTTCAGACTCCGCTGGGTGCAGCTGCTTGTGAAAATAGAAATAACAAGATGAAATGGAGAGGTAAGGAGTGACTGGAAAATTTCGAAAATAATCAGAGAAATGGGTGCATGGTACAAGAACAATGTGAGAAGAGGTTGAAACACCATACAGCAAATCGAATATATTATGCTTGATTTTGGTGCAGGAGCATAAATGCACCCAACATTGTTCACCCTTCTGTAGCCTGAGATGGTTGATTAGATTCAAGTATAAGAATTAAATTTACATACATACCAGGTAGAACCTTTGAAGTCATTTTGTTGACAGCAGCTCTCATCGTGAAACTCAGCAATGAGAAGCCTTTCACCTGGCTGAAGTTTGGGTTCAACTTGCTTCAGCTCAGGCCCCTCAAATTTAATCATCCGTTGTTCATATTTCTCCATCATTGGGAGAAAAACCTCATTCCGATACTTGACAACGTCAGCCCTCTCATGGCCATCCATATACACCCCTTTTCGCAAGATGGTGCGTGTCCAGCCAAGCTTCACCAACCACCTCCATGCAGTCCTCTCGCAGAGTGGTTTCTTCAAGGTAATATTCAGGGAGGGGAGAATCTGTGAGTTGAGGGCATGGCAGAAGAGCTGAGGGGTGATTGAGCCAATGCGCTGTTCTGTAAGCCATGTTCTTGCCGCAACTTTGACAGCCTCATCTTTTAATAGAGACTGTGAGTTCTTGCTTCCACCCCTGGATTCAATAGGGAGCTACTCAAATACTTGATAATGGCATGCAAGACCTCTGATACGGCGTGCAAAATGTTCACTGGATCCACCCTGCTTTTCATGCCACTGTGCTGCAACCTCCCTGCTTGAAGTGATCCAGCCATGACCCTTCAACCGAAGCGTGGCAAAATTATGAAGGATCATTAGCTGATTGATGTCCTTCAGTGGCATATGTGCATGCTTTTTTTTCAAATCATCTTTGACTTGATCTCACAAGTCCTTCCAGCCACGAATATTCACCAATGGCCTCACCATGTCTGTAACCTCATCTTCCCATGGCTCTTCTTCTCCAGCTGTGTCCCCTTCACCTCCTTCTTCGCCTCCTTCTCCAGCTGTGTCCCCTTCGCCTCCTTCTTCGCCTCCTTCTCCAGCTGTGTCCCCTTCACCTCCTTCTCCACCAGCGTCCCCTCCTTCTTCAGCCTCACCATCGCTGCCACTTCCATCCTCTGTGCTTCTCTCCTTTCGCTTTCGAGACGTTGCAATAGGAGTAAGGTCTTCAAAGGAAAGTGGTGGAGGAGTAAGGGACTCTTGGTGAATCTGGATAGGAGCCATGGCAGGTGCTTCAGAGCAGTCCACAACAGGCAGGCACGTCACATAAGTATCAAGAGTTTGCTGACCCTCTAACATGGAACAATAACGACGCCGAGTGCGTTCTGATTTACTGCCGACATCTGGGCCTTTGACATATTGTTTGGGATGAGCTGCGCAACAAAGGGTGGCCTATTTTTGAGTGTGGCAGAAACTTATAACTCACCTTTTTTATCCATCAATCGCTTCATCCTCTTTCTCTTCGACGCTTATGGCATCCAATCCTCATCACTCAGATCATCACCATTTCCCACGGCAAATTTCAGGAGTCTCGCATGCACAACATGCTCCTCCTCCCCCAAACCCAGCCATCCAGTGTCAGAATCCACTGACCCGTTGTCTTCGTCGTTCGACTCCTCCGATTCCTCCCAGTTTGGCCGCAAACTGTCATTCTGGTGAGGTTCCCAGGCTGGGTCATCTTCCTCTGTGCTGCTGGGATCAGTAGAAAGAGCAGCTGCTGAATGAAGCAGGGACACCTGGGAGGGTGCATCCACAGGTGAGACAACATGCTGGGCTTGGTTTCGAAGCCCAGTGATATTACACTTTTGTTTCTTGCCTTGCATGCATCAAGCTGGCCAAATAACATGAGTATGTTATTGGTGTCTGGCCAAATTTTGAAGGGCCAAATTTTCAAACACGTTCTGAGGAATCGGCTCGTGCAAACCTGCCCGTAAGGACCTAAATAGACTCTATCTAGGCTTGAATTCCTTGAGCAGTGCAGAGGGCTTAGAGCAGGACGGTAAAGGGAGGTCGGCGCCAGCGAGGCTGCCGCGCGGGAAAAACTTTATCAATGCACGTACAAGTAATCGAGGAAAAGAGAAGAGCAAAAGGAAGTAAAATACAGGGATGTGAGGGGGTACCTGATGACGACACGAGGCGTTAAAAAACCCTATGGGAAAAAGCATTCGTGCCGCACAGGGATGCGAACGAAGAGAGAGGGGGGGTGGGGAGACGACAATGACAGAGAACGACGGAACGAGCTAAGCTGTGTGAAGTCAGTGTGCGTGGAGCATGCGAGCGGCGACCAAGTACCTGTGTGAAGGTAACGGTGCAAAGCAAGCAAGCGAGGGAAGGCGCACTTGCGCGAAAACAGATAAAGGCTTGAGTGAGCCCCCCGCTGAGACACGATGACGAACCCCATGACGCGGGCTCAGCTATGCCAAAGCGGGACTCAGGCCTGCTAGTGAAACATTGCTCAGCGGAATGCAGATCAGTAACAGCGGAGGGTGAAGCGCACCCTAAGTTAAAGTGAGAGATAAAAGAGCGGGGGTAGAGCAAAGACTACGTGCAACGACTAAGCCGGCAGGCCGGAGTGGAATTCGCCCTGTGTAAAGACGTACCTTTTTAAACACGGACGAATTCCTTGAGCGGTGCAGAGGGCTTAGAGCAGGGCGGTAAAGGGAGGTCAGCGCCAGCGAGGCTGCCGCGCGGGAAAAACTTTATCAACGCACGTAGAAAGGGTACAAGAATGAACGGGAGATGAGGAAAAGGTGGGAGAGGATAAGGTTTTTCAAAAGGGAGGGTCAGAGGCGGGGCGGCCGTGAATGAGAGCATGCAAGATGACGGGGTGCTTGCGAATGTAGACCTTGAAGGTGTCGGATGACCAGTGTCCCATACCTTGGATAAGGTTGTCAGGCATGCCAGTGAGAGCGAGGTCTGTAGCGCCCCCGGAGCGCAGTGAGTGGCCGCCTACATCATGACCGAGGATGCGGCGGAGGCGCTTGAGGAACCAAGAGGAAGTGGGGCTGAAGCCGGAGGAGGTGAGCCAGAGCTCGGGATGGAAAGGAAAAAGAGAATCGCGGGAGGTGATATAGCGTTGCATAAAGAGAACAGGGTCGAGGGGGAAGTGAAATGGGCGAAGAACGACTATGATGCTGGACTGGTAGAAGCAGTCCGCTTTGTGATAGGGCAGGTGGAAAGAGAACTGGTCAGCGAGGAAATGTAGTGAGCATCGCGAGACAAATTTCTTGGAGGAGCGCTTGGAAGGGGAGTCGGGAAGGGTCATTTCTCCAAGGCGAAGCAGAGAAAAGAAGCCGGTGAGGAGCATAGCAAGGAAGAGGCGGTCGTCATGGGAGGGGGTGTTGTAGGCTGCGTGGAGAGCGGTAAGGTCGTCGCGGGTGAGTGTGCGTTTTTGGTGTGGAATGGAGGCACCGCAGGATTTGCGCATTCCTGCGAGGCAACGGCGGACGATGAGGGTGGAGCAAGTGGCACGGACATTGGGGAAATGAGGTTCGAGGCCATTGCAGATGCCGGATAAGTAGGTGGAAACAGACTGAGGTTTGATGTGGTGTGACATGAAAACAACAAAGAGGCTGAGGACGTCAGGGGAAGGTTTGATGGGAAAGTTATGCATTTTACAAAAGGACAGATAAGATTGAAGGTGCGAGTTGTAGGCAAGGCGGGTAGAAGGCTCGATGGCATGACCAAGCGCGACGGCACGTTCATACCAGAGTTTTTCGCGGGACCAGGCTGTGCAGAACGGTTGCCGGCTCCGTGTGGTGGGAAGGAGCATTATGCTGCAGCCCCCATCGCATCCCGAGGGGGTTGAAAAAGGCGTATGCGCAACGTAGGGTGCAAAGAGGCGGCGACATGAAAAAGGCCGTGGGAGACAATGTCGGCAATAGTATTGTCGGCGCCTGGGATGTGGAAAACTCGAAGGGAAGAAGTCTGTGGGAGGAGTAATCGTACAGCGAAGAGGAGCAAGCAGTTATACGAAGCATGAGCTTTGAGTGAATGGAACATGTCGACCGTGTTCATGGAATCAGTGTAAATTAAAAGGCGGCGCAGAGGCGGCTGTAGATCAATGGCAAAGTGTAACGCGGATATGACGCATAGGGCTTCATAAAAGAAAATGTGAGCTAAAGGCTGCTGCGCAGTGATAGGGGAATAGAAGGCATGGTCCAGCGCGGGGACATAAAAACCCATGCCTTCAAGCGAGGCGTCGCAATAGATGATGAGGTTGGCATCTGTGCGCCCCCATACAAGGGAATTAACAAGATAGAGGCCATCGGAAGCGGCGATTGTATCGGCAAGCCAGGTGAGGTCGCCAATAACGGCTTGGTTCAAGTAAAGGGAAGCTCGGGCGATGGTTTTGCCTTCGAGCTTGGCATAAGAGGATTGCAGAGCGGGGTGCAGCAAAGGGAAGACGTTGAGAGACCAGTTGATCCACCCGAGGAGACGCTGCCATTGAAGCAGAGTGCGACGGCGTGAAACACTTGGGTCGACAAAGGCTCGAATGGCTGAGACCAAGTCGCGCTTACTATCTGAGGGAAAGGTGATGGAGAGGGCATGCGGGTCTACATCAAGTCCGATGATGCAAAGAGTTTTCCCAAAGGACTGTTTGGGCTCCTCATGCGGTAGCGCAATCTCATCCCAAAGGAGGAGGAGCCGAACTTGTTTGGCAGGATAGCACGTAGCGTAGGGTTTGTAACGGACTAAAGCGGAGTCCATGTCACAAGACCAGGCATCATCCATATAATGGAGCAGGTCAGAAATATTTTTGACGTGAATAGCGATCCAGATAACAAGCCCCATGAAGGTGCACCAGATACAGGCAGCGCTGCGCGTTCCGGACTGCATGCAATGATCGACGTGGCGCTGACTGTCAATGGTAATGATTTGCTTGAGTTGCCAGAATGGGTGGACGGGCCAGCGCCAGTAGGCTCCTGAGACATCGTCCTTGAAGAGCCATTCAGGCGCGCGCTTGTACTGTTTGTGGAGGTTGCGGAGAATGACACCAAAATCTTGCAAATTGTCAAAACAAACTCACGAGTCCTCACGCACAATCCAGGAGTTCGGAGCATGGGGACCAGCGCTGAGATCGTTAATCAGACGGAATTTGTCTGAATGAGGCTTGGGAACGATGCCAAGAGGCGAGCTGTACATGCCACGCAGAAGGTTGGAGCCAAATGCAGGAGAGTAGTGACCGGAAGCTACTTCGATATCTTGCTGCTCGCGGAGGAAAGCTAGGCCTTCTGCGGAAACGTTGCGGTCAGAGAAATCGAATGTTTCTGGGGCAGCTTCGTCTAAGACGGCATATGGCCACACTCCTTTGCGAAGACTCCTGCAGACAGAATGAATGAGAGGTCGGTTTGGATGGGACAAGAGAAGTGATTCGAAACGGTCGACATTGATTGGAGTGACTATCGGAAATAAAGTCGGATTGGTGGCTATTGTTTGAGCTGCGGCGGTGTCGCGGCGCACGCTGTCGGGGACTGTCGGGAAAGGGTCGGCGAATTCTGTGGAGTCTGCTGAGGGTGAGTGGGACGGCGCGTGCTCAGTCCATAGGAAACCTCAGGCCCATTTGGGACGCTCCCAGCACAGGGAGTCACGCTCACTTGGAAGGTTCGATCCTCCTCCGGTTGGCGCAGTTGCGGATCGGGTGCTTACCAGAGCGGGCAGCGCAGACGTGTCTGTACTTGCAGGAATCGCCGGTGCATCGACCGGCATTGAAACGTTGGCAAATTGGGGCTGCCGTGCCAAAAAGAGGTTGGGGTGTACGGAATTCCCTAGCGATTGGGAAGCTCTCTCCAATGAGGTGTCGGGCAGAGAGATCATCGAATTTGCCAATGGAGATGAGGGAGAGGCGTAGGGATGCACACCGTGCCGTACATCCACAGCTGTACGGTGCCGTATTACGGCCACGGCACCCGTACCATCGAGGGTCTGTGCTCTGTGCTGACGGTACGGTATACGGTACTGTTTGATGCCGTATGATGCCGTATTTGTACGGCCGTATACGGTATGTACGGCGATATACGGCATGCACTACTGTTTCAATTTCAGCTCTATTTCAGCTTCAGCTCCTCAATGTCGTCTCCTACTCAAGTGCCAAGTGAGTCCGCCATCCACACCTACCAAGTGTACTATGTACTATTTCACGTACTCACGTCACTACACAGAACCCAAGCGAGCAAACCGAGGGAAAAATATGGCAGCATTGATTGAAAAGGAAGGGCTGGATGAAGTTGGCCGTCCTACGAAACGCCCGAATCTGCATCGTCAGCAGAAGCGCAAACGCAAGCAACCCAAGAAGACCATGCAAGAAGAGGTTGAGGACGAGGACGATGATGAAGATCGTGACTTCTCAGACTCGAGCTCTGGTGATGTATTAAGCTCAGAATCCGAGTCAAATGTGTCTGACAATACGATTCCAAATCACGAAGTGCGTTTCTCGTTACATCTACCTATTCCCTACTCACCTAGTACTTGATCCTCGCATCTCTTATGAAGGGATGGAGCTTGATTATGCAGGCGACGAGTCGCTTTCTGAACATCTCGAATCATCAAAAAAAAATCTGTATGAATACTATGAGGCCCATTATGCGGGCAAACACTCTGCGTCTTCGCAAGTGACTGATCCCGTGCCTGGTCCATCAGCTGAAGCTTCAGCCCCTCCTCACTCCCCTCCAAAGAATTTTACATCACGCTTTCAGGAAGGCCAAGGCAGCGATCCATGAACTCGATGAATTCTTCAAGCTTCCTCAAGAGGATTTCAAGGCTTGCAATCCAATCCATTGGTGGATGGGTCGCCGTGCTCAATTCCCCAACTTGTTTTTGCTTGCTCGGGACATTCTCTGTATCCCCGGTTGCGTACTATGCTGTTATTGGAGTTTTTAGGGCTGACATTGTGACTATCCTAGGATCTGCCGTCGCCGTTGAGCGAGTTTTCTCAGGAGGTCGTGACACAATCTCATTGCGACGTGCAAGGCTTCAGCCTGAAACCATCAAAGTTCTAATGCTCAGCAAAAAAAAGCTTCATCTTGAACGCGCTCAGTGCAAAGCTGCAGTACGTCGTTAACATACCATGATTAGATCTTGTATCTACATTTACAATGCTATAATACAACCGTCAACCGTAATACGGATGGTACGGTACTGTACAGTACCCGTACCGTACCATCAGAGGGAGGAGGTCTCGATCATACGGTCTGCCGTATCCGTCAACTCGCCGTACATTATACGGCCGTGGCCGTAATACGGACGGTGTGCATCCCTAAAGAGGCGGTTATCTTTGGCGACCCGTACTTGGATCGCTTTGTCCAGGTTGATGACTCTTTGGTGCAAAGTTGTATGTCGGAGGGCCGCAAAGAGTCCGATAATGTATTGTTCGTACTCCGCGAGTTCTTCAGTTCTGTGGGGGTAGACGTACAGGATGGCTTGTTTGGCGGCAGCGAAGGTGATTGACCAGTCTCCGTGAGATTCGATGGATTTGGAAGGAGCTCGAGACCCTCCTCCTGCGAGGAGGGTGATGTCAATGTTGCCGATGGACTCTGTAACCTTTTGCTCAGATTCGAGGCTGTAATACCCGGAGAAGACGCAATCGAGGTCGATGAAGCGATTGACAAGTACGTCGAGCCATAGGCTGTCGGGGAAGTTGGGACAGTCAATCTGGGAGATGAGGTCATCCCTGGCTGCTTTGAGGTCGCGGAGATGGTTCGCTTCAAGGGAGAGCGTTTTGGCCAGGTCGGCACTGGCGTGAAAGGGATCACGCTGCCGCTGACGCCAAGAGAACTTAGCTTTGTTAGGTCGTTTCTTGCTTCGCGCAGCTGAATCTGATGCGTCAGAGTCCGAATGTCTTCTCTTAAGTTTTCTAATCGAGATGACGCTGTCGGAGTCCGGCTCTGAGCCCCCTTCTTCCGAGGTGTTCTGCACGAGTTCCCTTTCCCTGCACGTTCTGGCTTGGGCTTCGGAGTGACTCGTGCGTCGAGCTCTACGGTTGACCAATGGGCAGTCGCTGGATGTGGGTTCTCCGCTGAGCGGTGCTTGATCTCGAACAGTGGTAGTTGCTCGCTCGACGTCCGTGAGTTGGGTTCTGTGGTTGGCAGAAGGTTGGACACTGGAAGTGGGTTCACCACCGATTGGTGCTCCACCGCGAACGGCGGCGGTGGCTCGCTCGACGTCAAGTTCGGTGCACATTTCGATGTAGCGCCTGAGTGCTGCGTTGCCTCGCTCGTCGTCGGGGAGTATTCGGTGGAATTGGATGGTAGCATCGGCGGTGTCGATCTCTCCGGTGCATCGACGGTCGACAGTGCGGAGGCATTGCACAGCAGCGGCGGCAGCGACGGGCCGCGTGTCGACATCGTCTTCCTGCGCTGAATAACTGGGTCCCGCGTTAGGGGAGTTTTCGTGTGATATGGTGGATCGTCCATTATCAGCCATGAATCGAAAGATGTTGCTAGAGAGACGAAAATGACGGAGAACGACGGAACGAGCTAAGCTGTGTGAAGTCAGTGTGCGCGGAGCATGCGAGCGGCGACCAAGTACCTGTGCGAAGGTAACGGTGCAAAGCAAGCGAGCGAGGGAAGGCGCGCTGGCGCGAAAACAGATAAAGGCTTGAGTGAGCCCCCCGCTGAGACACGATGACGAACCCCATGACGCGGGCTCAGCTATGCCAAAGCGGGACTCAGGCCTGCTAGTGAAACATCGCTCAGCGGAACGCAGATCAGTAACAGCGGAGGGTGAAGCGCACCCTAAGTTAAAGTGAGAGATAAAAGAGCGGGGGTAGAGCAAAGACTACGTGCAACAAGACTGTCGGTGCGACGACTAAGCTGGCGTAAAGACGTACCTTTTTAAACACGGATAAAAACGATATTCTAATACGGGTGGGGTGCCCATAACCGGTTAATTTTTTTAGTTGACTTTGGTTGTCCGCGACTGTACGTGAGCAGCGCCACGAACACGTGGGGGGGAGGAGGCGCAGACCGAAATTTAAACGCAATTTGATTCTTCCAATAATAATATCCAGTGAATTTCATTTCTTTAGCTCTAGCAACAACACATCACTGTATATTAGATGCAGTCCACCCTGAATTCTCGGGCTATCTCGAAGCATGTCCGCCTTCACATCGGGGCTCTTATATTATTTGTTCCAAACTGCGAGGCCAATAATTCAAGGGTGCTTTTTCTATTCCGCCATACTAGGATGTTACTCAATTTTGCACCAGTCCTGGTAACTTGCAATCTGGACAGGAGATGGTATTAGTAGACATATCCACGCTGCTGGAACTCAGGCTCACCACTAAGGTCTCAGGGGTTTAGCACATCTCCAGCCAGTCACAGGAGGCATATCTGGAAAGGTAATTCGCCTCATAAGCTCCAAATTCCCCAAAGGTGCACACCTATGCAGATTAAGGGATCCAGAGCAGAAAGGATCTTGTGTGATAAGGAATCGATGACTCACTGAACAGTCGTGATTTGACAATTCTGGTATGAAACAAGACAAGGATAAGTAGACGAATCAAAATGCTGGCGATTCTGGAACTCACCAAGTGTCGCACCCTGTCCGATCCACCTCCCTCAACAGCATCGCAGCTGCTTTATGGATACATACAATGAAATCGACCCCTCCAGGTCTTCGTGTCGACCAGACTGCTCAAACCGTGTCCATAAAGCACTGCGATGCAGTTGAGGGAGGAGAATCGATCAGGATGCGGTGCACGTCGCAGGTTGAGTACTTCTCGATGCAATTAAATCGCCTCCTCCAGGTCTTTCTGTCGACCGGACTGCTCAAACCATGTCGAGAGCGGATTTGCGAGGTTGTCGAGGGAAGCGGATCGGACAGGATGCGGTACAGGTCGCAGCTCGAGTGCTTCTCGATACAATGAAATCGCCTGCTCCAGGTCTTCGTGTCGACCAGACTGCTCAAACCGTGTCCATAAAGCAGCTGCGATGTTGTTGAGGGAGGTGGATCGGACAGGATGCGGTGCGTGGAGCAGCTCGAGTGCTTCTCGAAGAAATGAAATCGCCTCCTCCAGGTCTTCCTGTCGACCAGACTGCTCAAACCGTGTCCATAAAGCAGCTGCGATGTTGTTGAGGGAAGTGGATCGGACAGGATGCGGTGCCGGGAGCAGCTCGAGTGCTTCTCGATACAATGAAATCGCCTCGTCCAGGTCTTCGTGTCGACTGGATTGCTCAAACCGTCTCCAGAGCGCAGTTGCGATGTCGTTGAGGCAGGTGGATCGGACAGGATGCGATGCGGGTCGCAGGTCGAGTGCCTCTCGATAAAGTGAAATAGCAAAATTCAAGTCTTCCTGATCACCAGACTCGTTAAATCGTGTTCCAAGGGTGGGGAGGGAGATCGCTGGATCAGAATGCGGGGCAGGTTCCAGAACAAGTGTTTCTCTGAACGATGAAATTGTGGCCTCCAGACCTTCCTGATGACCGCGTTCTATCCCATCGTCGGTGTCAGACGTGATACGGGTGTTCCACTGGCAATACATATGTTATTTCATGCTCCAACAGCGCTCTTTGCGAGATAACTGGATTCATGGGTCAGCCCACTATGGTCAGCGAAGTCTGCAAACTGAGGGAGGGATGCATACGAGACGCGACCAACGATGGAGAAGTTCCGCGCGACCTTCCCAAGTGTAAGCTACCACTGTCCTTGTCCCATGGTCATGCCTGCACCATAGCACGCCTCGTTGGATTTAGTTACGTAAGAACTCCGCTTGATTACGTACGCCGATTTTCTCTGACCATGGCCACTGAGACGTGGGTCTGATTTCATTCGCCTGATACGCCATCACTGATTGAGGGATGCAGAGCACCAAAGACTTCCTGGGCCGACGATGTCGATGAACTTGGTATGTATAAGGTATTGCTTAGTGTTCGACTAATCTCACATTTGTTTAGAACAAGGTCCTAGAATTCCTGGCACAATACAAGACACCGTAGATGAAAACGGTATCCGTACAATAGTGGAGTTCACTATCAATGATGAAGGAAAGAAAGTTAAGGTGGGTAGTAATGCTTAACTTTCGGCCTCGAGCCTGGCTGACTTGATCATTCAAGGTCACTCGCCGCATTAAACGCACACTGCAGAAGCAACTTGTCAACCATACAGTAGCGGAGCGTAAGCAATGGACAAAATTCGGTCAAGAAAAGGGGAACAAGCCTGGGCCAGACAGAGCAACTACGACCGTTGGTGAGATCGTAACCCTGAAACTCAGTGCTGGGAACAAGGTATGCTCTGCGCGACTTGACCAGATATGTTTATCTCACTATGAATAGTCAAATGAGCCGGAACCATCACAAGAACAGCAAATAAAGGCCAGCTTGGCCAACAAGAAGATCTCGTGTCGACTCTGCAAGGGTGATCACTTCACTTCGAAATGCCCTTATAAGGATACTCTGGGGATGCTTGATGGTGCAGGTGCGTTATTTCATGATTTGTGTTCTCAAATTTCTGATCTTCGTTTGGAACGTAATCACCGTAGATACACCACCAGTTGGTGACGATGATACCCCAACTCCAGCAGTAGACTTGCCTGCTGCCGGATCATCTACAGGCAAATATGTGCCACCTTCCATGCGTGCGGGTGCTGGTGCCGGTCGTGGGGCTGGGGAGAGTATGTTCCGTTCAAGGTGTGTCCTTTGTCTACGACGTATTGTAACATGCTGACTGTAGTCCACAGGGAGGATTTACCCACTCTACGGGTAACCAATGTATCGGAAGACACAACCGATAACGATCTCCGAGATCTGTTCAGCATCTTCGGTCGTGTGGCCCGTGTGTATATCGGTAGAGACCGCGAGACAGGCATTGGGAAAGGATACGCATTTGTGAGTTTTGAAGACCGGGCTGTGGCACAAAAAGCCATGGAAAAGGTGCATGGCATGGGTAAGTACTTCGTTTTTACTACGTGGTGGTGGCGTGTGACGCCTGTTGCCTGACCTGTAGGTTACGACAACCTCATTTTGAACTGCCAATGGTCTCGTGAGTGCTATAGTGTCTCTGTACTGCATCTACTTATAGTGCGATGCTAGAACCGAGAGAGCAGCGTCCGGGAGGGGCATGATTGTTGCATTCCTGTCATTAGTAAGCTATAGAACCTTTGCAATATTGCAAATAAATATATTTTCAGTTTTAGTGGTTTCCGGTATACAGCCTCACCGTGCCTGTCAAGCGCAGTATGCAGTATCTATTCAGGGTTTCCATGCTAGAATGGATTGAACGAATACCATCTGTACTGTCTGTCTTGTATGTTGTTGAGGAGCCAGGAAACAGATTAATTCGCGCGTCCCTACCTTTTCGTTGAAATCAGTTAGATCTTTGCGGTATAAATATCGTAGGGTTCTAGTATAATTGTCAAAAGCACGCAAAGGCGCTCCTCGTTGAGCAAAAGTTATGCAACCGGGTAATAACCTACGTCAACGTCGTGAACTGGCGTAGAGATACGTTTCGATCATTCGTGATCTCATAGCCTAGTTTGGCTTGTCACCTCCTCCCCCATCCAGAATAGACAGCGTTGCATTTCATACGCGGAAATATCTTCCATAAAGCTGGCTGTTCCGTTTCCGGAAGTATTGCTTCGAGTCATAACGACTCTCTTCCCTGTGGGCTGTCCTTCCCAGGCAGGAGAAAACGACTGCTTAAACTTCGAGGGGTCCGCCGTACGAGCGAAAGACGCCCAATACGAGATGATTTCCTGTGAAAGAGGCATCTCGGTCTAGTAATTATGGTTAGTCTCTATGAAGCCTGTCTGTAGCTCATGGCGATTTCAGCTCACACTATTGAACGCTTTGAAAGTGTAGCCTGCATTGGGAGCGGTGCTACATCCTCGTCAGTTATGGAACAGCTGACCAACTTTCCTGACAACTTACTTCGTCCCGTCGAATAAGAAATATAGATCACTTGTATGCATAACACCCAGATACGGGTTGACATCCCACAGTACTGGGTCGGGAGCATTGAATCTAAAAGTGGAGTTGAGCAAGAGTACCACGGAGGGAGGAAACATAATCCAACTCGCCGGAATGTGAACGTTCTATTCCCCCCCATCGCGGCTGTGCGATTAGCCAGGAACCAATCCCTTTATCGGTGTCCTTTAATCGGCAGGAGAAGCGCAAGCGAGAACGCTCACATGCATCCAAACACCGCATCCTGTTCCATCACCCAAGTTCTATCATATTCTGTAGCAAACAGGCCCCCCGTCGCGTTTGGCTTAGGGTACAATTCTAAAATCTTCGCAATGGTAGCATTAGACTGTACCATGATGGATTCAATTATCAGGCAATTCGATAATTCGAGCATTTATTTACCAGGCTGGGCCACCGTTTTAGCAGTGCGGCGATTGATTGCTGCTCTGTCAATAGCGTAGCAGGCGTACCACTGGTGAATGTCCTCCCATCATTCGAACAATGTCCGCCAACATAATCCACAACCGAAAAGTTGCCCGACCGAATAAGAGCAGCAGGAAGGTCAGGGAGAATTGTCCCAGGTCCGGAGACGACAGGTGAAAACTTGCCAGCTGGCACGTGATTGATGGCAGACACTAGTGCACCTGGGAAACAAGAAGGACATAAATAATTAAACAGAAATGTATTGAATTCGATAGCCCAAGTAGCATAGCATACCTAGTGATGCATTTCTGAGACACTCGAGTGCCTCTACACCCGTATCGGAACATCCTGCAGCTAGGGTAGCCTCACCTAAGTAAATAAGTAATTACAACTGACAACTCTGCAACATTCTGGAGCTGTTCAGGATCACTCACGGAATGCCTGTGCACTTTGTGCGTTTGATGGGGTCGGACCATAACCAATGGACTGCGAAATGGCACGGCTGAAAGGAGCGGGTCGTGTGCCTACAAGATTAAGTTAGGCACATAGTCACCCTTCAATGAGGTCATGACACAATGACAAGTACGAAGCGAGCCAGGGAAGCTTTCCTCTGTTCTCTCTGTTTTGCGGAAGGCGGGGTAGGGTGGGTTTGGTATATCTTACCTCCATACGCCACGATTTGCATGACAGTGCTGGCCCCTCCAGCACTCTCTCCCACTATGGTAACCGTGTCCGGATCTCCGCCAAATTTTGCTATGTGTCGCTGGATCCAGTCAAGAGCAGCACGCTGATCTAGTAATCCGGCATTAAGATCGGTAGCAGGCATTAAGGGGGAGGCCATAAAGCCAAGCATATTAATTCTGTAGCCCTAGGAAAAGTGGTTTAACCGCGGAAACACCACATAAGGAAAATCCATGCAAACCATCGACACGGCAACGACTGCCTGAGATTGTCTGACCCAATCATACATTGGGAAACCTTGCGTAGTCTACGTTATTGGCTCAATAATACCCTATACGGGGTTTATGGTGTCTGGCTTACTCCATAGTAAAATCCACCACCCTGTCAAGGTTGAGATCAAGTAAGGTAATCATGAGCAGCAGAGAGCGCACGTAAATATAGACGATGACTGGCAGCTTGTCGCCTAGTTTCGCATTGTCTGGTTTCCATACATTGAGGAGAAGACAATCTGCAGACCCAGGCACATAAAATTGGACTAAAGCTGAACGTGATTAGCTACCTTCGCTCCCAACACCAACGACAGCAGGCTGTTGTATGCAAGGTGGGCCCCAATTCCGTGCGTCTCTGACGGGAACGTCTGAAATATTTTCCGGGACCTGTTCAGCCAGAGCTAGAGGGGCCCTAAAGCGCAGAGACCCAAGAGGTGGCTGCGCATACGGTATACCTCCGAAAAAATGAACGGGTCCATTGGATAGACCTGTAGGTGTCGTGGCATTTCCGACAAGAGAAACATAACCCAAATCAAGCACGGGTCCGGAGAGGGTTGCCCCAGCCGAAAGAAAGAAGCACGCCAGCATGGTTGCAATTTCAACGCCCTTAGATAGAAGTTGCATTGTCTATGGCTGCAGTGGGGTTGAGGACAGTGCTGGCCAGAGAATCGACTGTATATAAAGACCTAAGCCACGACAGCGAGGCGGCGGACCGGCGGACCAACACCGGTATTTTTATTCCAGCAAGAATCCCTTGCAGCTACCCAAAGGAAGCACCCCTAAACTACTCCTGGAGCTGGTTAATGCGAGGCACACTATGCACTCCCATGGCCTGTGTGGACATGCATCATATGGAAGTCCTAGAGCATTCCGTAAGCATGGTCGACGAAGCTGAAGTCCAAGTACTGGTCGCGAGTCATCGACTTCGGTGGTGCATTCCACCACTACATGCATACGCAGCGGCATGGACCACCGATGTGGATGGCACGACGAGGACGAACGGCCTTACAATAACCTCATCGACCGGGTGGCACAAAGGATTTCCTTTTCGAGCAAAGCAATTAGCGCCACGCGGAACACGCGGCCAATGCCGGGCCGGGCTTACGTGAGGGTCCCCCGAACTATGTAGGGCGACGGGTTCTTCGCGAAAGCACGAAGCCCCGCCCGGCAGCGACCGCCGCGTGTCACGCTTAGGGCGGCTTACATAAGTTTACGGAGGCCCTCTACTATTTAAACTACACGATCGAGCCTTAGGGGATGTCGGCGGTCCTCATAGTTCCCCTTACGCTACAGGTTTTCCTACCAAAAAAATCAAATATTTATTTTATTCATGAAGTTAACGTGCGGTCGGGTGCTGAATCAGGCCAGCCACTGACTAAGCTCCCTGTCCGGGATTCAAACCAGAAAGCCGATCAAGCTCGCAGTAATCGGCGACATAAATATTCGAACTTTCATCTGTTGCTCAATCATGTCGTGTTCTGAGTTATCCTGGGCGGATCCTTGCACTCGTTCCTACTTGACGTCATTCCCGCCGTTCATTCTCATATCCATCGTCTTAGGCTTTTACTTACCATTATTCCCGAAGCTTCCCGCTGTTTTGAAGCCAGTTTTCACGCCGTTTCTGCCTCTTGCGGAAGCTGTGGCGCTCATTGAGGCAGACTCACACCACTCTGTGAGTGAACAAGGCGTTTCCAACCCTAAAACGCCCTTATGGCGATCGATGTGTTTATCTGGCCTCGCTCTGGCCGAAACCATATGCTGGCTAACTATCGCAAGCTATCGGCTTGCCTTGGCCAAGGGCAGTCCGGATTATCAGGTCATCTCGCCCTTCCTGAGCTTTCTATCTTGGCTACCTGCGGCAGTCATACCTGCTGTTCGACCAACATTGACACCGCCCTACGGCCTATTTTCACTCTATGTCGTCCAGCTGGTGACCGGTGTCTTTCGTTTTGGAGTTATCTGGTATGACCGCGATACGCTTGGCGTACCTGTGAATGGCTGGGACGTAGCAGGGACTTCGGCGAATTTGGTTGCAGTCTTGGCTCTGCTGTTAATTGTTTTGTGCATGCCGTTAAACATTCCGAGTAAGGCCATCGAGGAAAAGATTGTACGGTTTTCTCTAAATCTGCCTTGATAACAAAGCCGCAATATTGTTTGTCAGGGAAAAGAAGTGAGCCCAGAAGACTACACGTCTTTATGGGGATGGATATCATTTGAATGGGTATATCCCTTGGTCAGAAAGGTGTGTGACGATCATTCACAAAGGTGTTCTGCAGGTCTGTCTGACCAGGTTACTGACAGGGAACGAATGAAACTCTCAACGAACCGGACGTTTGGGACTTATCGCCCACCATGCAATCCAAGCCGCTCTATATGAAGTTTTCCACCACAACGTGTGTTTCATTTCTAGACGAAACTTGTGTGCTTCTTAAAAATCGTAGTCGTAAGACTCTCCTTCGTCGTCTTTGGGCTGTGAATGCGATGGATATGGTGTAGGCTTATCCAGTTATCTCTTTACAGTATCTATAGTCTAACTCACTCAAAGCATCGACTTCGTTTTGATGCTTGTCAGTGTCATATTCAATTACGCTCGTCCGTTTTTCCTCAAGTTGGTCGACTTCGTGTACAGACGTAAAATATTACCACTGACATCCATTCCAGGCGCATCCTTGATTCGCTGGATCCGGCCAACGAAAACAATCCCGAGGCTAGAGCGCAAGGCTACATCTATGCGTTCCTTGCGTTCTTTTCACTCCTTTGTAGGGCTGAAGTCGATATTCTCCATCTTTGGTATGGTCGACGAGTGGCAACACGAATACGCAGCGAACTCATGGCGAGTATTTACGCCAAGGCATTGGTTCGAAAGGATTATTCTGGTATCGTCGACAAAAAGGATGGGGAACAGGAGAAGCAAGACGACAAAACTATGTCAACCCCAAATTCGACATCGAAGAGCTCGGAGACTCGGTCAAACGTTGATAAGAAGTCAAAGAGCAAGGACGCAAAGGGCGGTACAAAAATCAGATCAGGAGCGGATGTAGGCAAGATTGTTCAACTGATGAGTGGTGACGCGAATCGGATCTCGGGAACGGTTACTTACGCATACTTTATATATGTAAGTTTTCTACATTCCGTGCGCATCTAAGGGGATACAGTTTTACATGAGATATGCTTTAGGGAGCGCCTTTCGAAATCATTATCGCTTGTATGTTTCTGTATCAGTGTGTCATTTCCATTGATGCCGCGAAGTGGTTCTCAATGGTTGCGCTAGACTTCTGGGTCTGTCTGCATTTGCAGGTTTTCTCTGCTGGGCGGTGGTGGCCCCTTTAAACTCAGTTCTGGCGAAACAGGGGAGTGGACGCGCTCGTGCTCAGTATTCGTGTCGCTGATCCTGTTGGAACAGGCCGTTGGTCTCCAGAAGGGAGTACTCGCTGCCGGAGACAAGAGGATGAATGTCATCAACGAATTGCTCAATTCTGTGCGTTAGACATTCAATTTACTTCTTGCGGTCGATCAGGAGCGTTGATCGAACCATCGATAGGTTAAACTTGTGAAGTTTTATGGGTGGGAGAATCGTTGGATGGACCGCGTTCTCAATGCGCGGAAAATTGAACTTGATTGGCTTGTGAAGGGTACGTCATCATCTGAGCGTGTATGGCGTTATGAGTTGCTGACGATTTATAAGGACGAATCAACCGGATCTTGTTTTCAGCACTGTGGACGACAGCACCCATTTTAGTATCCGTATTGTCTTTTCTAACGTTCATCTTAACAGGGCATGAGTTGACAATCTCTGTGGCATTTACGGTCATTGAATCCGCACACTTTTACAATGCCATATTACTCATGGTCATGTTAGGCGATTGCGATATTCAACATGTTAGAGTATGTCTTGCTCAATTAAGGCAGGTGTATCAACCTGATAGAACGGTACATGTTTAGTCCGCCACTAAGTACGCTTCCACATTGGATTGTCCAGATACTACAAGTCTAGCCTGCGTTTCATCTTTTTATCCTCTGACATTACTGATATGGCGCCTTTGTCAAGAGTCTTGTGGCTGTAGACCGCATTGCCATATATCTATCAGAGGACGAGGTTGATGCTGAAGTCTCGAGCCTGATGCAGGGCAGTATCCTCCGCTCTGAAGCTATTGATGATCATCGACTGGGCTTGGAACACGCATCTTTTAAGTGGAACGCTGTCGAGGAAGGTAATAACACAGGACCACCCCCGGTTTCTGAGCTTTGGCCCAAGCCTACGGCTTCAGTCGTTGAGTCCGAACCCGTTCCAGGAGACAGCATATCAGTCAGCAGCCAGGAAGGAGCAGACCACCAGTTCGAGCTGAGGGACATCAGTGTTGTATTCCCGGACAGGCAGCTCACAGTAGTCACCGGCCCAAGTAAATACAATGAAGTTGGTTATATTTGGAGAACTGACTGAAGTATTATAGCTGCATCCGGCAAAACTGCCTTACTAGTGAGCTGCTAAACTTCACCGTTGCTGACTCTGCAACTGACAACTGACTCGTACAGATGGCCCTTCTTGGCGAGATGACCATGCTGCCGGGAGATGGAAAACTGTTTCTGCCTAAGTATCCGAAGCATGTTGACGAGTATGGGCTCGCAGGTGTATCTTATGCAGCACAAGCCCCGTTCTTACAACACCAGTCGATCCGAGATAACATCCTTTTCGGCACACCGTACGAGGAGCAACGTTACGAAGCTGTATTAGAAAGCTGCGCACTGAATCCTGATTTAGCCATTTTCGAGGATAGGGACTTGACAGAGGTGGGATCCAGGGGAATCTCGCTGTCTGGCGGACAAAAGGCAAGAGTTGCCCTCGCAAGGGCTGTCTATGCACGAAGCAGATGTGTTCTTCTTGATGACCCCTTGAGCGCTGTTGTACGTTCTTATTTTCTACATGTTGAAGAAGTACTAAGTTGTAAAATAGGATAGCCACACAGCGTTGTTTCTGTACGAGCGGTTATTGAGGGGTCCCCTTCTGGAAAATCGCACCATTGTAAGTGTCAGCCATTCAGGGCGGTTGCGGTTTTTTATACCTTTAGGTCCTTGTAACACACAATGTGGAGCTTGTGCTACCAGGGGCCTATTACCTAGTTCACATGCTTGATGGGCGGATCGACGTTCAGGGCACAACTGAGGAGCTACGCAAGCAAGGCACATTGGAGGCCATCACCAAAAATTCCTCGCTTGAGCATCAGCTTCAAGGCGGCCAAACGCCACTAGACAAGCCTTCGGACGCCCAGGGTGCCGATCTGCACAGAAGACCCCGCCAACTAGTCGAGGACGAGGCTCGAGAAACGGGCAGCGTCAAGTGGCGCATATATCAAACATACATGAAGGCGTCCTCTTACTGGACTTGGGCGATCCTTGCAGTTTTTATTTGCATACCCCAGCTACTTCGTGTCGCAGAGAAGCTCTGGATAAAGCAGTGGGGTGAAGTAAGGCAATGGTGACACGATACGATAATCCTGTCTGATGCGTATGTTGCAGGCCTACAATCATTCTGCAGCTGTCGCCCACCTCTTCTATTCCCCGTCAATTTCCGACGGGGAAGGGCAAATTCCGCTACACTCCTCAGCATATATCAGCAATGCTTTCGAGAAATTCTCCTTGTCAAACACCGTCACATCCTCACTGCTTCCATCTGCGAACGATCACCCATTATTTTATGTGGCCATCTACGCCTCTATTGGTTTTGGCACTGCAGCAATTAGCATTCTCAATGTCTCCGTCCAATATTCGGGTGGTATACGAGCATCTAAATTGATCTTCAAACAGCTCTTGGTTGCCGTTGTACGTGCAACGATGCGCTGGCACGACTCGACCCCAACAGGTAGCATGTTTGTGCAACTGCTGGTGATATACTCACCTCGACTGTCAGGACGGATGTTGAACCGCTTCAGCGAGGATATTCAAACTGTTGACTATTCTATCAGCGGGTCCCTCCAGGCGATCAATGCATCTATGGCAACCCTTTTCGCCTCAGTATTAACTGTAGTATTCATTTCTCCGCCATTCATCTGTCCGGCCATAGTGATTGGATATGTTTATTATCGACTTGCCGTCGGTTACCTGTGAGTGAGTCCGCTGTAGACATCCATGGAGGTGCTATATAATGTGGTCGCCAACAGAAACACTGGCCGGGACCTGCGACGCATGGAATCTAACTCTCACTCTCCCATTTACTCAGACTTTTCTGAGCTACTGTCAGGCATAGTCAGTGTCTCTGTATTCTGTTCTCCGGTTGCGGTTCACTATTAGCTCATTGTTACCCAGGTTACAGTAAGGGCATTCGCGTCTGAGAGGCGATTCCTGGATAATCTTCACAGCAAAATTGATGGCACGACGAAGGTGCGCGAAGTCAAAATATACTAGTTTGCCGCTCAAACGTCTGCAGATGTGGTATTGTGCGTACTTTAGACCCAGAGTGGATATTCCAATTGATTGATCGACTACAAGTTTTTTGGATGACTAATAGGTCAGGATGACATCCTAAGCATTGCTCGCGTAGTAGACACTCTTCCAGATGGTTATCATTGCACTTTGACGCCTTAGGGGGACTTGCCGTACTATTCACTACACTTCTCGCTCTTTCTGGCACCATAGGAGCCGGTCAGCGTCCTTTGTTAAGACATTGGGACTCTAACCAATATTGTAATAGGCCTTGCCGGTGTAACCATTACCTCGGCCATGGGATTTACTTCTGCGGTTTGGAGTTTTTATTTGCTTGAAGCTCAATTTCTCACGTGGCACTGTAGGTTTATTGGACATGCAGGTGATCTTGAATTATTCGTTGACGCTAGAAGTAATTAAACCATTAACTATATTGCAGAAATTGGACACAGCTCGAACTTGACTTAAAGTAAGCGGATCGCTTGCTTGGTCGACCCCTGTTGTGCACTTATCCAGGGCCGCAGCTCTGTCGAGAGAGTTGTGGTGTACTTAGATCTCCCTCAAGAACCGCCACTTCTGATTGAATCTTCCCGCCCTCCGGCCTATTGGCCATCTAGTGCAGACAATGACTCTCTCGTCGTGGTCCAAGATTTAGTGATTGTAAGGGTTATTCGCCGCTGTTACATATGCTTTTGTGCTGAATTTTGCACACAGCGGTACGCTGCAGACCTCCCACCAGTTCTTCACGGCGTTTCGTTCACTCTGAAGGCACGCGAGCGGATCGGACTTCTAGGACGAACAGGTGGATATTATGTCCGCGTTCACGGCCTGTCGCTGATTCGATCCATAGGAAGTGGCAAATCTACGTTGGCAATGAGCATCCTGCGTTTCGTGAGTGGGGTTCCTTCATTTGAACCAAGTTACACGAGTCTCTGTAGACCGACCCCTCGAATGGTTCCATCCTGATCGATGGCATCGATATTTCAACAATAGGCTTGCACGATCTACGATCGCGTTTGGTGAGTCCTAGTCCTGCCTCATGCCCACGGTTACTCAGTCTGTCCAGACATTTGTTGCACAGGATGCTGTCTTATTTTCAGGCACTATAAGGTGGTTATTGACGATAATGAGCATTCACAAGTTACTTATCGATTTCAAGGGACAATATTGATCCCTTTGGTGATTTCAGCGACGAGGAATGCATGGATGCCCTGTATCGCGTTCACCTCCTGTCCGAAAACGCGCGTACTTCCCGGCGGTCGTCTAGGGAGATCTCCCGTGCCTCATCGATCCACGACGTGGAACGAGATGAAACCGTCGCATCTTCTTCCACAGGTTCACCAACAGCCATCCAGCAAGATGATAAACAGGGCACCATTTCTCTTCATACTCAAGTCTCCACTGGAGGATCTAATTTTAGCCAGGGTCAACGTCAACTGTTCACCATGGCACAAGCTTTACTTCGACAGAGCTCTATCATTATTCTCGATGAGGCGACGAGTTCAATTGACTATGCTACCGACGCCAAAATCCAGAAAACGATTAGAGAAGAATGTAAGTAGTTGGGTGACCTCTGAGCCTTATAACCTGATGGCCGTCTGCAGTCAAAGATTCCCTCTTGATTACCGGTATGTTTGTTCGAACCATGTCCGAGTGAGCTTACGACTCATCCCTCGCAGTTGCTCACAGACTTCGAACCGTGATCGATGTACGTCCCTTTGTTGTTACAAAAATAAACAAGCAAAACTGATCATATTATTGACCAATCTCCCCAGTGCGACCGGCTTATTGTGCTTGAAAACGGTCGTATTGTTGAATTTGATACGCCAGTCAACCTCATTCAGAAGGAGGGCGGTGGTAGGGGTATATTTGACTACTCGGAATGCAATGCTAATGGATGTTCCAGCGTTTCGTAACATGTGTCTCCACAGTGGGACGTTTAAGGAGCTTGAGGAAGCTGCGAACAAGGCTGCAGGATCCACAGATTAATTCCAATTTCATGCATGGAATAAGAAGTTATTGTTCAAATAAGGTGAGCACTTGTCTGCTTCTGCGTGAAGTCAGCACGCCGGCCTAAGCGAGCCAAGCTGAATAATCACTTGCGTGAAGGTGCCCTGCGGGAAAATACTAGGATAGCACGGTAGTGAAATATGTGGAAACTCCACAAATATAATTGGTTTTACCACGTATGCACTCGTGGATTATCCTAGTGCATAGATACGTGGATCTACCAACAGCAGAAGGTGGAAATTGTTGACATGGCCAAGAACGATCCTTAGGTAATCCAAGAAATCATAGCCTAAAATACATGGATATTTTTGGTCAGAAATATATTTGTGACTATACCATATTGCCCACTAGGTACAAGTCACTGTTTGTTTACCATAACCCAAAATAGTGAAAAGAAAGCAAATCCAGTAATAATTTGAAACTATGGCAAATGGTGAAGGATCTATTGTAGGTTAGTACTGGAGTGTAGAACGCAGGGCCATGGTAGGCATCCCGTGACCCAGACATATAGCTAGTTACTAGTCTCGGTCATGCTCAACCAAGACTATATATCAATTGGACTCATATTTAGGAGCACCTCAGTGAATTGCCCATTCACTGAGGTGCGTACTGCATTTGTACATTATAATGTCTGTTTGTTGACTCCTATGTAGTCATTGCTACCTAGGTACAGTACCGTTATATACACTCAGTGACTCACCCATTCACTTAGTTGTTGCTACATAGCTACTGCACATAATCGCTACAGGTTATGGCCCCACAGAGCCCACCACTGTCAGGGAAACCCCAATCACACACTGCTTTATCACAAAGTGCATTATCGTGAAGTGCATTATTGCGATGTGCATTATCGCTGAGGTATATTATCACCCTTTTCACATTACCACAGCATGCAGTTTATTGCAACATGTGATTGGGGGCCCCTGAGCCTATCCTAGCCCTCAGCATCCTTCTGTCTTGTGTTCTATTTATTTCCTTTCCTGTTCTGGCCCCTTCCGACATCATTCCTTCTTTATCTGTCCAACCCTGTTACTACTGGCATGATTGCTTATGTAACTCAGGCATTCAGTGATTGGGCTAGCATGCCCGCAGCTTACTTATAGTCATAGCTAGGTGGTGAAGGAGTTCCTTAGAGTTTTCTCTTTGGATCCCCCTTTGCCAGGTATGTCTGTGTTGTGTATATAGTTCCCTATCTTAGGCGGATGCTTGCAACTTTTTATTACATGTAGCTTCACCCATTTTATTCTCATATTATAGAAAAGAAGAGGGTGAAAGTATATGGTAATTTTATTGTCAGGATATAAATAATTCTACTTTTGTCCCTTCCCAAGTGGTGGCTCTACCAACGAGAATGCCTCTTTTTATTTTTATGCCTATTCTTATTTTTTCTACCAACTTTTAATATACACTATATCATTATAACTATTCATATTAATACTCATATTACAAATATCTATCCAAGTACTATTACTTCATACTGTACTCTAATACTCTCTCATTATAACTATTCATGCTAATACTCTTACTCATATCTGTTAGAAGTATCTGTCCAAGTATCCATTACTCTATCTTATAGTCTAATACTCTCTCATATGTATAGATATCTCCGAGATGTTTAAATATATACAGAATCTTCTAATAACATCTATTCTTCTCCTTATAAATACTATAATATTGTCATGACCTGTCTATTTCTCTTACCCCACTGTCTCTATGTTCCCCCTCATCACTCCCTAGCATCTTTGCCAGAGTTCGCCGCACCCACCAACCACTCCCCCTCTACATCCACTCTACCTGCTGTTCGCCCCATTCTCCGAACCGCTATTCGCTGCTCGCGCATTTTGCCAGCAGGCACGCCATCAAATATGATCGATACCATTCACCCGGCATGATGGTTCATCATTAACCCTATCGTCTTCTTAATCCAACCCCTTTGGGTGTTCGTATGGCCAAAGTGTGTTCACAGGACGTCCCTTCCATAGGTCGTGCGGGATCAACCCAGTAGACGAAGAGTCCGTGCAGGGTAGCATGTATGCGGGTCCCAAGACATGGTTTTGTCCATAAGACCTTTACTCTCCGTCGTTTCATGTTCGCACTCTTCCCTCACTCTATTGTATGTTTATTCCATCTACTTAGTATCATGACTGCGCACCCCTATCCGACCCTGACTCATGACGGCCTCTTTCCTATTTGCTAATACCTTACGAGCAGTCGATATAAGTAGTTTACATTCGCATGTATATTCTCCAGTTCAATTATCATACGTCGTCCATCTTGTGCAAACTTGACCTCGCAGTCTTGAGCCTTCTCCTGGAGATTTCTATCTTCGACCAGAAGAGGACTTAGGCACCGCTGGTGAGTTCTCATACTTTACCTTCGTTACCTTAGCCTTCGAACTATTTTCTGTGCTGGCGGCGAAGGGATTGTCGCTACTTAGACAACCCTGCCATGACACCTTGCACGTTACATCATCTAGTGCCATGGGCTATTTCGCTACGACTGTAGATAGGGCGAGCTCCGCTCGGGCAGCCCTCTTATCTTGTGAACATTTATTGGTTCACCTATTCGCTGAACGGCATACTTATTCGCACAAGTCATTCGGGCATTCGCTGTGTCCACTAATACACGATATTAACGCCTAAAAACCAATCTTGACATATATATTCCTATGTGTTGTTATTAATACTCTTATAATATATATTATATACTCATACTGTATCATATGACCTTTTTGATTAACCTCCTTACTTTGGATCTCCCTTCACCAGTTTGCCACTTGAGTGTAGTGTGTCTGCCTAGGTTGCCCTTATAATTCTTGTTCTGTAATAGAAATTCTTTAATAGGATGGATTGGAAACATTAGAGGGGGTCTCGATGATGGACTTATTAGTCCTGCGGACAGCACGGATGCTTGGGAATCGCTAGGTCGGGGCTATACTACGTATTGTAGTGTACAGATGTCTCGGTAACCTATATTGCTTATGCAGGAGCGACAGTGAGAGTTACGGTGGGCTTAGATCGAGAACTGCTCGGAATTGGACAGAGAATGCTGTCTAATTTCTCGATATACAAGGGTAGCCGCTTTATACTACTCAGAGTATCACTAACTAGTATTGGGATCACTGTGGAGCAAGAAGGGGTTCGTACATATGGGTAAGCTGTGGAATGGAAGGGGATAAATGCCCGGGGATATGGCCGGGTGGAGTTGAGTCGTGGGGACGCGCCGTATCTAATTGTACATGTATATACTGTGGAGTGGATGGGGAATATGGAGGTGGAGTGGGAAAGAGAGACCAAGTCATGGGATAAGAGTCAGTTGGGGATAAGGAGTGTGTGGGATCATACATGGTGCATATACACGGTCAGATCAGTTCCAGGCAGCCGGCACGTCTCTGGTTCCACAACAATAATCACATAGTCCTCCACCACAAAGTCATTTGTCATTCCTAAGCTAGCCAGGTGTCAAGATTGGTTTTTAGGCGTTAATAACGTGTATTAGTGAACACAGCGAATGCCCGAATAACTTGTGCGAATAAGTATGCCGTTCGGCGAATAAGTGAACCGATGAATGTTCACGAAACAAGAGGGTTGCCTGAACGGGGCTCGCCCTATCTACAGTCGTAGCGGAATAGCTCGCAGCACTTGACGATGTAACGTGCAAGATATCGCGGAAGGGCTGTCTAAGTCTCGATGGTCCCTTCGCTGGCGAAGGTGCTCCTTCAGAGCCCTTCGAATAACTTGTGCGAATAAGTATGCCGTTCGGCGAATAGGTGAACCAATGAATGTTCACAAGGTAAGAGGGTTTGCCTAAATGGGGCTCACCCTATCTACAGTCATAGCGAAATAGCCTGTGAATCTTGACGATGTAATGTGCAAGGTCTCATGGAAGGGCTGTCTAAGTCTCGACAATCCCTTCGCTGGCGAAGGTGCTCCTTCGGAGCCCTTCACCAACAGCCCAGAAAATGGTTCGAAGGCTAAGGTAACGAAGATGAAGTATGAGAACTCACCAGTGATGCCTAAGTCCTTTGCTAGTCGAAGATGGGAATCTCCAAGAGAAGGCTTAAGATGATGACCACGGCGAGGTCAAAGCTGCACAAGATGAACGACGTATGATAATTGAACTGGGGAATATACATGCGAATGTAAACTACTTATATCGAATGCTCGTAAGGTATCAGTGAATAGGAAAGAGGCCGTCACAAGTCAGGGTTGGATAGGGGTGCGCAGCCATGACACAACATAGATGAAATAAACATACAATAGAATGTGAGAAGAGGGAGAACATGAAATGACGGAGAGTAAAGGTGGCGAAGGCACTTATGGACAAAACCATGTCTTGGGACCCGCATACATGCTACCCTGCACGGACTCTTGGTCTACTGGGTTTATTCCGCACGACCTATGGAAGGAATGTCCTGCGAACATACTTTGACCATACGAATGCCCAATGGGGTTGGATTTAAGAAGACGATGGGGTTAATGATGAACCATCATGCCGGGTGAATGGTATTGATCGTTTCTGATGGTGTGCCTGCTGGCGAATGATGCGAGCGGCGAATAGCCGTTCAGCGAAATGCAAGGAAGGGCGAACAGAAGCGACATAGGGGGGAGAGGTCAAGGTGGAGGGCGAAGCCGGGCGAACACTGAGGAGGAGTAGCGAAAGGGCAAATGGGGATAACAAGGTGCAGGAGATACACAGGTCATGACAACCCAACTATTAGAACACCATTGGAAGAGGGTCGAGCAGAGGAAGTGGTAGGCCCAGTGATGACTGCCGAGTCAGTCCCAAGACATCGATCGTGCGTTTGACGGCGCGGCTATGGTAGTTGGCGCGAACAGCGGGAGTTGGTTGCCGAACATGACAATGGTGATCGGAACAAACACGAAGGTGGGTTGAGAAAATAGGAAAACTGAGCTTCTGAGTATGGGAAATAAACGCGTCATGACACACCTCTACATCGTCTTTGACAGACTGAGGAAGAATCACATTTTTCTGACCAAGAAAAAGGTGGACCTCTATTCCATCTGAATGGAGTGTCTCGGCCATATCATCGATGGCCGAGGGGTACATGCCGACGAGGACAAGATGCAATGCATCCGTGAGTGGCGTAGGCCATGGACGTTCAACGACGTCCAGCGTTTCCTCAGGCTGGTACAGTATCTGGCACACTACATGCCAGATGTTAGTGCATATACCACCCCACTATCGGGCTGTGCATGTAATAACCATCCATTCTAATGGACTCCACTACTAGACAAATGCTGGCAAAGCATTAAGGCGTTGGCCTGTAAGGCCCCGATCCTGCGTCCAGTAGACGCAAGGTGCCCAGAGCCGATCTGGGTGATTACCAACGGGTCAAAAGCCAGTGTCGGTGCGGTCTATGGCCAAGGTCCTGACTGGAAAACCTGTCGACCTGCCGGCTTCTTGTCAAAGAAGTTCAGCGTTGCTCAGCAACACTACCGGACTCACGAGCACGAGATGATCGACGATGCTTGAGGCTCTCATGAAATGGGAGGACAAACTGCTGGTGCAAAGGTTCACCCTTGTCACAGACCACAAAGGGCTCGAGTACTTCGAGACCCAGAAGAGCCTATCTGACTGACAGGTCAGATGGTGGGAGTTTCTCTCCTGGTTCAATTTCAACACCGTTCGTGTTGACGGTGTAGAGAACAAGGTAGCGGACTGCCTGTCGCGCTACTACAAGAATGACACGAGTGATGACAATCACCCAGACCACGTCTTCGTGAATGCAGATGCGCGTTTAGACCCGGATGGTGAGTTATTGCCCACCGACCGGTATATCGAGCTGCGAACAGCGGCGACAAGACGCTCTAAACACCTTGCTGAGAAGATAGAGGCGAGAGTAACGGAATCCGCCACATTAAACGAGGGCTCACCAGAGCCCGCGAACATCGCCGGGTCACGCGACGACGACGACGATGATGTCAGAGTCATCGCCACAGGAAATGACGGCGCGCCCCTGCGCCGGGTCGTCGAGCAAGGCGTAGACCTGTCTAAGGTCCTACGAGATGCGTACCACAGGGACACCATGTTCACAAAGATCATGGCGCACCCGGACGTGCACCCAAGATTCGGGATCCGGCACGAGCTGATCTGGACTAAGAACCAGCTCAAAAGAGACGTCATTGCCGTCCCCCACTCTGTTCTTCAAGGGGGAAGGAAGCTGATCGAAATCATCATCGATCGGGCACATCAGATAGTCGGCCACTATGGCCATCTGAAGACTTTGGACTACGTTCGAAGATCATATTGGTGGCCGGGCATGAGCCCAGACATAGAAGAATTCTGCACATCGTGCGTGAGGTGTCAGATGATGAAAACCGGACCACAACGGCCCAAAGGCCTACTACACAGCCTACCCATTCCGGATAGGCCGTGGCAGTCGATTGGCATCGACTTCATGGGGCCCCTGCCCAAATCCAACGACTGTGACTACCTGATGGTAGTCATCAACATTAACGTCGCTCATACACCTCGTACCAACCACGATGAGCGTGTCAGCCAAGGGAGTAGCCTGGCTGTTTCTGAAGGAGGTTGTTCAACTCCACGGAGTTCCCGACTCCATCGTCTCAGACAGAGACTCGAAGTTCACGTCAATCTTCTGGCGTGAACTACAGCGACTCATGGGGACTAAGCTCCTCATGTCAACTGCCTTCCATCCCCAAACGGATGGAGCCACCAAGCGGGCAAACCGCTCGATTGGCCAGATATTGCACATGGTCGTCAGAGACGATCAGAAGGATTGGGCATTGAAATGCCCAATGGTTGAGGTCGCCCTCAACAGCAACGTCAGCACGACCACAGGGTTCACACCTTTCGAGCTGAACCATGGCTATATGCTGCAGATAGACCTCCCCATAGCCATGGACACCCTGTTCAAGGGGGTAGCCCGGTTCGCACATCAGGCAAAATGGAACCTGATGGCGGCACACGATGCAATCATAGAGCATCGAGTGATGCAAATGTTTCATGCAAACAAGAAACGTATGGCGAGCGACAGGTACGCAGCCAACGTCCGCGTCTACCTTTCGACACAAAACCTAACTCTCCCGAAAGGAAGAGCCAGAAAACTAGTCCCGCGGTACATCGGACTGTACCGCGTCGTCGAGGCTCACAACGATGCCTCGACGGTGACCCTTGATCTTCCCGATGAGCTGAAAAGCCGTCGCATTTCGCTGGTCTTCCATTCAAGTCTTGTACGGCGATACGAGGCTAACAACGACGAATTGTTCCCTCGTCGTGAGGCCAAGTCATTTTATGACTTCGGAGCGAATGACGACGAGGAGTGGCTCGTCGACGAGATTATCGCACATCGATGGATAAACTCGACGGACCTGGAGTTCCAGGTCCATTGGACCCTAGGCGACGTGACATGGGAACCTGTTTTGGAACCCTTCAAGACTTTGGTGTCAGAGCTAACACTTTGGTCTATCAGAACGTGTTGTATACGAAACTCAAAGAATATTAAACAATGCTGCAGCACAACTCCGGAAATAATTTAATATTTGTACCTTGGTTGCAATCCACGTAAAAACTAGTCCAAGTTAATATGGATGGAAGGCAATACGTTTCTTAGCAGCACTGAACAATAAACTAAAAGTCTGTAAGTTTGAGGACGACTATCGGGGTCCAAGTATTCCAAAAAGATAGGAATGGCTTCACAGGAGAGTTTGTAAGTGGACTGACCCGATTAACGTCAATGCACTGCAATAAACGAGCGACTAGGGTTTAAGAAGTGACTTGTGAAAGTCACTGATCAGTTCGTCTCGGGTATTGGAGAGCTAATTGACAAGGAAATCAATTGTCAGACTCACTCTGCAGAATTTCACCTGGAGTGTTAGTCCGGGTGGCTAAGTAGAAACGCAACTACTTAACTGAGAATTAATACACTAAGTAAGTGTAATAACCCTAGCTGGGGTTAGCAGCTTAGTAAGCTGTGCAAGCTTGGCAAGTCACACGAGGTACGTGGATAGTAGATGATGATGTATTGGCTGATGAAAGGTGGGCAGTAAGGCCTCCTTTTATATTGTATCTACCATCTATTAATAGACTAGAATGAGTCACAAAAAAATAGGGTAGTGAGTCATTGAGAAAAAGGGTAGTGAGTCAGAGCATGTGTTGGCCAATCGCAGTTCATGATTTGCATGTGAGTCATGCACTGAGTCACAAAGAAATGGGGTAGTGAGTCAGAGAGAAATAGGGTAGTGAGTCAGAGCATGTGTTGGCCAATCGCGGTTCACGATTAGGGAGTGAGTCATGCACTGAGTCACACAGAAATGGGGTAGTGAGTCAGAGTGAAAAAGGGTAATGAGTCAGAACTTGTTTTGGCCAATCGCAGCCCACGATTAGGGGGTGAGTCATGCAGAAATGGGGTAGTGAGTCAGGCATGAGTCACGTCTAAGAATAAGATACACCCTTATTCTTAAAGAGGATTAGCTCAACACAGCCTTTCATTGGTAAGAGGCCTCTCAGCCAATGATACGCCAGAGTCCGAGCATGAGTCACATGCCGAGCCAGGCTCTGAGTCATGCAGGAGTCATTTCCCTAGTCACAAGACTTTGGACCAATAATACTTCAGCTTGGCAGTGACTCATGACCCTAATTCTATTTTAGGAGTGTAGTCATGGCACAGCACAGCCTAGCATAGCCTTGTTGCTATGGTAGCATGGGTTGGGCTGAGTTTGTATTGCACAAACTGTGTTGTGGAGGCTTGGGAATAAATTGCTATTTCCAGAGTGCTGAGTCCAAACCGGTAGGTTGGCCAGAGTTTGTGGGTGCGTAAGTGTCCACAGGCTCGAGTTCGGGCTCGCGCGCGTCGGAGTTTGAATAAGCAGAGTTGTGGATACCTGTGGATTCATAACTCTGCTGCAACAGAATAGAAGTGTTTTGAGCCAAAGACTTCATTAAAAATGGCGAAGAAATGGTAGGAAATTAGAGGAAGTTTAAATAGTTCATCCCCAATGATAGCAATACCAGTATGCTATATTTTAAGGTCACTATTTCGAAAATACATGGAAGTTCTCCTATTTGACCGGCAAAGCAGGATCCCATACAGAACCCATGTCGTCCTGCAAGGACCTTGAAGCCCTAGATAGCTATCTAGAGCTTCGGGGGGTGAGCAAGCCACGCGACCTCCCCAGACGCCGCTAGACGCGTCTGTCATGTGCAGACCACGTGACACGCCAGCCACGGCGCGGTTAAATTTTCACCTCAGATCTTTCCGAGGGCGCATCGCTTCTTGGAAGCTAACCACCATCATCCCCACAAAGATGATGCCCCCCAAAGATGGGATGGACGTTGATCCGTCAACGTACACAACGCGAACAACGGCCCCGAGACAGGGGGCTGCAGATATTCTCCGTGCTCCAGTAGACCAGGAGCACTGGATGATCGTGGGATGGGAGGACGCCCTCGCCATCGTCCACCCGGACGATTGCGCAACGTGTGTGGACTACGCCGCGCACTTAAGGGCTGTGACAGGCACCCGCAAGGTCAAATTGTGGGACGAAGACATCAGCAACGCTGTCGATGCAGCCTGGGGATGGCTCCCAAGGGGCATCGCGCATGACGCACGAGAAGAGCTCCTCTGGGACATCCACGACCTCAAAAAAGAGGTCAAGGAGTTGGAACGCGCGCTCGAAGACCGCGATGATGCACTCGAAACCGAGCACACCAAGATCAAGGAACTGGAGCAGCAGCTGAGTGCAGCCCAGCTCCAGGTTACCCTGGCCCACGTTGCCTCAAAAAGGCCACGACATGACCCGGCCACGGACCCAGTCGCCGGGCCATCATCACCTCGCGCGACGGCGCCTTTGCCGGCACACGGAACATCGGGGCTAGCGTCCCGATTGTCGGCACCGACCCCGACAACAACAACGACGGAAGGGCATAGCGCGCCTTCTGACTCTGCGTATGGCGTCCCAGGGATGGGAGTCAGACTCGTCCGTCTGGAAGACGTACGACCCTGAACGGGCACAGAGGCTGGCAGAGCAGCCAAAGAAAAAGCGCAAGAAATTGCGCGGCACCCCCAACACCGTCAATGGGCTAGCCATTGTGAGAGAAAGCGCGATTAGCGCTTACCTAGCAGTGTCATCGTCGCACACTATCAATGACCCCGCCCTTCAACGGCAGATAGCACAGGTCGAGGCCCAGTACATCGGGCCTGGCGTGGCCCTGCCTCCACCAGCGGGGACAGTTCACCCTCCGTACCCGGGGAGGGGACGCTCATCCCACTCGGAGATCCACTGATCTCCGAGACAGGCCTCCTACCATGGCCGGTAGGGAAGGCCCAACAGCGTCGTACTCAATGGTACGACGTCTGCCCGCTCGACGACCCACGCTTCGTCGAACTCCTAGCGCAGGCAAAAGAAATGCCACAGCTTGCGCGTACGCATGAGATGATCAGCATATTTAAACCCATCAAGCGCGAACAACGCACTCGCAATCCCAAAAGGGATTGTCTCGTGATAGCGGGCGGTACCCCGCACGATATCGCGGCCATCCTAAAGGGTTGGATACACAACCCTGAAGGAATCCCATCAGCCATCCGTGACAACGTGGATGGCACCTTCAACCTAGACGACATGGACATCTGGATGTGGTTGAAGGCCCTTGCGCCCTGGGTCAAAGGGGTCGCATCACCTCTCAGGGTGAGGCTACTCGACCTATTGGGCTTGACAGACCAATGGTCGAGCCTCGTCGATGCCAGGGAAGTGCTGACGCCTCAGAGCACCACCCTGCAGCTCTCCATCACGGGCCCATTCCCCATGGGGGGCCGAGCCGGCCCTGACATCCCCCTCGCCGAGATCGCGAGATGGTTGGCCCGCTATGCGGGGGTCACTCACGAGCAAGTGGCACGCATTGAACACTATGTTCAACGCAGCATCACCGGCGCGGCATTTAGTGCTGCCGCCCGCGAGGGCCAACAAAAGGTCCTCGAGACCAGCCATGTGAGGGCCGCGGTGCCGCGACCCCTCACTCACGCTCAGCTCGACCAAGAGCTGGCGCGCTTCCGGCCCCCTCCTCAGACTGAGGACCCGGCCGTTGAGGCCATGCTCCGCGAGGATGCTGGCCTCATCACCCAAGCGGATACCACCGCTAGTGGTGAGGCCCACCAGCCTCACCCAATCACCACCGATGACGCGGAGGTGCCCCCGGAGGAGTCACGTGCTCCACCGGCCCCATACAATGACAATGTCATTGTATCGGCCACTCTAGAGGACTCCATTATGGATGACCTCTATCAGTCGTAGTTGACCCCTATAGTTGTCTATAGAGGGGGAGGGTGTAAATAACCTATGTATCTACATGTACAATAGTTATTACATAATCCCAGTGGGCCCCTTAGGGACCCACTGTATAGTTTATGCATGGGAACTGGCCAGCGGTTCCCATCGCATCTTACTCTTACCTGTCACTATGTAGCATTCAGAATACCACTCATTGGTCAAGTTCTGCAGTGCCCTTGTGATACAAGGTCCTAAGATCGACATCCTTTACACACAGAATGCCAATGTATTGCTCAACAGTCATACTTGTAAATCCGACTCGTTAAAACACATAGAATGTTACTAGCATTGTGAAACAACACAATAGCCTTCCTTGACCCCCCACCTTTCTCAGAGCTATCATGTTGCCTACTGTTGAATTCTTATGGTTTGGCAGTCCATCTATCATGCAATTATTTGCACCTGGCACTGATCAGATTCAGGATGATGCTTATTGGTACATTTCTAAACACCATTTGTTATGGAGTAAGAATGATTAATGTTCTTCTCAATAATTAGTGCATTCTTACTATATCCCATTGAACAGATTGCTGGTATTCAAGTACATGCAGCCAGCCTTTAAAGTTCGGAATCCTTTCTGAGATTTACATGAGCTAGAACCTTGGACACAAATTTATCTACAACAAGACCATATGTGGTTTCAACTGGTCTATATACTTCTTAACAATTACTCCTGGAAGAGCGCATCTATGGAGCACAGTAATATGGTCAGGCCTCTCATTTCTTTCTAATTTATGGATTATACTAAGTTAAGTATATGGCAGCTGATATTGAACTGCAAAAGGGAACCTACAGGTTACCGTTGTTAGTGGCATTCTTTTCTGGAGCAGCTTTGGTTGTGTTCATGCCCTTCTTTTTGGCCCTTTGCACCAGTGCCGCTGGGTTTGCCCTTGCCACATGCTTGCATCTCAAGCCCAGGTAAATGAGAACTAACAATACAGGAACCTGTACTCTATTATTTCATGTTATTCCAGTACAGCTGTTAAGTTTGCTTGATTTCATTTTTTGTTATGTTCATGTGCAACCAGCATGCCATTATGCACACATGCGAACGAGTGCATTGATGGAATGGGACAACTGACCCATGCTCATATTGAGATATCCTGAATTTTAGGATATTTTCCGTAATTTTATTTTGTCTATCTGTGGTGACAACATGCTTGCTGTTTGCAACGACAAGCACCAGCTCTGCAATAAGCGCTAACACTGAGTGAGGCTCTGATTTATCATCTCCTCATTTTTAGGATAATTGTCATATTTTTTTTTATACATCAATATTTATTTATGATGTTGGCTGCACGGTCATCGTCAGCGACAATGAGCATGGGCTCCATGTGAGGCACTAACACTGAGAGAAGCTCAGATTTATCATCTCCTCATTTTTAGCATAATTATCATATATTTATTATACATCAATATTTATGTATGATGTTGGCTGCATGGTCATTGTTAGTGACGACAAGCACAAGTGGTTTGCGGTGGTCCGTGGCATGACACATGTTGTTCTGGAAACTGACATCGGATGATGCCAGATGCATGAGCTAGACGCGTTGATGACATGAGTCCACACCTGACAAGAGACCACAAGCCTTGAGCACTGACCTTTTCCATGGAATTATTGATGGAATAGATCCTTCACGAGAAATTTGCTAGTTAGACTGAGACCACACATGTGGGGTGTGGGTCCAACTGGATTTCCATTTGGTGCTGTACAGGTGCTACAACCTGCCCGAGACCGTATGTGACAGAAAGATAAGTTTCGAATAGAGTAGGGGCCTTTAGCTCGAGGCCGAGTTCGATATAGAGCACAAGAAGGGAAGGTAACTCATGGTTCGACTAATAACTCAAACAAAGTATCAAAAGGTTTGTGTTCATGATTCTTGTCTTTTACATATACAGCTATTTATGCTATTTCGAATAGGGGTCTCGACGTATTGGAAAGGACGATAGGAAGACTGGAGATACTCATATGATGGTGTGTGCATGTTGCTGGCACCATATACCCGTGATACGTCCGCCTCCTCAGTCTTGCCTGAACGCGAAGAAAAAGGGTGTGCACTCATTTGGTTATTTGAGGGATGAGGTGGAAAGGTAGTTGCGATTGTTTAGGAGTGATGGACATGGCTCGAAAGTGTCGGGGGGATTATACGACGGTGGTGTGGGATCACATGATGCAATGATCCGGTTGTGCATGTACTTGTGCGTGCGTGGGTTGTGTGCCTCAACCTGATTCATTGTACGTGCGTGTGGTGCGTGTGGGGGACTCGGGTGTGAGCTCCGCTCAGACTCGTTGGGGGGACTCGATAACTTGCATGGGTGTGTATATGCGTCTTGCAGTGTTCGGAATGGACTTGAATAGATGTGCGTGTGCGCCTCGGCTCGGACTTTGATATAGATAGTGAGTAAAGTGATATTGAAAAGTTGTGGAATCATTATGGAGGACATTATGAGTCGTTAAGCACATGCGTGAAGTCATGAAATAGATTGAGTGAAAATTGAGTCCGTGGCTGCTAATCCTGTCCTTACGACAGTACGCCCTATAATAACCTCTGCATCAACACATACTCTGTGGTAACCCATGGTTTTGGGTGTCCATGGAGGGGTATGGGTTAAGACAGAGTTGACTGTAGTTGAGTTTGGATGGTCACTATCTTACCTAGTACATGTGCATGACTGATACATGAAAAAGGTAATATTTGTATAGAATCATATGAAAGCCTACAGTGTAAGATGCTAAAAGGCAGCAAGTCTGCCAACGGTGCCAAATTGCGCCGCAGGCCCCCAAATTTAAAATTTAGAAGGAAACTGGGTGAAATGAGCATAATTTCAAAAAAAACTGAAAATTGTCCGGTCACGTGACCAGTCCAAATTTGGGTCAAAAAATTTTCACCTCACCAAACTCGCTGCCATGCCTCCCCCAACCAAAAGAGCCAGACAGGCCAAGCTTCAATGAGCTTCAGGCTCTAAATGCTTTGACCCTGGACTGATTGATGATGATTTAGAGAGCTTCACTGACCTGGATTTCATTCCGGAAGTAAGTGATGTGGATGATATTATTGAAGATGGCATGGACTGGTCATTTAGCCTTTTGGATGCACCGAACATCATAGGTGAGGTCACACTAAAGCCTTTTTACTCTATTAATTGGTAATCCAGGCAAAGCAAGCCGAGTTTGCAGTGAAAAAATTCAGATCCCACCACCAATGTGGGCCTAGTATCATGATGAAGCCTTGGAATATTAGACAATCTTGTCTAAATACTTTCTAGAATAATTGATATATTTTTTACACTATTATTATGTGCTGCACAGCGATGTCACTCGGCAACCACTGGCGACCGGCAATCTCGGCTAACAACAAACTCTGACATCTCCGCTCAAAGTCCAAATTTTGGAGGGGGTCCACCGGTTAAATGTTGGAATTTTGAAAAAGTAATCAGATACAGATCTAGCTAAGCTCAATCACAGTCGATTCCACCACATTTGGAGTGACTAAGTTAATTATCCAAGGACTAGATACAATCCGCGTCGCGCCTATGACCGAGTGGTCGGTTTTGAGCGTCTCACACTGTACATGCCTGTGGCAACTTTGATTCTATTATGTAACTTGTGAGTACTATCCTAACCGAAACGTCACGGCTCCCACCCGTTGCCACGGTCGCCCTGACCGCGGTCGCGGCTAACGCCTGGATTACAAATAGGTGCTATCCAGAAAACCCGCTATTATTATGACTCAGTATCGCAATAATCGGATGTATAAATATTCGAACCTTTCATCTGTTGCTCAATCATGTCGTGTTCTGAGTTATCCTGGTCGGATCCTTGCACTCGTTCCTACTTGAAGTCATTCCCGCCGTTCATCCTCATAGCCATCGTCTTATGCTTTTACTTACCACTATTCCCGAAGCTTCCCGCTGTTTTGAAGCCAGTTTTCACGCCGTTTCTGCCTCTTGTGGAAGCTGTGGCGCTCGTTGAGGCAAGCTCACACCACCCTGTGAGTGAACAAGACGTTTCCAACCCTAAACCGCCTTTATGGCGATCGATGTGTTTATCCGGCCTCGCTCTGGCCGAAACCATATGCTGGCTAACTATCGCAAGTTATCGGCTTGCCGTGGCCAAGGGGAGTCCGGATCATCAGGTCATCTCGCCATTCCTGAGCTTCCTATCTTGGCTACCTGCGGCAGTCGTATCTGCTGTTAGACCAACATTGACACCGCCCTACGGCCTATTTTCACTCTATGTCGTCCAGCTGGTGACCGGTGTCTTTCGTTTTGGAGTTATCTGGTATGACCGCGATACGCTTGGCCTACCTGTGAATGGCTGGGAGTTAGCAGGGACTTCGGCGAATTTGGTTGCAGTCTTGGGTCTGGTGTTAATTGTTTTGTGCATGCCGTTAAACATTCCGAGTAAGGCCATCGAGGAAAAGATTGTATGTTTATCTCTTTACCCGCCCTGGTAACGAAGCCTTCAATGTTTGTCAGGGAAAAGAAGTGAGCCCAGAAGACTACACGTCTTTATGGGGATGGATATCATTTGAATGGGTACATCCCTTGGTCAGAAAGGTATTTGACGATGGTTCACAAGTGTGCTCTTCATGTCTGACCAGGTTACTGACAGGGAACAAATGAAACCCTCAACGAACCGGACGTTTGGGACTTATCGCCCACGATGCAATCCAAGCCGCTCTATATGAAGTTTTCCACCACAACGTGTGTTTTATTTCTAGACGAAACTTGTGTGCTTCTTAAAATTACATCGTAGACGCAAGACTCTCCTTCGTCGTTTGTGGGCTGTGAATGCGATGGATCTCGCGTAGGCCTATCCAGTGATCACTTTTCGGTACCTCTAGTCTAACTTATCTAAAGCATCGACTTCGCTTTGATGTTTTGCAGTGTCATATTCAATTATGCTGGTCCGTTTTTCCTAAAGTTAGTCGACTTCGTGCACAGACGTAAAATATTACCACTGACATCAAGTCTAGGCGCATCCTTGATTCGCTGGATCCGGCCAACGAAAACAATCCTGAGGCTAGAGCGCGAGGCTACATTTATGCGTTCCTGGCGTTCCTTTCGCTCCTTTGCAAGTCTGAATCCGATATTCTCCATCTTTGGCATGGTCGACGAGCGGCAACACGAATACGCAGCGAACTAATGGCGAGTATTTACGCCAAGGCATTGGTTCGAAAGGATTATTCTGGTATCATCGACAAAAAGGATGGGGAACAGGAGAAGCAAGACGACAAAACTATGTCAACCCCAAATTCGACATCGAAGAGCTCGGAGACTCGGTCAAACGTGGATAGGAAGCCAAAGAGCAAGGACGCAAAGGCCGGTACAAAAAACACATCAGGAGCGGATGTAGGCAAGATTGTTCAACTGATGAGTGGTGATGCCAATCGGATCTCGCAAACTGTTAGTGCCGCATACTTTATATACGTAAGTTTTCTGAATTCCGTGTGCATCTAAGGCGGTACAGTTTTGATATGAGATATGCTTTTAGGGAGCACCTTTCGAAATCATTATAGCTTGTGTGTTTTTGTATCAGTTTGTCATTTACCTTGATGCGGCGAAGTGGTTCTCAATGATCGCGCTAGACTTCTGGGTCTGTCTGCATTTGCAGGTTTTCTCTGCATGGCGGTGGTGGGCCCTTTAAACTCAGTCCTGGCGAAACGGGCGAGTGGACGCTCTCGTCCTCGATATTCGTGTCGCTGATCCTTGTGGGAACAGGCCATTCGTCTCCAGAAGGGAACACTCAATGCGCGAGACAAGAGGATGAACATCGTGAATGAATTACTCAATTCTGTAAGTAAGACATTCAATGTACTTCTTAGAAAAGTTGATCAAACCATTGATACAGGTTAAACTTGTGAAGTTTTATGGGTGGGAGAATCGTTGGATCGACCGCGTTCTCGATGCGCGGAAATTTGAACTCGGTTGGCTTGTGAAGGGTATGTCACCAGCTAAGCGTGGACGGCGTCATGAGTTGCTCATGTTTTATAAGGACGAATCAACCAGATCATGTTTTCAGCACTGTGGACGACAGCACCCATTTTAGTATCCGTACTGTCCTTTCTCACCTTCATCCTAACAGGGCATGAGTTGACAATATCTGTGGCATTTACGGTCATTGAATTCGTGCACCTTTACAATGCCATTATACTCATGATCATGTTAGGCGATTGCGCTATTCAACATGTTACGGTATGTCTTGCTCAATTCAGGCATGTGTATCGAGCTGATGGAAAGGACATGTGCAGTGGGCCACTGAATTCGCTTCCAGTGTGGATTGTTCAGATACTACAAGTCTGGCCTGCGTTTCATCTTTTTATCGCCTGACATTACTGACGTGACGACTTTGTCAAGAGCGGTGTGGCTCTAGACCGCATTGCCACATTTCTCTCGGAGGATGAGGTTGATGCTGAAGTCTCGAGCTTGAAGCAAGGCAGTATCCTCCACTTTGAAGCTGTTGATGATCTTCGACTGGGCTTGGAACACGCATCTTTTACGTGGAACGCTGTCGAGGAAGGTAAAGGTAAAGGGCCATCCTCGGTTGCTGAGACGTTATCCAAGTCTACGGCCCCAGTCGTTGAGTCCGAACCAGTTCCAGGGGACAGCATATCAGTCACCAGCCAGGAGGGAGCAGATCACCAGTTTGAGCTGAGGGACATCAGTGTTATATTCCCGGACAGGCAGCTGACAGTAGTCACCGGCCCAAGTATGTAGAACGAAGTTGGTTACACTTGGAGCGATTACTGACGTTATTGTAGCTGCATCCGGCAAAACTGCCTTACTAGTGAGCTGCTAAACATCACCCTTTCTGACTCTGCAACTGACAACTGACTCGTACAGATGGCCCTTCTTGGCGAGATGACCATGCTGCCGGGAGATGGAAAACTGTTTCTGCCTAAGTATCCGAAGCATGTTGACGAGTATGGGCTCGCAGGCGTATCTTATGCAGCACAAGCCCCGTTCTTACAACACCAGTCGATCCGAGATAACATCCTTTTCGGCACTCCGTACGAGGAGCAACGTTACGAAGCTGTAATAGAAAGCTGCGCACTGAAGCCTGATTTGGCCATTTTTGAGGATGGGGACTTGACAGAGGTGGGATCCAGGGGAATCTCGCTGTCTGGTGGACAAAAGGCAAGGGTTGCGCTCGCGAGGGCTGTCTATGCACGAAGCAGATGTGTTCTTCTTGATGACCCCTTGAGTGCCGTTGTACGTTCTTATTTTCTACATGTTGAAGAAGTACTAAGTTGTAAAATAGGATAGCCACACAGCGTTGTTTCTGTACGAGCGGTTATTGAGGGGTCCCCTTCTGGAAAATCGCACCATTGTGAGTGTCGTGTCAGCTATTCAGGCCGGTTCTGTTCCAACTAAGTTGTTTATACCATTTAGGTCCTTGTAACACACAATGTGGAGCTTGTGCTCCCAGGAGCCTATTACTTAGTTCGCATGCTTGATGGGCGGATCGATGTTCAGGGCACAGCAGAGGAGTTGCGCAGGCAAGGCACATTGGAGGCAATCACCAAAGATTCTTCGCTTGAGCATGAACTCCAAGGCGGCGAAACACCACCCGACGAGCCTTCGGATGTCCGTGGTGGCGATCTGGAGAAAAAGCCCCGCCAACTAGTCAAAGCCGAGGCACGAGAAACGGGCAGCGTGAAGTGGCGCATATATAAAACGTACATGAAGGCGTCCTCTTATTGGACCTGGGCGATCCTTGCAAGTTTTATTTGCATACAGCAGCTACTTAGTGTCACAGAGAAGCTATGGATAAAGCAGTGGGGTGAAGTAAGGCCATGGTGACACGATACGATGATCCTATCTGATGCGTATGTTGCAGGCCTACAATCATTCTGCAGCTGTCGCCCACCTCTTCTATTCCCCGTCAATTTCCGACGGGGAATGGGAAATTCCGCTACATATCAGCAATGCTTTCCAGAAATTCTCCTTGTCAAATACTGTCACATCCTCACGGCTTCCATCTGCGAACGATCACCCATTATTTTATGTAGCCATCTACGCCGCCATTGCTTTTGGCGCTGTAGCAATTAGCATTCTCAACGTCTCCGTCCAATATTCGGGTGGTATACGAGCATCTAAATTGATCTTCAGACAGCTCTTGGTTGCCGTTGTGCGTGCAACGATGCGCTGGCATGATTCCACCCCCACAGGTAGCATATTTGTGCGGCTGATGTTGATATACTCACCTCGACTGTCAGGACGCATGTTGAACCGCTTCAGTAAGGATATCGAGACTGTTGACACGTCTCTCGGCTCGTCCCTCCAGGCGGTCAATGCATCTATGGCAACCCTTTTCGCCTCGGTAGTAACTGTAATATTCTTTTCTCCGCCATTCATCTTTCCGGCCGTAGTGATTGGATATGTTTATTATCAACTTGGCGTCGGTTACCTGTGAGTGCGCCTGCTGCAGACATTTATGGAGGTACTATAAGGTGGTCACCAACAGAAACACTGGCCGGGACCTGCGACGCATGGAATCTAACTCCCGCTCGCCCATTTTCTCCAACTTTTCTGAGCTACTGTCGGGGATAGTCAGTGTCTCTGTGTTCTGCTCTCCGGTTGCGGTTTACCAATAGCTCATTGCTACCCAGGTTACAGTAAGGGCATTCGCGTCTGAGAGACGATTCCTGGATAATCTTCACAGCAAAATTGATGGCACGACGAAGGTGCGCGAAGTCAAAATATACTAGTTTGCCGCTCAAACGTCTGCAGATGTGGTATTGTGCGTAGTTTAGACCCAGAGTGGATATTCCAAATTGATTGATCGACTACAAGCCTTCTGGATGACTAATAGGTCAGGTTTATTTGCATCCTAATGATGGCTCGCTTATAGACGCCTTCGTTCCAGATGGTTATTATTGCGCTTTGACGCCTTAGGGGGACTTGCCGTATTATCCACTACACTTCTCGCTCTTTCTGGCACCATCGGAGCTGGTCAGCATCCTTTGTTATGGCGTTGGGACTCTAACCAATATTGTAATAGGCCTTGCAGGTGTAACCATTACCTCGGCAATGGGATTTACTTCTGCGGTTTGGAGTTTTTATTTGCTTGAAGCTCATTTTCTCACGTGGCACTGTAGGTTTACTGGACGTGCAGGTGACCTTGGATTATTCGTTGACACTAGACATAACTCTCAACTCTCAACGGTTATCTATCTTGCAGATTTTGGACACAGCTCGAACTTGACTTGAAGTAAGCGGATCGCTTGCTTGGTCGACCCCTGTCGTGCACTTATCCAAGGCCGCAGCTCTGTCGAGAGAGTTGTGGAGTACTTAGATCTCCCTCAAGAACCGCCACTTCTGATTGAATCTTCCCGCCCTCCGGCCTATTGGCCATCTAGTGCAGACAATGGCTCTCTCGTCGTGGTCCAAGATTTAGTGATTGTAAGCGTCGTTCGCGGCTGTTACATAGGCTTTTGTGCTGAATTTTGTACACAGCGGTACGCTGCAGACCTCCCACCAGTTCTTCACGGCGTTTCGTTCACTCTGAAGGCACGCGAGCGGATCGGACTTCTAGGACGAACAGGTGGATATTATGTCTGCGTTCACAGCCTGTCGCTGATTCGATCCATAGGAAGTGGCAAATCTACGTTGGCAATGAGCATCCTGCGTTTCGTGAGTGGGGTTCCTTCATTTGAACCAAGTTACACGAGTCTCTGTAGACCGACCCCTCGAATGGTTCCATCATGATCGATGGCATCGATATTTCAACAATAGGCTTGCACGATCTACGATCGCGTTTGGTGAGGCCTAGTACTGCCTCGTGCCCACGGTTTCTCAGTCTTTCCAGACATTTGTTGCGCAGGATGCTGTCTTATTTTCAGGCACTATAAGGTGATTATTGACGACAATGAGCATTCACAAATTACTTATCGATTTCAAGGGACAACATTGATCCCTTTGGTGATTTCAGCGACGAAGAATGCATGGATGCCCTGTATCGGGTTCACCTCCTGTCCGAAAACGCGCGTACTTCCCGGCGGTCGTCTAGGGAGGTCTCCCGTGCCTCATCGATCCACGGCGTGGAACGAGATGAAACCGTCGCATCTTCTTCCACAGGTTCACCAACAGCCATCCAGCAAGATGATAAACAGGGCACCATTTCTCTTCATACTCAAGTCTCTACTGGAGGGTCTAATTTTAGCCAGGGTCAACGTCAACTGCTCACCATGGCACGAGCTTTACTTCGACAGAGCTCTATCATTATTCTCGATGAGGCGACGAGTTCAATTGACTATGCTACCGACGCCAAAATCCAGAAAACGATTAGAGAAGAATGTAAGTAGTTGGGTGACCGCTGAGCCTTACAAACCTGATGGCCGTCTGCAGTCAAAGATTCCCTCTTGATTACCGGTATGTTTGTTCGAACCATGTCCGAGTGAGCTTACGACTCATCCCTCGCAGTTGCTCACAGACTTCGAACCGTGATCGATGTACGTCCGCTTGTTGTTACAACAATAAACAAGCAAAACTGATCATATTATTGACCAATCTCCCTAGTACGACCGGCTTATTGTGCTTGACAACGGTCGTATTGTTGAATTTGATACGCCAGTCAACCTCATTCAGAAGGAGGGCGGTGGTAGGGGTGTATTTGACTATTCGAGATGCAATGCTAATGGATGTTCCAGCGTTTCGTAACATGTGTCTCCACAGTGGGACTTTCAAGGAGCTTGAGGAAGCTGCAAACAAGGCTGCAGGATCCACAGATTAATTCCAATTTCATGTATGGAATAGGACATTATCGTTCAAATAAGTTGAGCACTTGTCTGTTTCTGCGTGAAGTCAGTATGCGCGGCCTAAGCGAGCCAAGCTGAATAATCACCTGCGCGAAGGTGGGGTGTGATGCCAGACGTGATAGCAGGTCCGGCGATCTCTGGGTCTCTAGTGCCAGAACTATTTTCAGTATCGTGTCCGAGATTGGCTCGGTTGGTTCGTTATTCGAGCCATATTGTGTGCCTGAGTCACTGCGGGAAAAAACTCGAAACTCCACTAGAAAAACCACCAGAGTTGCATCGTAGCCACTGATTCCCAGTGAGAATCGAGCGGTTCAGGTCGGTGAAAACCATGGACCCGGTCTGATCATGCTAGATACAGAAATACAGCAATATCCCCATTACTAATGTCCCTGGGACTGCGGTAGCTTAGTGGTAAGCCCGCCCCGGGGGTTTAGCATGTAAGCTAAGGCTGAACATCTAATCCTGGCCCCTCCAGAGATAACACCCTAGACACTCTGAAAAATTTCTGCTGTAGGACAGCACAGCTGTCTAGTTGCGGATGATGCATACACAAGCACCCACACACAGCTGCGGATTGTGGACAAGTATATCTTGTCCACATAGCTTTTCCACACCATGTCTTCCTTAAAACCATACTATTCTTTGTTGAACTGCACTACAGTAAGCTCAGGCGTTCAGATGGACGTGAACGACTGTGATTATGTTACCTGCACTACAGTAAGCTACGGTGCAAGTAACGATATCGTGAGTAGGGTATGCTAATGGGTGGAATGGAGTGGCCTTACCTCAGGCGTTCGGATGGATGTGAACGACTGAGGAAAAGGGACGATAGCGGGGTTCGAACTGTATATACCGACACGCATGTGGGTCCTAGTATGACATCGTATCTCCAACATTCTTAGATTTCATTGTTCTCTCAGGCTATAAGTAGTACAAGTTTCCACCAAATAGATTATCTTTTACCTCCCCTCTATGTTACGACCGTTCATTTCCGACTTCCGACCCTCAGTTCCGCCACACCTTCCGCCCCTCCGATATTTCCGCAACACTTTCTGCCCCTCCGTTATTTCCGACATTCCCCCCCTTGTACATTTCCCTTGTTATTTCAACTCTATTACTCGGACCCACCGGACCCACCTTACCATTCATCAAGACCATATATCCGACCCTCCTTGTGTTTCATTGTCAGATATGATTTCCCGACCCCTTGTTCTTTGCCATTGTTCTACCTTACCCTGAACCCCCCTTGTAGTCCCATTGTTCCCAATAGTTAGTTCCCACGCATTGTCTACTCGACTTCCGCTTCCTCCGGAATTTGCTTAGTACCATATCATTACCTGTTGTCTCAGCTCTTTGTATAAAAGCCTGTCATGTATGTCTCTTATTCTGCAATCAGATAATCACCTTCAATACTTGATTTCCTTCGCTCCATCTCCTGTTCTTAGCACAGCGAGTTTAGCAAGATCTCAATCTCTCTCCGCCTTCCGCCTCAGTTCCGACCCAAGTTCTGACCAACCTTCGGTTCAGTACTTTCCGACTTCCGACTCAGTTCCGAAATACTTAGGACGATAGTTCATCGGGGGCGCAACCTATAAGTTGAAGCCACCGTCCTTTCCAGTTCCGACTTAGCGGAAATCTCGATACGTAACACTCTACTCACTCGGCTCCCTTCTAAGAACTATCCTTCGGGTGCAACTAGACCTGACGAAAGGTATACACCACCACACCAATTGCCGATACGATCTGATTGCCTGCCCCAAATATGAATGGTGGTATACTCAACTATCCCTTCCAATTCATAACTGACCCTTCAGGAACATGATAACACCTACTCCAATTATCTAATCCATCCAACTGATGTATTGGAGTACCGGGTACCCATACTATCATGATTTGTCACACCAATGAGGCTGGGCAGAAACACTGGCAGTAGACTGCAGCTGCTGCCACTCGTTGGGGTGTGGGAAAGGTGTCAAGGTGGTGTTGCAGCTGAGGGGTACAAACTGAAGTACACATCACTGGAGACATATAAAGATTTTCTGGTCTGAAAAACTGTTCAAAAAACTGTAAAGATTTTCCAAATATTTTTCATTTTTTTTTTGTCAAAAAACTATGCAAAAAAACTTTAAACTTTTTTACAATTGTCTTGCTCAACAAATTCTAACAAAAACACAAAATTTTGTTAAAGTTTTTTTACATTAAAACCACTAAAAAAATTTGGAATATCTTTACAGTTTTTTGAACAGTTTTTCAGACCAGAAAATTTTTATATGCCTCCAGTGCATGGGTATTTATTACATGCCCAAATAAACTGTGGAAGGTCAATTACTATGCAGTTTATGGGTTAGACTGTTTGGCTTTAAAGGGGTGCTGAGGGGTGTATTGGTGTTTCAGAGGCATGATCATCCTTATATATACCAAAAAACCAACATCACTCGCTTGTTCTCAACCCCGATCGACATCATCAACAATGAACCCTTGGCCCCTTGGATATTGATGCCTGCGTTGTGCAAGCCTGCTTTGCAGCCAAGCACTTACAAAGCCAGACCACACACTAGAGAATGAAAGAACCAAGCGGAGATAGACCATACCTTGTTTGTTAGGTATCATGTGTGTAGCGTCCATCATAGGCCTAGCCTGCAGATGATAAAATGATGATATATATAAAATAAAATAAAAAATAAAATAAAACTCATGTCCCCACTGATTGGCCCTGGGTGCCAATGCAACCCAGGGCCATAGCCACTCCACTACCCCAATTTCCAATGCCAGCCGCTGGGCTGCCCTGTCACACACCAGAAGACAGTGCTTGGCAATGGTGTCCAATGCTCCACACTAACAATCATTGCAATTTCAAAACCCAATGTTCTCTGTCGCACAGTAGTGTAGCCCACTGTGACACAATGCAGCACAGTGACCACAAAATAAATATTTACAATGTTATACATTGCACCACACTATCAATCATTGCAGTCTCCAAATACAATGTTGTAAGAGATGTGGCTTAATACTTGTGTTATCACAAGGTAGCAGAACTCAACCAATCTGTGTTGATTCTAATATGACATAGTGACAGTTACAAGTAAGGTTAAGCTGGGGAATCCTGGAGGGTTCCCATGCAAGAACTATACAGTGGGTCCATGAAGACCCACTGGCACTATATAAGCTACCAAGTATTATGTATTGCCTCACCGCAATACAGGTAAATATGCATATTTACACCCTCCCCCACTATAGGGAACTCTAATCCCCATAGATCTCCACGTCAAGGACCTTTTCCTCGGCGGTGGGAGAGCCATCCATCTGGACGTCTACGTATGGAGCCTGCCTGTGCCAGGGGTCCACATGCATCGCATCCGTGTTAGCAGATGTGGATGGGCCGGGTCCAGTTTGGGGCTGATACAGACCCGCTTCAAGAGATGGGTTGATCCCCATCTCCTGGATGAAGGCAGCATCCGCGGCCAGATCAGGTTGCGGATCCGGGGGATCGGGATGCGAGTAGCTCCTTATCGAGTGTCAAGATTGGTTTTTAGGCGTTAATATCATGTATTAGTGAACACAGCAAATGCCCGAATAACTTGTGCGAATAAGTATGCCGTTCGGCGAATAGGTGAACCAATAAATGTTCACAAGATAAGAGGGCTGCCCAAACAGAGCTCGCCCTATCGACAGTCGTGGCGAAATACCCCGTGACTCTTGACGATGTAACATGCAAGGTGTCACGGAAGGGTTGTCTAAGTAGCGACAATCCCTTTGCCGGCGAAGGCGCTCCTTCGGAGCCCTTCGCCAACAGCACAGAAAATAGTTCGAAGGCTAAGGTAACGAAGATGAAGTATGAGAACTCACCAGTGATGCCCAAGTCCTCTTCTGGTCGAAGATAGAAATCTACAGGAGAAGGCTCAAGACGATAGTCACAGCGAGGTCAAGTTTGCACAAGATGGACGTATGATAATTGAACTGGGGAATATACATGCGAATGCAAACTACTTATATCGAATGCTCATATGGTAACAGCGAATAGGAAAGAGGCCGTCCATGAGTCAGGGCTGGATAGGGGTGTGCAGTCGTGATACAAAGAGATGGAATAAACATACAATAGAACGAAAGAAGGGTGCGAACATGAAACAATGGAGAGGAAAGAGGGCGAAGGCACCTATGTATGGAAATACGCCTTGGGACCCGCATATACACCACCCTCCATGGACTCTTCGTCTGCTGGGTTGATCCCACATGACCTACGGGTAGGACGTCCCGTGAATGCATCACGGCCATATGAATCACCTAAAGGGGTTGGATCGAGAAGGAGATGGGGTTAGTGATGGACCATCATGCCGGGTGAATGGTATCAATTGTATTTGATGGCGTGCCTGCTGGCAAAATATACGAGCAGCGAATAGTCGTTCGGAGAATGGGGTGAACAGCGAATGGAGCGAACATAGAGGAAGGGTGGTTGAAGGGGGGGGCGAACTCAGGTGAAGATGCAGGGGGAGTGACGAGGGGGAACATAGAGACAGCGGGGTAAGGGAAATAGACAGGTCATGACAGTACCCCCCTCCTAGCTTCGGAGTCCAACGACGCTGCGTCCTATGGTGGGGTGGAAGTGTTTAAAGATGTAATGGGTCCCCTGATGGGATCTCTGAGGTCTGGGCCCTGCCTTGCTGTGTGGTCTGTGCACGACTTCTCTTTTTGTTTAAAAACCCAGTGTGGAACAGGTCTATGGAACCCATCTAAGTACCCAAGCAAGCATACTGCCCCTATGACGACACCTGGGTACTCAGCACTTCTCAATCGATCACAGACAGTATCGAAGGTTAGGCCGGAGCTTCGGGGAGAGTCCCGTAGGGATGTGGAGCAGTGGGTGGTCGATGCAGCAGGAGTCCAAGTGAGTACCGCTCATTCTTTTCCCGATTGTTGTTCGCTCATTAATGAGGTCTAGGAGGAGCTTCGGAAAATGCTACAGGTTGAGGAGGTGATCGACCAGGAGTTCAAAAGACCACCCGAGGTGGATGAGTTGGTGAGGGAGATACAGAAAGCGAGGGTATGGCTGGAGAGTTTAGCATCGATTTTGGAACCGGTACCCGCAGAAGCTGACATCGATTCGACTCCGGCTCCGATCTTCATGCTCACATCAAAAGGGTGTGAAGCGACGGAAAGGGCTGGGAAAGACCCCGAAGGTATAGTCCTCAAATTGCTCTATGCGACAATGATGCTAACCCGATTTGATGGGTTCGGCGAAGTTATCCCGCCTGTTACGCAGTTGGCTGCAAGTGCAGGAGGATCGCTGGGGGATGCAGGGCCTATTACACGGATGAGGTGACTGTGAATCTGCTTTGCGCCTGATGGGCAAAGTAAGAAACAACTGAGAGTGAAGGGTATGCTTGAGGTGTTGGCTAGGTACGGCTTGCAAGTGTCAAGATTGGTTTTTAGGCATTAATATCATGTATTAGTGAACACAGCAAATGCCCGAATAACTTGTGTGAATAAGTATGCCGTTCTGTGAATAGGTGAACCAATGAATGTTCACAAGGTAAGAGGGTTGCCTGAATGGGGCTCACCCTATCTACAGTTGTAGCGAAATAGCCCGTGGTACTTGACGATGTAATGTGCAAGGTCTCACGGAAGGGCTGTCTAAGTCTCGACAATCCCTTCGCCGGTGAAGGCGCTCCTTCGGAGCCCTTCACCAACAGCACAGAGAATAGTTCGAAGGCTAAGGTAACAAAGATGAAGTATGAGAACTCACCAGTGATGCCTAAGTCCTCTGCTGGTCGAAGATAGAAATCTCCAAGAGAAGGCTCAAGGCGATGATCACAGCGAGGTCAAGTTTGCACAAGATGGACGACGTATGATAATTGAACTGGAGAATATACATGCGAATGTAAACTACTTATATCGAATGCTCGTAAGGCATCAGCGAATAGGAAAGAGGCCGTCGTGAGTCAGGGTTGGATAGGGGTGCGCAGTCATGATACTAAGTAGATGGAATAAACATACAATAGAGTGAGGGAAGGGTGCGAACATGAAACGACGGAGAATAAAGGTGGCGAAGACACTTATGGACAAAACCATGTCTTGGGACCCGCATACATGCTACCCTGCACAGACTCTTCTTTTACTGGATTGATCCCGCACGACCTATGGAAGGGACGTCCTGCGAACACACTTTGGCCATACGAACACCCAATCACTGGAGGCATGGCAAAATTTCTCAAGTCAGGAAACCCCTTGAAAATTCTATGGAAATTCCACGTTTCTTGAGAGTTTCCTAGGATGGGAAATTTAGAGGAAATTTAATGTTTTACAAGGGTTTCCAAAGTTCAGGAAATTGTATAAAAATTGTAAAAATATGGTCCAGGAAATCGTGAGGAAACTGAGTCCAGAAACTGACAGTTTAACCATGATTTCATGTCAAAAGAAATTATGAGTAAATTCTAAATTTCCTCAGAGTTTTTTGGTACAGGAAAATATTAGGAAATTCTGCAAATCTTGGCAGGAAATCTTGTGAAATTTTTATATTTCTCTATGATTTCCTGACTCTGGAAATTATAGTAAATATTCAGTTTCTAGGAGGAAATTCACAATATCTCAAAGATTTCCTGAGGATTTCCTGGGTTGGGGAATTGTCTATAAATTGGAATAGTGTGTTGACCATGCGCTGGACGGTGCGCTGGTACTGGCCCTGCCAGCGCACGCGGTCGCTGGTACCCGGCGCTTATGGCGGTCGGTTTGCACAAATATTATCCCGCGCCCATGCCAAAGGGAAAAACTCCCGTTCACGTGGCATTGCATTTTTCACGCACGCGCAATTCACCGCAAAGTATTGCGGTGCTTTCTGGCACAGTCACGTGACCTGGCCTCGTCTTAAATCATGGTTTGCTATGGAATTTTATTTTTTTTGGCTAGTATGACTCCCGTTCACGTGGCATTGCATTTTGCGCGCACGCGCAATTCACCGCAAAGTGTTGCTGGTGCTTTCTGGCACAGTCACATGACCTGGCCTTGTCTTAAATCATGGTTTGCTAGCCTTTGAAGGCATGGAATTTTTTTTTTTTTGGCTAGTATGATGGATGGGTTCTGATCATCATTATTTTCAACATTCGAGTCGTCGATCGGTTGTAACTGTGCAGGATGAGTCACCCTTTCCCAGGCTGAGGTGCAGTGAACTGTGGAGGTCATGTGATGCGTCTACAACCTCGCATGTTGTGTAAGTATTTCCCACGTTGAGTTTGTTCGGACATCTATTTGGGTTTCACCGTAACTCAGCATGGGAAATACTTACACAACATGGGTGGTTGTAGACGCATCACATGACCTCCAGAGTCCACTGCACCACAGCCTGGGAAAGGGTGACTCATCCTACGGAGTTACAACCGATCGACGACTCGAATGTTGAAAATAATGATGATTAGAATCTGATGTAGGGCCAGAAAATCTACCTAGAATCATTTATAAGGGTCCCATCCATCATACCAGCCAAAAAAAAAAAAAAATTCCCTGCCTTCAAAGACTAGCAAATCATGATGTAAGACAAGGGCAGGTGACTGTGCCAGAAAGCACCAGCGCGCGCGGGCACACTTTGCGGTGAATTGTGCGTGCGCGCAAAATGCAATGCCATGTGAATGGGAATTTTTCCCTTTGGCATGGAGTCGGGATAATATTTGTGCACACCGACTGCCGTAGGCGCTGTCAGCGCACGCTTGCGCTGGTACCAGCGCTGTCAGCGCACGCATGCGTTGGTGCACGTCGCAGTCAGCGCACGCATGCGCTGGTACCGGCGCTGCCAGCGCACTGTCAAGATTGGATTTTGGGCGTTAATATCACATGTTAGTGGTGAATGCCCGAATAGCATGTGCGATCTAGCGAATCACCCAGCGAACAGTACCGAAGAGGTAAGGTTTAAGAAGTAAGAGGGTTACTCGAAAGGAATTCACCCTGATCTACAGTCATAGCAAAATAGCCCGTGGCACTTGACGATGTAACGTGCAAGGTGTCACGGAAAGGTTGTCTAAGTAGCGACAATCCTTTCGCCGGCGAAGGCACTCCTTCGGAGCCCTTCGCTGACAGCACAGAAAATAACTCGAAGGCTAAGGTAACAAAGATGAAGTATGAGAACTCACCAGTGATGCCTAAGTCCTCTTCTGGTCGAAGATAGAAATCTACAGGAGAAGGCTCAAGACGATGGTCACAGCGAGGTCAAGTTTGCACAAGATGGACGTATGATAATTAAACTGGAGAATATACATGCGAATGTAGACTACTTATACCGAATGCTCATATGGTGCTAGCGAATAGGAACGAGGCCATCTGGAGTCAGGGTTGGATAGGGGTGTGCGGTCAGGATACATAATAGATGAAATAGACATACAATAGAATGGAAGAGGGGTGCGAACATGAAATGACAGAGGGGAAAGAGGGCGAGGGCCCCTATGTACGAAAGCATGCCTTGGGACCTGCATATACACCACCCTGCATGGACTCTTCGTCTGCTGGGTTGATCCCACATGACCTACAGGTAGGATGCCCCGTGAATGCATTCTGGCCATAGGAACACCCAAAGGGGGTTGAGTTGAGAAGATGATGGGACCAGTGATGAACCATCAATCCGGGTAAAGGATGTCGATCGTGTTTGATGGCGTGCCTGCTGGCGAATGATACGAGTGGCGAATGGTCATATGGCGAATGTGGCGAATAGCGAATGGAGCGAGGATTGAATGGAGCGAAGCCGAGCGAACATGGAAGAGTGGTTAGCTGGATACAAGAAATGAATGGGTCATGACAACTGTGTAGTGAAAGCTTCAGCGAAGCTAATTCGTCCTGCCCTGCAGTGGTACGAGTCCCATTGAGTCCAACCTGCACGGAGGCTGCAACTGACGCTATCTGAATGCATCCTGAGCATGTGGGTCTGCCATGGAGTGGGAGTTTAACAGATGATGGGTTCTATGATGGATGAGGGCCCCAACACCTGGCGTCCTGGCAGGAATGAAGCGAATAGCGAATGCAAAAGCAGTATGGCGATGAATATTTTGGCAAGATGTTTCCTGGTTCGGGAAGCCGTTTGCTGGTTCAGGAGGTCATTCGCTGTGTGCTGAGAAATGATTCGCAGAATAAACGAATCATGACACGCACGCAGTCGCTGGCACCCGGCGCTGTCAGCACAGCGTGCGCTGGTGCACGTCACTGTCAGCGCAGGCTTCCACTGGTACCCGGCGCTGTCAGCGTAGCGTGCACTGGTGCACGTCGCTGTCAGCGCAGGCTTGGCTTGGTACTCGGCGCTGTCAGCGCACGCGTGCGCTGGTACTGGGGCTGCCAGCATACGCGGTCGCTGGTACCCGGCGCTGTCAGCGCAGGCGTGCACTGGTGCACGTCGCTGTCAGCGCAGGCTTGCGCTGGTACCAGCGCTGTCAGACCACGCGTGCGCTGGTACCCGGCACTGTCAGCGCAGCGTGCGCTGGTGCACGTCGCTGTCAGCGCACATGTGCGCTGGTACTCGGCGCTGTCAGCGCACGCGTGCGCTGGTACCCAGCGCTGTCAGCGCACACGTGCGCTGTTAACGGTGCTGCCAGCGCACGCGATCGCTGGTGCACGGCACTGTCAGCGCAACGTGTGCTGGTGCACGTCGCTGTCAGCGCAGGCTTGCGCTGGTACCAGCGCTGTCAGCGCAGGCGTGCGCTGGTACCCAGTGCTGTCAGCGCAGGCGTGCGCTGGTACCCGGCGCTGTCAGTGCAGGCGTGCGCTGGTACTCGGCGCTGTCAGCGCACGTGTGCGCTGGTGCACGTCGCAGTCAGCGCACTCTTCCGCTGGTACCGGCGCTGTCAGCGCACGCATGCGCTGTTAACGGCGCTGCCAGCGCACGCGATCGCTGGTGCACAGCGCTGTCAGCGCAGCGTGCGCTGGTGCACGTCGCTGTCAGCGCAGGCTTGTGCTGGTACCAGCTGTTAGCAACTTGGGGCTATGGCAGGGAAGGTTCGGTAGAGTTCTTAGAAAGCTGGAATCAAATTTACTCTCTCAGTGAATTTATTGTCACTGTTATATTAATACAATACCTAGAATCAAATTCACTACATGATTTTCAGTCAACATGCTATGAAAATACAAAGAATACTACTCGCCTCTCTCAGTGAATTTATTGTCACTGAGAGAGGAGCACTATCCTGTCTCAGAAGGCATATACATGCACCCGGCCCTTTAGCGCGCAAGAGCTCGCGCGTCGAAGTCATTTCAAACTCCGCTGGGTGCAGCCGCCTGTGAAATTAGAGATAACAAAATGAAATGGAGAGATAGGGGGTGACTAGAAATTTTCGAAAATAATCAGAGAAGTGAATGCATGGTACAAGAACATTGTGAGAAGAGATTGAAACACCATACAATAAATCAAACATATTATGCTTGATTTTGGTGCAGGAGCATAAATGCACCCAACACCAGCGCTGTCAGACCACGCGTGCGCTGGTACCCGGCGCTGTCAGCGCAGCGTGTGCTGGTGCACGTCACTGTCAGCGCGGGCTTGCGCTGGTGTCAGCGCGGGCTTGCGCTGGTGTCAGCGCGGGCTTGCGCTGGTGTCAGCGCGGGCTTGCGCTGGTACCAGCGCTGTCAGCGCAGGCGTGCGCTGGTACCTGACGCCATCAGCACAGCGTGCGCTGGTGCACATCACTGTTAGCGCAGGCGTGCGCTGGTACCCGGCGCTTTCAGCGCAGGCGTGCGCTGGTACTCGGCGCTGTCAGCACACCCTTGCGCTGGTACCGGAGCTGTCAGTGCACGCGTGCGCTGGTACCGGCGCTGCCAGCGGAGGCGGTCGCTGGCACCCGGCGGTGTCAGCGCAGCGTGCACTGGTGCACGTCGCTGTCAGCGCAGCGTGCACTGGTGCACGTCGCTGTCAGCGCAGGCTTGCGCTGGTACCGCCGCTGTCACACCGTGGGTAGTCAGCCCAATGAATCCTATTGGGTGGCCCCACTGAGGATTCAGTATATAAACCATTATGGCTAGTGTAAATACCAATAGAACCCGTTGAAAATTCAATGAATTGGTTTCAGTGGAAAAAGTTTCGTTTCAATGAGTTGGTTTCAGGGGTTGACTCATGGGTATTCAGGGATTCTACAATGGAAGACCAATGGATTGACCCAGGCATTTCGAGTCGACAACCACTGGGTTCCCGTGAGATAGTCACTTACGACCCCATGGTTCTATCACCACAGTTCAGGGATGCAGCAACTGAATGCCCCATTATTTCAAGTCAAAAATCAATATATACAACGGAAAATACGGATGAAACATAAGGTGAAAATCACTGAAATACCGCTTTCCGATCTGTGAAACCCATACCAGGGTGCTTCAGTGGAGCGGCAGAATAGCGATAAAACCTAAGGTAAAAATCACTGAAAAACTGTGATCGAATCCATGAACCACATGCCAGGCTGCTTCAGTACCACAACAGTGCGCTGGGAGCTGAAAGGAGGCAAAGGCGGCAGTCACCAGTGACCCGCTGCCTAAGTCAGTGAACACAACGTGACATCAATCAACACTCACCTGGATCGGCCGGCTACTCGGGGCCTCTAGGATGGGTGAGCATGTGCTAAAGAGCGTGGAAGACTGCAAGCAGATGTCTGGGAATGGTGTGCATCTGTGCTTGGCGATGCAAGACATGAGAAAAAGTAGACGACCTGCATAATAGCTGGTACCAAAAAGCAAAACAGAATCAGTCGCGGCTAGCAACCCCCGCCATCGGCTGCACGCACCCGACTCATGCTCAATGATCGCTACCTTGGGGGATTCTGCCAATCACGAACAGAAGCCGCAGTGATGCATGCGACACTGATGGTAACGTTGGAAATGGACTCGTCGGCCTCTGGGAACAACACTCTTTACAACCCTGAATTGAGGGGGACTGGCAGTGTATTATGAGTTCGTGCAACAGGAGCGAGATTACAGTCATGAAGGTTACCTACCACATCGGAGACGCTTTGACGAGGGTCGAGACCCCAGATGGCACATGGTTGCATGTGTGTGCGCTGTCCTGCGCGACGGTCACATTTTAGACAGAGTACCTCCGTGGTCTTTGGCACGAGCATGGGCGGGGATCTGGATATGGGGCATGGGCACGGGGTGGTCCAGATCTGCGAGCTTGGACAATGTGGCCCACGGGTGCGACTGTCTTGTAGTCTTGTAGGTGGCATCAGTGTGCACCCGTATGCCGCCTGGAGATTCTGGCTGCGCGGGCCGAATGCACATTGCAGAGGCATGTGTGTGTGTGCAGGCCATCGCAGGCTGTCCTCGTCCACGCAACGGCAGCACAGGGCACGCATGGGATTGAGCCTGCTGCATGTCCGGCCCCGAGCGGAGCAGAGCACGGTGCATGGACACGCATGAGTATGCAAGCCTCGGGATGCAGCAGGTGGTGCGCGACGCTCATGCTTTCGTCCGCTATAGAAAACAAGCATTACACCGACTGTGAGTGTCAAATGTGAATTGGGGGGCACTGGCAGAGTATTATGAGTTTGTGCAACAGAAGCGAGAGTACAGTAATGAAGGTTACTTACCACATCAGAGAAATTTTGACCAGAGTCGAGACCTGGTGCAGGTGTGGTGGATTTGAGCTGCATGTGGCACATGGATGCATGTGTGTGCAGTGACGGGCTGACGGGGACGGTGTTAGGTAGCTGTGTGGGAACCGTTGCTAATGAAAAGCCTCGCGAAAAAAGGATTAAAATCACTTTAAAACCCTGTTTTCCCAGCTGATAGCTAATACACGTGGGTATTGTTGGGAGAACTCTATTCAAATATTCCTTGAATTTCCTCTTATTTTTTCGCCATTTAACTTGGCTTCCCTGGCTCAAAAACTCCTTATCCTGTCAGGCAGAGTTATGAACCCACGCACGTCCACAACTCTGCCACAGCCGCTCAGTTTCAAACTCCGACCGGAGTTTCCCACGAACCGTAAACTCGGAGTTGCAGGCACTCAAGCACCTACAACTCCGGTACCTTGGCTCACTCAAACTCAGCCACTGAGACTGAATGTGCCCTCTACCGCTTACACAAGCCTGTGCAATTCAAACCCAGCTGGCACATGACTTGCATCATAGCAACCATGGCTGTGCAAGGCTGCGTACAAAGTCACACAAAGATGTACAAAGCCAAAACTAGGGTGCAGGTTTGATAAAGCCTATTGGATGAAGGATCCTCCAAATGCAATGCTACGACACCAAATAGGCCCCTTGATGTCATAGCGGCTGTGTAGGGCTGTGCAGGGCAGTGCAAGGCTGTGAAAGGCTGTGTAAGGCTGTGCAAACCAGGGAAGGTGATTGGCTATCTATTTCCAATTTCTTTGCACAAACACGCCGCAATAGTTATGAGGGTGTGTTTCAGCAGTGCAAATATTTACTTATGACATCACTCGCCTAATAGATAGAAAAACCCCATTTTATGTAATCCTGTGTACTTTACAATATAAAAGGAGGCCATTCTGACCTCCTTGAATCATCATTCTAGCAATCTAACATCTTCTATCCACGTGACCTCGTGTGACTTGCATCTTACTAAGCTGCTAATCCCAGCTAGGGTTATTCACTTACTTTAGTGTCTAATTCCTTGTTAAGTAGATACTTTTCTGCTTAGCCACCTAGACTAATCCTCCGGGTGTAATTCTACAGAGTGAGTCTGTCAATTGATAGTCTTGCCATTCGCACTCTAATACCCGAGACGATCTGATCAGTCGATTTTCCTGATTAGAGACTTTCACAAGTCACTTCTAAAACTCGTTCATCCCTCGTTTTATTGCTGTGCGCTGGTAGATTATCAGGGCAGTCCATTTATAAACTCGCCTGCTAAGTACATTCCTTTATATTTTGGAATACGCTTGGACCCCGATAGTGTCCTTGAACCTACATTCTTTTAGTTTATTGTTCAGTGCTGCTAAGAAACGTATTGCCTTCCATCCGTATTAACTTGGACTAGTTTTTACGCGGATTGCAACCAAGGTACAAATATTAAATTATTTCCGGAGTTGTGCTGCAGCATTGTTTAATATTCTTTGAGTCTCGTAAACAACATGTTCTGATAGATTGAAGTGTTAGCAATAACACCAAAGTCTTGAAGGGTTCCAAAACAGTAGCGCACCCCATGGTGTTTAGCACGAGTATAGGTGGGTCTGGACGATGCGCCATGGCGCTTGGGACACGGGTGGGTGGGTGATCTGTTGTCAGAGCTGTGGGGACTTCCACACTATGGGAGGGTAGAGCATGGCGTGGATGGGGGAGGACATCAGCGAGCTTGGACGACGCGGCCTGCGGGTGCGACGGTCTTGTAGTCTTGTACGGTGGGGTTGGTGCGGACTGAGGACTCATACACCGTGTGGAGTGTCAGGCTGGGCTTGAGGCATGTGTGTGTGCATGGCGCATCGCAGACCATCGCAGGCTGTCCTCGTCCACGCAGCGGCAGCGGCAGCGTGGGGCACACACGTATGAGATCGAGCTTGCTGCGTGGAGCAGAGGACGGCCTATGCCTTGTTGGGTGCATTTATGCTCCTGCACCAAAATCAAGCATAATATGTTCGATTTATTGTATGGTATTTCAATTTCTTCTCACATTGTTCTTGTACCATGCATTCACTTCTCTGGTTATTTTCGAAATTTTCGGGTCACTCCCTATCTCTCCATTTCATCCTGTTATTTCTATTTTCACAGGCGGCTGCACCCAGCGGAGTTTAAAATGACTTCGATGCGCGAGCCCTTGGGCGCTAAAGGGCCGGGTGCATGTATATGCCTTCTGAGACAGGATTGTACTCCTCTCTCAGTGACAATAAATTCACTGAGAGAGGCGAGTAGTATTCTTTGTATTTTCATAGCATGTTGACTGAAAATCATGTAGTACATTTGATTCTAGGTATTGTATCAATATAACAGTGACAATAAATTCACTGAGAGAGTGTATTTGATTCTAGCTTTCTAAGAACTCTACCGAACCTTCCCTGCCATAACCCACAGTTGCTAACAAGGGTTATGGGCCCCGCAGACACTTCGCAGAAGCTTTTGGGTGTGGAGAAGCTTGCAACAGATGGAAGTAATTGGCCTCTGTGGCGAGCTACTCTCACAAGTTATTTTGAGTCCAAAAATCTACTCAGGCATATAGAAGGGAGAGCCATTCGACCTCCTGATCCTCCAGTCATTCCCCCAGGCCATATTCTTACAGAAGCTGAGGAAACTCAGATAGAGAAGGCTGAGGAGAAGCAGGAGAAGTATCTTGCCAGAGAAGGACAGGCCAAAACCCAAATAATCGTCTCAGTGTCAGAGTCACTAGCTCTGATGCTACAGAAGAAGCATACAGCAAAAGAAGTCTGGGATGCATTGGTCAATGAGATGACCAAAAAGCCCAAGATGGTCCTCACCAACCTACAGAGACAGCTTCGCAGTATGAGGTGTCCTGAGGATAGAGACTTGAGAGATCACTTGGACAAGGCCCAAGACCTCTATGCTCGTCTTAATGAGATGGGAGCCAGAATTTCTGAAGGAGAGTTCACGGATATCATCCTTGCGTCACTTCCACCCTCATATGAGGCAGTTATGAATGCCCTTACCACGTCGCTCGAAGAATGTGGAATGCCCTTAGTGCCTGATGATATCATCAGAGTACTAAAGGCTCAATATGACAGGAGAAAGACCCTTAATATTTCACAAGAAGAGCAGGCATTTATTGGTTCGTCTACAAAAGGGCAGAAGGGCCGGAAAGACCCGAAGGTGCCTATTGTCAAGATTGGTTTTCAGGCGTTAATATCGTGTATTAGTGAACACAGCGAATGCCCGAATAACTTGTGTGAATAAGTATGCCGTTCGGCGAATAGGTGAACCAATGAATGTTCACAAGGTAAGAGGGTTTGCCTAAACAGGGCTCACCCTATCTACAGTCATAGCGAAATAGCCCGTGACTCTTGACGATGTAACGTGCAAGGTCTCATGGAAGGGCTGTCTAAGTCTCGACAATCCCTTCACTGGCGAAGGTGCTCCTTCGGAGCCCTTCGCCAACAGCACAGAAAATGTTTCGAAGGCTAAGGTGACGAAGATGAAGTATGAGAACTCACCAGTGATGCCTAAGTCCTTTGCTAGTCGAAGATGGGAATCTCCAAGAGAAGGCTTAAGAAGATGACCACGGCGAGGTCAAAGCTGCACAAGATGAACGACGTATGATAATTGAACTGGGGAATATACATGCGAATGTAAACTACTTATATCGAATGCTCGTAAGGTATCAGCCAATAGGAAAGAGGCCGTCACAAGTAAGGGTTGGATAGGGGTGCGCAGTCATGATACAGCATAGATGAAAGAAACATACGATAGAATGAGAGAAGAGAGAAAACATGAAACGACGGAGAGTAAAGGTGGCGAAGGCACTTATGGACAAAACCATGTCTTGGGACCCGCATACATGCTACCCTGCACGGACTCTTGGTCTACTGGGTTTATTCCGCACGACCTATGGAAGAGATGCCCTGCGAACACACTTTGACCATACGAATGCCCAATGGGGTTGGATTAAGAAGACGATGGGGTTAATGATGAACCATCATGCCGGGTGAATGGTATCGATCGTATTTGATGCTGTGCCTGCTGGCAAATGATGCGAGCAGAATACCCGTTCGGCGAAATGCAAGGAAGGGCGAACAGAGGTGACATAGGGGGGGAGAGGTCGAGGTGGAGGGCGAAGCCGAGAAAATACTGAGGAGGAGTAGCGAAAGGGAAAATGGGGATACCAAGGTGCAGGAAGTACACAGGTCATGACAATCCAACTATCAGGACACCATCGGGAGAGGGTCGAGCAGAGGAGGTGGTAGACCCAGTGATGACTTGTCAAGTCAGTCCAAAGCTGTCGGTCATGCGTTTAACGGCGTGGCAATGGTAATGGGCGCAAATCAGCGAACATCAGTTGCCGAACATGACAATGGCGATCGGAACGAACACGGAAATGGGGTGAGAAATGGCAGGACAGAGCACCTGAGTATGAGGAATAAACGCGTCATGACACCTATATGCACTAATTGCCACAAGCCTGGACATGCTATCGAGAGTTGCTGGGCTAAAGGAAGTGGTAAAGAAGTCCAGGGGCCACATCAGAAAAAGAAAGCTAAAGCCAAAAAGGAGAAGGGCAAAGCCAAGGTGAATGTTGCCGAAGAAGTGTCTTCAGAGGAGGATGAGAGTGGCAGTCCAGCCGCTTTCACCAATTTTGACTGCTCCAATTTGAGTAGTCTATCCTTGGACACTGTTGTTATCCTTGACACTGGAACGACCGCGCATATGACCCCTCACAAGAATTTACTGAGGGATTACAGTCCATTCCCACAGCCACGCACAATTTGTGCAGCCAACAAAGGCACTTTTGATGCCTTCGGTTCAGGCTCACTCGTGCTATCTAATAAAATTGGAGATAAGACTGTGAAGATCACATTGAAGGATATGTTCTACGCGCCAAAAATGGCTGTTACCCTAATCTCAATCGGCCGGTGTGATGATGCAGGCTATAACACACAAATAGCCAATCAGAAATGCACAATATCCAACCATAAAGGCAGGATATTGATGCAAGCACTGAAGCTGAATGGCTTATATCGATTTGACTTACAACATACAAGTGCCAAAGCGCATATATGCGCATCAGCCATGGAGATACATCAAAAAATGGGGCACATTTCACAAAAGTCCCTACAGCATTTGCTCAACCGTGGCATGATATTAGGCATTGAATTGAGCTCAAAAGGTGACAAGGTTGTTTGCGACGCGTGCATTCAAGCGAAGATTGCACGTAAATCACTTCCTCAGGAACCCAGAAGCCGATCTTCAAAATTCGGTGACAGAATTTATTCTGATGTCTGGGGACCAGCGAGACACTCCACAATTGACAAGAAATCCTATTATGTGTCTTTCATCGACGACTATTCAAGGGAATTGGTTATCTATTTGATGGCAAACAAATCGGAAGCATTTTCAAAATACAAACTCTACGAGGCTTTGATGCTTCGACGGAGGAACGTGCACATCAAAGCACTTGTTTCCGACAGAGGGGGCGAATACACAAGCTTGGAATTTGAACAGCATTTAGCCAAGCAAGGCACGAAGCATCGGTTAACCGTACACGACACCCCAGAGTCAAATGGTGTTGCTGAACGTCTAAACCAAACTCTAGTTGAAAGAGCTCGTGCCATGCTATTGGAATCAAGTCTTCCTAAGACCCTATGGGGGCATGCAATTTTGCACGCCAACTATCTTAAGAATAGGATGCATACAAGAGCTTTGCCAGACAAAACCCCTTTTGAAATGATCCATCACAAGAAACCGAACCTGAAGGACATACACGTGTGGGGAATTGAAGTCTACGTTAAAGTCAAAGAAGGAAACAAACTAGCAGCCCGTGCCAAAAGAGCTCGATGGATAGGAACCTCTGGACAGAGCCATGGTCACTGCATCTACTGGCCTGACTCTCAGAAGGTTTCTGTCGAGCGGAATGTTATATTTGACTCAGAGATGAAGGGGGGCAAAGCTCCAATCATTTCTATTAAAGAGTCACAGCTACCTACATCCAGAAAAGTGATACAGGCCATTTCGGCGCCAGCACCCATGCCTAGTCGCTTAGTCAGCGAGGAGGCAAAGATCAAGGAAATCGACGATAATGAACCAGAGGAACGTCTGAAGGAGCTGCAACCCAGTCAGACTGTTGATGTAAGACCTAAAGAAGCTGCTCCAACAAGCAGAAGCGAAAGGATCCGTCAGCAGCAGGAGCAGCCGGCCCCAAGTGGTCCCGTAACAAGATCTCAAGCTAAGAGACATGCTGGTGCAGACATCACTACACTAGCTTACGAGGACATTGAGGACCATCAAGACAAATTATTCGAACAAGATTTATCCTCTGAAACTGACGGCATCAGTGATTATAACCTTGCCATCAGTACACTTTCGACCTCCAATCAAAACAAAGATAAAGTGCTGCCGGATTTGAATCAGACCGAGCCTAGCAATGCAGATGAAGCCTTAAATGATCCTATGTGGAAAGCATCGATGGATAAAGAGTACAAGGTGCTACTCGACAAAGGTGTATGGAAAGTGGCTAAACCACCTCCTGGGGCAAATATTGTCGGAAATAGATGGGTATTCCTCTGGAAACGCAATCCAGAAGGTGAACCCATTACACCCAGATCGAGGATGGTCGCCCAAGGCTTTACACAAAGTTTTGGAGTCGACTACAATGAAACCTATGCACCTGTTGCTCGGATGACTTCCTTACGGATTATATGTGCCATTGCTGCCAGGAACAATTGGCCTATTCACCAAATGGATGTGGACAGTGCGTATTTGAATGCTACACTGCCCGAACCTATTTACATGAGACAGCCGTATGGATATGAGACCGGAGACAAAGATGATGTCCTCCTGCTGAAGAAAGCACTTTACGGCCTCAAACAGTCTGGAAGGGAATGGTACAAACGTCTGAGTGGTGAATTTCTCAAGTTAGGATTCACTAAATCAGCTTCGGATGGAGCTGTATTTTGCAGACGTGGACCGAGAGGACATGCGATTATTGCAACAGCAGTGGATGACCTCACTATCACAGCTGAGAGTCAACCAATCCTCGATGGGGTAAAGCACGACCTTGCCCAGATCTTTAGTATGAAAGACCTAGGCGAGATCCACTGGCTTTTGAACCTCAAAATTGAAAGAGATTGGAAGAACAAATCGATTGCAATATCACAAGCCACATACATCCAGAAAATCATCAAAAAATTCAATCTGGATGATGCCAAAACATTTTCCACGCCTCTCGACCCAGCCGTTAAATTATCTAGAGACCAATGCCCTTCTACAGATGAAGACAAGCAGAAGATGTCGAAAATTCCATACAGACAAGCGATAGGATCATTGATGTGGGCAGCAGTAGCCACTCGACCAGACATTGCATTCGCAGTGTCACTACTTTCTCAATTCCTCGAAAACCCAGGTCTAACTCATTGGAATGCAGTCAAACGTGTCTTTAAATATCTAAAAGGCACGATGGACTACAAGTTGACACTTGGGAAGAATCGAGATGGCCTCATTGGGTATTCAGATGCGGATTGGGCTTCACAAGAGCACGAGCACTCATACTCAGCTTATATTTTTCAGATTGATGGAGGGACAGTATCATGGAGTTGTCAAAAACAATCCATAGTAGCCCTATCATCAACTGAAGCCGAATTCATTGCTCTGACTCATGCGAGCAAAGAAGCCTTATGGATGCGCCACTTTATTTCTGAAGTATTCCAACCGCTGAATTGTCCCATCAAACTTTATTCAGACAGTCAATCAGCCATTGCCATTGTCTATGGCACTCAACAACACACGAGGACCAAGCATTTCAACATTAGATTATATTTCATCCGAGATATAGTCGAAGATGAAGAAATTAAGCTTGTGTACCTACCAATGGAACACATGCTAGCCGATCTTCTCACTAAAGGACTTCCTAGTCCTAGAGTGTAAATCCTCAACGAGAGAATCGGAATATATTAAGCTTGAGGGGGCGTGTTGGGTGCATTTATGCTCCTGCACCAAAATCAAGCATAATATGTTCGATTTATTGTATGGTGTTTCAATTTCTTCTCACATTGTTCTTGTACCATGCATTCACTTCTCTGGTTATTTTCGAAATTTTCAGGTCACTCCCTATCTCTCCATTTCATCCTGTTATTTCTATTTTCACAGGCGGCTGCACCCAGCGGAGTTTAAAATGACTTCGATGCGCGAGCCCTTGGGCGCTAAAGGGCCGGGTGCATGTATATGCCTTCTGAGACAGGATTGTACTCCTCTCTCAGTGACAATAAATTCACTGAGAGAGGCGAGTAGTATTCTTTGTATTTTCATAGCATGTTGACTGAAAATCATGTAGTACATTTGATTCTAGGTATTGTATCAATATAACAGTGACAATAAATTCACTGAGAGAGTGTATTTGATTCTAGCTTTCTAAGAACTCTACCGAACCTTCCCTGCCATAACCCACAGTTGCTAACATGCCTCGGCGCAACGCTCAGGGTTGGCACGGCGGCGTGACTCAGGCTGGGTCATCAACTTGTCCTCGCCCGCGGGCTTGCGGTGAAAAAAGGAGGAGTCGATGCAGTGTGCACATGCACGCCCTTGCCATAGACGGAGTGCCGCGGCGCAGAGGCTAATATCTCCATGGTGCTTCCCGTTCCTCATGGAGCCTGGAGATTATACTAAACAGTAAACTCGTCGTGCACGTGGTAGGTAGACCCCGATCGCATCCCTGCCCTGAGGCAATCCTCCGGTACAACGTGTCCAAGTCCACAATCAGGATAAGCTCGCCCACATGTATGGCGCGCCCGTTCGCTGCCCACGGCATCCACCGCCGCCCGATCTCCTCAAATGCCTCCTCGACCGCCAGGTGCAGTGCGTGCTCCTCGATGTCGAGCTCCACATCCACAGCCGTCAGTGCACTGCTCGACATTGTCGTTGTGAGCGCGGTCGCGCCCGAGCGTGCCGAGTTCGAGCTGGCACCCACACCCGCACCCGTCGCCACGATAGGCTTTCACAGAAAGGTGCTGACCAGTTCTGTTAGTTCTCAAAATACTAACGTACCTCATTGACATGCTTGTCAGAAATATTGGAGGAGGGATCGTTGATGTATGTGTTGTACACAGGGGATGGGTCGAGCGAACGCCCAACTCACCATCTTCCTTTTCACAGCCTCAATCGGTCTCTCTATCAAATCGTGCGACAGCTTCCGCCACGAAGAACAGCTGGGACAGCTACCTGGTGTGGTGGTGGAGAACCTGGGGTCACTCAGGTTGCGGCTGAGCATGCAGGCGGTCTGCTAACCGTGCAGGAGGGGTCAATCTTGCATGTGCGGTCAGGCTGAGTTCAAGACTCTGCCCAACCAGGACACGGGTGTAAGGAGGAGAGTGGGAGAAGAATACTACGTGCGCTACGACGAGGCGAGTTGAGGGGCTGACCATGGTGGCGATGGCGAGAGCGAAGGATGAAGAGCACGCATACATTCGTTCTTGCATTAGTCAGCCAGGTTGTACTCCGACTCGTCCTGTGCCTTTCGCCTTCCGCCGGAAATCGATTATCTTGCCTACTAGGTATTAGCGCAACTCGCAATCATACCCCAGACCCTTGCACTAGTACTTAGTTGGCTTCTGGAGATTGATCATGATTAGATAAACAAAAAATCTCATTCATCATTTGGACTTTGCATTTTTTCCTGTACCTAAATTTCAGTACTTGTATAGTACTGATTTTTAGTTCTCTGTGAAATTATCTTTTGGGGGCTAAATTTCAGTACAAGTCGGTACTGTAATTTAGGTGTAGTGCAAGTGGAACTGAAATATAGTGCTTATTCTTTCTACAGTGTACTTATACTTAGTGCTGTAACCCAAAAGCAGTTATCACTTGGGGCCGCAGTACCATTCCGGCACCTCAAGCATGGAAATTCATTGATACATATATGGAAACTTCAGTATATTTGCCCAGAAATATATATATTAATTCACTGGATTTCACAGAGTGCTCCATGAGCTATCTTGAAAATTTTCAAGTGTGCAAACAACGGCAATCCAGGCCTTCGAGCACTGAAATTCTCATGATAATTATGTTGAATATGTAGTTCCTATGGCATGGAAACTAAGTGACAAAGCCACTGAAAATTCTACTGGTCCAACCACTTGAATAATTTCATTGGTTTGTTTCAATGGGGGCTGTTTCAATGATGTACCCACTGAAAACAGAAACCCCGTGGGTAAACCCACCAGGTTTCAATGGATTCACTATCCACAGTGGTCAGCGCAGGTGTGCACTGGTACCCGGCGCTGTCAGTGCAGCATGCGCTGATGCACGCCGCTGTCAGCGCATGCTTGCGCTGGTGCACGTCGCTGTCAGCTCACGCTTGCGCTGGTACCGGCGCTGTCAGCGCAGGCGTGCGCTGGTACCCAGCGCTGTCAGTGCAGCGTGCGCTGATGCACGTCGCTGTCAGCACACGCTTGCGCTGGTACCGGCGCTGTCAGCGCAGGCATGTGCTGGTACCTGGCACTGTCAGTGCACGCTTGCGCTGGTACCAGCACTGTCAGCGCAGGCGTGCGCTGGTACCCGGCGCTCTCAGCACAGGCGTGCGCTGGTACTTGGCGCTGTCAGCGCAGGCTTGCGCTGGTACCGCCGCTGTCAGCGCAGCGTGCGCTGGTGCACGTTGCTGTCAGCGCAGGTTTGCGCTGGTACCGGCGCTGTCAGCGCAGGCGTGCACTGGTACCCGGCGCTGTCAGCGCAGCGTGCGCTGGTGCACGTCGCTGTCAGTGCAGGCTTGCGCTGGTACACTGACAGCGCCAGGTACCAGCGCACGCCTGCACTGACAGCCTGAGTTGAACATCACCTTTCAGCCTTGCAATTAATACAGGACGGTGCTGTTCTCGGAACGACTTTGCTCCCAAATCTCTCGTTGGCCATGGGCAACAACACAATGGCAGCTACAAGCGCCTTCCAGGTGCGCTCTGGAAACTGTTGGCTCGTGCTTTCGTCAGCTGACCTGGTTGCTTCCAGCCCAACAACAGTCTGCAGGGTCTGCAGACACTCAATGAATTTGTAGCCGGCACTGACGTATTGCTTCAGATCGTGGGATTCAACGGGAGTACGGCGGTTCCTTCCCTGCTTCAAGCCTTTGAGAGTCTCAGTATCAGCGCCATGCTCCCTGCACTGAACTCTACCCTTCTGCAAAGCACCACTCTCAAGAGTCCATGTTCATCCTATATGCGATTCTTCCCCAACTTACCCATGGATATCAGTTCTTAACACTACTGGGAAGCAGAACAACATGGCTCACATAAACGTCAACCTCAAGAACCCCTTCAGCGCAGGATTGACCATCACGAGCATCAATTCAACGGTGACATCACACGGGCTCAGCCTAGGCACAATCCAGACCTCCACGAACTTCCCTGCGAGCGGAAAATCAACGACTACGTCACCGATGCTTGACCTGAATATGAACCTCGACCCTCCAACTATCTTTACCCTTCTCCGCTGTTTAACTGTCCAGGCAGGCCAGAGGACGGATCAAATAGATGTGATCGTTTCACTGGGAGGGATTCAGTATATTTCTAGCTCGGATGCTGATGGAACCAAGGTCTCGCAAAAGAGGCAGGGGAACAATGCCAACATATTCACGTGGGCTTCCATCAGTCCCTCATAGTTCCGTACTAATGCCATGTCGCGTAGGGGGTTCAATCTCCCAAGCTTTGTTGATGCAGCATTCAAATAGCTACAGTCTGACATCATTTTGAGTTCTGCGGTGTCTATTAGTGAGTTTAATCTTGGCCTGTGGGGCAGTCAGCATCTGATGGTTGTCAGGTGACTATCCCACAATGCTGGACTTCACTCAGCTTGCCGTCCCGGTGGCCACTGATGACAGCCTTAACTTGCTGCTGCCCATTCTGGCGCAACCTATTGTTCAAAAATTTATTACCGGCACTGTCTTGGTGTGAGACCTGTGCTCCGTTTTGTACTAAAACTGGCTCAGGATCAATACCGTCCTCATCAGCACCCCGCAGGAGACTGCTTTCGGTAAGTTTGTTTTCAACCTCAAGACTTGCTTGTCCTGCTGGACCATGTGCGTGACAATGCTTTATACCTATTGCGGGAAGCTAACAGATTTGATTAGTCGATGCCGAGATTGAATTTGGCGCGAGACTCACTATCTCCTGGCAGGGACAGCCGTTGGGTAGCATTGCGATGCCGAAGGTTCAAGTTATTGGTGTGTATATTCAGTATATGTATATAACTAAATCATGTTCTGAACATCTTCAAGGTGACATTGGTGCCCAGCTCAATCTTTCTGCGTCATTCCACATCACAGATGTTGGCCAGCTCACGTCTTTCACCCAGGTATAATGGCTATTCATTTCAGGAAATGCACTAGTACTCATCAATGCACAGGCCCTCTTGACACAAGAAGACTTTGTGTGGGACATCACAGGAGAGAATTTGTCCGTTTCAGCCCTTGGTGAGTTCGCTTCCCATCTTACCACATCCCACTAATCTCTACTAGGCATCACCGTACCGGGAATTACCTTACCCTCCAGACTACGGTTACCAATGTAAGTAGTAGCACACTCGATCTGAGAGAGTGCATTGATGTCCCTGTGTTCCTAGCCATCTCAGGTGGGCGTGCAGCTGAGCTCTATCAGCTTCAACAACTTTGTGGGAGAAACGCTGTTAGGGCCTGCAGCGTCTAGCAGTGGTTTTACCCTCGCCCCCCAATGTCTGTGTATACTGTTGCCCAGAGATCGTCGTGTGCTAATATACATTCATAGTCATAGCTACTTTCAACCTACCTTTAGTGGGCCATTTAATCCACCAGGATTCAGCTTCTGGATTGGCCACAGGTGTGTGATGCGCGTCATTGTACAACAATATCTTTGAACCAAAGGCACATTATTTAGTCTCACAGGTGTTCACCGGCTTCATCCATGGCAAATCAACTGTTGTCACCGTCGTGGGGAATTCCGCTGGTCCAAGCGATGTACGTGCTTCGCCGTTGTTGTATTCCCAATGCTTATGTCGATTTGCGATTTGCGACTTACAGGTATCTTGGCTGAACAGTGCAATCAAGAGCTTACAAGTGTCCACAGTGTTGCCTTCTCAAGGACACCTGCAGGCCATCAAGTCAATTACCCTTGAACAACTCAAGCGAGACTTCACACTTGGCACTGCATTCAGCCCTTAAACGAGCTCCAACGCAGCAACCGCCACCTTCCAGATTCCGTTTGCATTCCCTATCGATATTGTTGCGCTTGAGCAGAACATTATGGCGACCTCGCAAGGTCAATCATTTGCTGAGCTTGTTATTCACAAGGGTCCCAGCCAGACAGACGTGAACACACATGTTATCCACCTGACATTCAGTGATGTTCCTTTTGCAGTCTTCAGTGATAACTTTGCAGTCTTCGAGCAATTTTTGATGCAAACCACCATATCTTCTTCGGAAACATTCGAATTATCGGGGGCGGCTAATACTGACGCAAGTACGGCCATTGGTACTCTATCAGTATGTCACCCCTTCATTATTCAACCACACTGTTTGATGCTGATCTTGCTTAGCTCACCGGCATCAATTTCGATGTCTCCACCACAATCGCTGGTCTACAAGGGCTGAACACTAAACCAGCTGTAGTATCAAACCTTGATGTGAACCATGGTTTCTCCGACTTCCCTCTTATCAAGGTCACAACAACACTCACAAATCCTAGGTCAGCATGTTGACATACCCCTCATTACCTTTTGGGCTAAATAATCACCTGTTCCCTTAGCAATCTGACTATTTCCATGGGAGATGTCGCTTTCACCTTGATGTTCGAGTATGTATGACTTCCATCCTTACCGTGCCATACTAGCTCAACTCCATAACAGAAAAGTCTGGTTGCTGAAGTGAATGGGCAAGTCAGCCATGTTTCCCGTCGAGACACCGCTGTTCATCATTGCCGTTGGGACGTTCAACTACACGAGGAGTGGTCAGCAGTAGATACAAAATTGCGGGTCGAATGCATGAGTGCAAACATACCGCTGCAGCGTCAGCTCCGTTGAATTCGATGATAATATCTTCGCTCGCTTGCACTACTTGAGGAGAGAATCCAGATGGATTTTGGAAGGTTGCCAAAGTTGTTTTGGAGCTTGTCAGTGGGTTGAAGTCTTCGCTTTGTTGGGTCAAATCAAGTTCCAGGTCTTCGATTGTGATCGAGTCTATAATCTAGCGACACGTTGGTGATAAGCGGGAGTAGGTGCACGAAGATAGATCTATTAGCTTACCTTGAATACTTGACCAGGTAAGGTAACATCCAAAGTCAGTGTCTTGAACGCTGTGCTCAGCCAAGACACTGTTTGACCCTGACCGCTAGGATCAACTATGCACCAGCGCACGCGTGCGCTGACAGCGCTGGTACACACACAAGCCTGCGCTGACAGCGACGTGCACCAGCGCACGCTGCGCTGACAGCGCCGGTACCAGCGCAAGCCTGTGATGACAGCGACGTGCACCAGCGCACGCTGCGCTGACAGTGCCGGTACCAGCGCAAGCGTGCGCTGACAGCGCCGGTACCAGCACACGCCTGCGCTGACAGCGCCGGTACCAGCGCAAGCGTGCGCTGACAGCGACGTGCACCAGCGCACGCTGCACTGACAGCGCCGAGTACCAGCGCACACGTGCACTGACAGCGCTGGCACCAGCGCAAGCCCGCGCTGACAGCGACATGCACCAGCGCACGCTGCGCTGACAGCGCCGGGTACCAGCGCACGCGTGGTCTGACAGCGCTGGTACCAGCGCAAGCCTGCGCTGACAGCGCCGGGTACCAGCGCACGCGCGCTGACAGCGCTGGTACCAGCGCAAGCCTGCGCTGACAGCGCCGAGTACCAGCGCACGCCTGCGCTGAAAGCGCCGGGTACCAGCGCACGCCTGCGCTGACAGCGCCGGTACCAGCGCAAGCCTGCGCTGACAGTGACGTGCACCAGCGCACGCTGCGCTGACAGCGCCGGGTACCAGCACACGCCTGCGCACTGCAGGAAGAGCGCCCCCTGAAAATCAGTACAATCGGCGCCTGGAGAATCAGTTCATAAGGGACTGCTAAGAAGTTCAAAAGGAGCTTGGAACCGGCTACCTTAAGTCTTTTTCCCCTGATCGGCACGGCCTGAAATTCAGTAGTGATCATGAACATTTTAGCGCATTTTGTGGCTTGCCGGCAGCGGTCTTTGCGCGGTATCCAAGTGCTTTTGGGACTTGTATATAGCCACAAATGAATTTTATTTCGAGTCGTAAATACATGGCGGGCGATCACATAGCAAAGCATAGGAGTGAACATCAAGTACAGAATAGAGAGCAAAAATCAGAGCTAGACGGCAATCATCGAGACATCGTGAGGACCCGTAGTAGCGTGCAGTCTGCAACACAAGAGTCTTCATGCAAAGCAAGAGAACCTCTGACACGCAGCGCAGCAAGAATATGGGACACAGTAGCTTAGACAGAGGGGCATGTCGAGTGTCTTGCTGGGTGGATCACTACAGGCAAAATGACATGCCAGCCAGACATACGTAGTAGTCAGTCCTGGGAGCGTACCGTGCTGCCCCTTCATACCTGCGCATCGTCGCTCATTTCTTTCGTGGGGTTGCCCAGGTCGCTGCGCTGCGCCATGTCCAGCATCGGCCTCGGGGGCGAGTGACATGACACTGCAGGGGAGCCGCTTCGAGTGAGGCGAGAGGAGGCCCAAGCGGAGCATGATACATCTGGTGGAATGCAAAGTGGGTGGTCAGCACGTGTCGCGGCAAGTGGACGTAAAGGTGAAGCGAGGAACGAGCTCAACGCCGCAGACATGCGGGCAGCATGGAGCCAGCAAAACAACCAAACAAACAGCACGCACCGCAGGATTCGCAGCAGCACTAGATCTACTAGACCACCGCACCGCGCGCTTTTCCTTTCCCTGCTTTTGGGGCGGCGAGGCTGATGCCACAAGGAGCGGCGCAGCGACGTCCGCCGGGAGGGAGGGGGGGGAGCGCCGCGTGGCGCTGAGTCATCATCGTTCTCCAAGTCAGCGGTGCTGCCAGTGCGTCTCGCCCGCGTCATGCGCCACGTGGGCAGCGGTGGGACACGGTCCTGCGCTTCGCTGCGGCCGCTGTGCTCTTGCTCGTGCTTCTGCTCCTGCTCGTGCTTCTGTGTAGCCGTGTCGTCCGCGCCCTCACCCTCATCCTCGTCCTTGTCCTCGAACAAGGCCCCTGGAATCCGGCGCCGCCGGGACGGGCAGGTGGCGAGGAGGGTGTTGCATGGGTGTGCGTATGCCGGCGCTGCGCGACGGGGCCCCGCCGGCTGGATGGACGTGAGCCCGCCGGGGAGGACACGTGTCGGTGTCTGTGTGGGGGAGGGCTTCCCCATGGGGCCTGGGCCCATGGCCGCGTCCAGGTGCAGGTGCAGGTGCAGGTGCGGGTGCGGCGGTGCAGCGTCGTGGCGGCGTGCGTGTGCCTGTGCGCCTGCGCCCATCATCTCAAAGGAAGTGAGCCTGTAGGGGAGAACCTGCGTCTGCATCTGCGTCTGCACTTAGCACTTGGGGGCGCGACAGTGTACGCGTGGGGCCAGCATCGCGCCCGAAGAGCGGTGTGCGTCCTGTGTCTACCATGACTATGTCTGCGTTGGAGGCCTGTGTGAGCGATTACGGCAATGGTAGAGGAACATCCATCCAAGGCATCTGCAAAACAAAGCAAGTAATATAGAGCTCGGGGGTGCATGCAGCCCATACCTATCGATGAGCACTCTACAGCTGATGCACTTCTTGAAGGATGACGTACGTGGGGCCCTACAAAAGAAGCGCCAGGCGAAGGCCGACAAGGCGAGAATCACGAAGATACGCATGCACCCCAAAGGCTAAAATGGCAAGCCAAATGAATGAGGCGCAGAGAGAACGAATGGCTAGCAGAAGGACCCTCCCTGCCTGTCTGCGACGACGGGGCATACACCGAAATTAGAAGCCTAAGCCACAAAAGGCCCCAGCAGGCACGTCGGTTTTGCAGCAGGATGTAGGTGCGGGGAGTGGTAAGATGAGAGTGCGGGAAAAGAATGAGCTTATCTAACTCTGCGGAAGTTGAAATGACACCAGCATTTTTTTCTAGTCCCGCACAGGAAACAGGTTGGGGTTTGGGGTTACTCCGGAGCTCGAAATAAAATCTGTAAGAGATGAATGCATTCTAGTCCCACACCAGGACCATCATCCATTGCGGTGCTCTACGTACCCTCTTGCACCAGGGAACTCGGACGCTCAACGTCGACGTTACTCGGATGCTAGTAGCGCCAATAGAGATCTGGATGCCAACAGGGACTTCGACTCAGTTCCTGGGGAATTCTATCAAGATGATGGTTCCCTGGTTCAAGGTCCAGATCTTATCGCACTCAATACAATGAACCGGTCAATGATGAGTACATTGCCGGCACTAACAGCTCAGACGTGCATTTCCGCGCTCGCACTCTCGCATTGGCACTCCCACTCCCACTCCCGGGACTCCTGGACTCGCAGTGCCGCACCCCCCCTCACACTCCGCACTCGAATTCTCCCATTCCCACGCTTGCCCTCCGGGGGACTCCCGCACTCGCATTCCCGAGCTCCCTCCAGACCCGCACTCGCCCTTGCACTTGGTTGCATTGGTAGGGAATGTGTCGTGGGTCGAGTTCGATGATCATCGACAAGTGTTTTTTTTTTTTTTTTTCACTTACAGTGTTTGTTGATGTGGTAGACGACGAGGAATAGGTAAACGGCGGTTTACCTTCACTTCTTGTGTATACAATAAAATTTATTTCACTTTGTGTACATTGAAATTTTTGTAACTTGATACAAGTCCTAATCCAAGCCTAGGATCAGTACCTCAGTTTTTGATTATGTTGAAATTTTTGGGGGCGCCTGGCAAGTGCATAAAGGAGCGTGTCAGCGGCGTTGGCTTGAAAAGCGCTGATATACAGCGCCTATTGTTTCTACACCGGGTACCAGCGCACACCTGCGCTGACAGCGCTGGTACCAGCGCAAGCCTGCGCTGACAGCGACGTGCACCAGCGCACGCTGCGCTGACAGCGTCGGGTACCAGCGCACGCTGCGCTGACAGCGTCGGGTACCAGCGCACGTGTGCGCTCACAGCGCTGGTACCAGCGCAAGCCTGCGCTGACAGCGCTGACAGCGCCGAGTACCAGCGCACGCCTGCGCTGAAAGCGCCGGGTACCAGCGCACGCCTGCGCCGACAGCGCCGGTACCAGCGCAAGCTTACAGTGACGTGCACCAGCGCACGCTGCGCTGACGGCGCCGGGTACCAGCGCACGCCTGCGCTGACAGCGCCGGTACCAGCGCAAGCCTGCGCTGACAGTGACGTGCACCAGCGCACGCTGCGCTGACGGCGCCGGGTACCAGCGCACGCCTGCGCTGACAGCGCCGGGTACCAGCGCAAGCCTGTGCTGGGCGCCGGGTACCAGCGCAAGCCTGTGCTGACAGTGACGTGCACCTTGCGCTGACGGCGCCGGGTACCAGCGCACGCCTGCGCTGACAGCGCCGGGTACCAGCGCACGCCTGCGCTGACAGCGCTGGTAAACAGCGCCGAGTACCAGCGCACGCCTGCGCTGACAGCGCCGGGTACCAGCGCCCGCCTGCGCTGACAGCGCCGGTACCAGCGCAAGCCTGCGCTGACAGTGATGTGCACCAGCGCACGCTGCGCTGACAGCGCCGGGTGCCAGCGACCGCGTGCGCTGGCAGGGCCGGTACCAGCGCACCGTCCAGCGCATGGTCAACACACTATTCCAATTTATAGACAATTCCCCAACCCAGGAAATCCTCAGGAAATCTTTGAGATATTGTGAATTTCCTCCTCCTAGAAACTGAATATTTACTATAATTTCCAGAGTCAGGAAATCATAGAGAAATATAAAAATTTCACAAGATTTCCTGCCAAGATTTGCAGAATTTCCTAATATTTTCCTGTACCAAAAAACTCTGAGAAAATTTAGAATTTACTCATGATTTCTTTTGACAGGAAATCATGGTTAAACTGTCAGTTTCTGGACTCAGTTTCCTCACGATTTCCTGGACCATATTTTTACAATTTTTATACAATTTCCTGAACTTTGGAAACCCTTGTAAAACATTAAATTTCCTCTAAATTTCCCATCCTAGGAAACTCTCAAGAAACGTGGAATTTCCATAGAATTTTCAAGGGGTTTCCTGACTTGAGAAATTTTGCCATGCCTCCAGTGTAACAACTGATCAACTACCTTCCCCTTATAAGTCCTGATTATGTACCCTTACAATCTGGTGTGGCCTGGTGGTCCATATAACGCCTGATATTGAATTTTCCGACATGCTAGTGGAGGGATGTCCGGATGACGCTGACCAGACGTACCCATGGTCCCATGGCGCACGTCTCTAGTAGGCCTATCACCAAGAATAATCCGGTTAGCCCCTGACCACATGGTCGCTGCTAGCCGTCAGAACCGAAATATTTCATGCTATTATTATGACTCTATATCGCAATAATCGGCTGTATAAATATTCGAACTTTCATCTGTTGCTCAATCATGTCGTGTTCTGAGTTATCCTGGTCGGATCCTTGCACTCGTTCCTACTTGAAGTCATTCCCGCCGCTCATCCTCATAGCCATCGTCTTATGCTTTTACTTACCACTATTCCCGAAGCTTCCCGTTGTTTTGAAGGCAGTTTTCACGCCGTTTCTTCCTCTTGCGGAAGCTGTGGCGCTCGTTGAGGCAAGCTCACACCACCCTGTGAGTGAACAAGACGTTTCCAACCCTAAACCGCCTTTATGGCGATCGATGTGTTTATCCGGCCTCGCTCTGGCCGAAACCATATGCTGGCTAACTATCGCAAGTTATCGGCTTGCCGTGGCCAAGGGGATTCCGGATCATCAGGTCATCTCGCCATTCCTGAGCTTCCTATCTTGGCTACCTGCGGCAATCATACCTGCTGTTCGACCAACATTGACACCGCCCTACGGCCTATTTTCACTCTATGTCGTCCAGCTGGTGACCGGTGTCTTTCGTTTTGGAGTTATCTGGTATGACCGCGATACGCTTGGCATACCTGTGAATGGCTGGGACGTAGCAGGGACTTCGGCGAATTTGGTCGCAGTCTTGGCTCTGCTGTTAATTGTTTTATGCATGCCGTTAAACATTCCGAGAAATAAGGCCATTGAGGAAAATATTGTATGTTTATCTCTTTATCCGCCCTGGTAACGAAGCCTTCAATGTTTGTCAGGGAAAAGAAGTGAGTCCAGAAGACTACACGTCTTTATGGGGATGGATATCATTTGAATGGGTACATCCCTTGGTCAGCAAGGTATTTGACGATGGTTCACAAGTGTGCTCTTCATGTCTGACCAGGTTCCTGACAGGGAACGAATGAAACTCTCAACGAACCGGACGTTTGGGACTTATCGCCCACGATGCAATCCAAGCCGCTCTATATGAAGTTTTCCACCACAACGTGTGTCTGAGTTCTAGACGAAACTTGCGCGCTTCTTAAAATTACATCATAGTCGCAAGACTCTCCTTCGTCGTCTGTGGGCTGTGAATGTGATGGATCTCGCGTAGGCCTATCCAGTGGTCACTTTTCGGTACCTCTAGTCTAACTTATCTAAAGCATCGATTTCGCTTTGATGTTTTGCAGTGTCATATTCAATTATGCTGGTCCGTTTTTCCTAAAGTTAGTCGACTTCGTGCACAGACGTAAAATATTACCACTGACATCCATTCCAGGCGCATCCTTGATTCGCTGGATCCGGCCAACGAAAACAATCCTGAGGCTAGAGCGCGAGGCTACATTTATGCGTTCCTGGCGTTCCTTTCGCTCCTTTGCAGGACTGAAGCGGATATTCTTCATCTTTGGCATGGTCGACGAGCGGCAACACGAATACGCAGCGAACTCATGGCGAGCATTTACGCCAAGGCATTGGTTCGAAAGGATTATTCTGGTATGGTCGACAAAAAGGATGGGGAACAGGAGAAGCAAGACGACAAAACTATGTCAACCCCAAATTCGACATCGAAGAGCTCGGAGACTCGGTCAACCGTTGATAGGAAGTCAAAGAGCAAGGACGCAAAGGGTGGTACAAAAAACACGTCAGGAGCGGATGTAGGCAAGATTGTTCAACTCATGAGTGGTGATTCGAATCGAATCTCGCACACTGTTAGTTCCGCATACTTTATATACGTAAGTTTTCTGCGTTCCGTGTGCATCTCAGGGGGTACAGTTTTGATATGAGATATGCTTTTAGGGAGCACCTTTCGAAATCATTATAGCTTGTGTGTTTTTGTATCAGTTTGTCATTTCCCTTGATGCCGTGAAGTGATTCTCAATGATTGGGTTAGACTTCTGGGTCTGTCTGCATTTGCAGGCTTTGTCTGCCTGGCGGTGGTGTCCCCTTTAAATTCAATCTTGGCGAAACGGGCAAGTGGACGCTCTCGTTCTCGGTATTCGTATCGCTGATCCTTGCGGGAATAGGCCATTCGTCTCCAGAAGGGAACACTCAATGCGCGAGACAAGAGGATGAACATCGTGAATGAATTGCTCAATTCTGTAAGTAAGACATTCAATGTACTTCTTAGAAAAGTTGATCAAACCATTGATGCAGGTTAAACTTGTCAAATTTTATGGGTGGGAGAATCGTTGGATCGACCGCGTTCTCGATGCGCGGAAATTTGAACTCGGTTGGCTTGTGAAGGGTATGTCACCAGCTAAGAGTGTACGGCGTCATGAGTTGCTCACATTTTATAAGGACGAATCAACCGGATCATGTTTTCAGCGCTGTGGACGACAGCACCCATTTTAGTATCCGTATTGTCCTTTCTCACCTTCATCCTAACAGGGCATGAGTTGACAATATCTGTGGCATTTACGGTCATTGAATTCGTGCACCTTTACAATGCCATTATACTCATGATCATGTTAGGCGATTGCGCTATTCAACATGTTACGGTATGTCTTGCTCAATTCAGGCAAGTGTATCAACCTGATAGAAAGGTACATGTGCAGTGCGCCACTGAATACGCTTCCAACATGGATTGTCCAGATACTACAAGTCTGGCCTGTGTTTCATCTTTTTAGCCTGACATTACTGACGTGACGACTTTGTCAAGAGCGGTGTGGCTCTAGACCGCATTGCCACATTTCTCTCGGAGGATGAGGTTAATGCTGAAGTCTCGAGCTTGAAGCAAGGCAGTATCTTCCGCTTTGAAGCTGTTGATGATCTTCGACTGGGCTTGGAACACGCATCTTTCAAGTGGAACGCTGTCGAGGAAGGTAAAAGTAAAGGGCCATCCTCGGTTGCTGAGACGTTATCCAAGTCTACAGCCTCAGTCGTTGAGTCCGAACCAGTTCCAGGGGACAGCATATCAGTCACCAGCCAGGAGGGAGCAGACCACCAGTTTGAGCTGAGGGACATCAGTGTTATATTCCCGGACAGGCAGCTGACAGTAGTCACCGGCCCAAGTATGTAGAACGAAATTGGTTATACTTGGAGAGATGCCTGACGTGTTGTAGCTGCATCCGGCAAAACTGCCTTACTAGTGAGCTGCTAAACTTCATCCTTGCCAACTCTGCAACTGACTGCGTACAGATGGCCCTTCTTGGCGAGATGACCATGCTGCCGGGAGATGGAAAACTGTTTCTGCCTAAGTATCCGAAGCATGTTGACGAGTATGGGCTCGCAGGCGTATCTTATGCAGCACAAGCCCCGTTCTTACAACACCAGTCGATCCGAGATAACATCCTTTTCGGCACTCCGTACGAGGAGCAACGTTACGAAGCTGTATTAGAAAGCTGCGCACTGAATCCTGATTTGGCCATTTTTGAGGATAGGGACTTGACAGAGGTGGGATCCAGGGGAATCTCGCTGTCTGGTGGACAAAAGGCAAGGGTTGCGCTCGCGAGGGCTGTCTATGCACGAAGCAAATGTGTTCTTCTTGATGACCCCTTGAGTGCCGTTGTACGTTCTTATTTTCTACGTGTTGAAGAAATACTAAGTTGTAAAATAGGATAGCCACACAGCGTTGTTTCTGTACGAGCGGTTGTTGAGGGGTCCCCTTCTGGAACATCGCACCATTGTGAGTGTCAGCTATTCAGGCCAGTTCAGTTCCAACTAGTTGATTATATGCTTTAGGTCCTTGTAACACACAATGTGGAGCTTGTGCTACCAGGGGCCTATTACTTAGTTCGCATGCTTGATGGGCGGATCGATGTTCAGGGCACAGCAGAGGAGTTGCGCAGGCAAGGCACATTGGAGGCAATCACCAAAGATTCTTCGCTTGAGCATCAACTCCAGGGCGGTGAAACTCCACCCGACAAGCCTTCGGACGCCCGGGGTGCCGATCTGGAGAAAAAACCCCGCCAACTAGTCAAAGCCGAGGCACGAGAAACGGGTAGCGTCAAGTGGCGCATATATCAAACATACATGAAGGCGTCCTCTTATTGGACTTGGGCGATCCTTGCAAGTTTTATTTGCATACACCAGCTACTTGGCGTCACAGAGAAGCTATGGATAAAGCAGTGGGGTGAAGTAAGCCAATGATGACACGATGGTCCTGTCTGATGCGTATGTTGCAGGCCTACAATCATTCTGCAGCTGTCGCCCACCTCTTCTATTCCCCGTCAATTTCCGACGGGGAAGGGGAAATTTCGCTACACTCCTCAGCATATATCAGCAATGCTTTCCAGAAATTCTCCTTGTCAAACACCGTCACATCCCCACGGTTTCCGTCTGCGAACGATCACCCATTATTTTATGTGGCCATCTACGCCTCCATTACTTTTGGCGCTGTAGCAATTAGCATTCTCAACGTCTGCGTCCAATATTCGGGTGGTATACGAGCATCTAAATTGCTGTTCAGACAGCTCTTGGTTGCCGTTGTACGTGCAACGATGCGCTGGCATGACTCCACCCCCACAGGTAGCATATTTGTGCAACAGATGTTGATATACTCACCTCGACTGTCAGGACGCATGTTGAACCGCTTTAGCAAGGATATTGGAACTGTTGACACGTCTCTCGGCTCGTCCCTCCAAGCGGTCAATACATCTATGGCAACCCTTTTCGCCTCAGTAGTAACTGTAATATTCTTTTCTCCGCCATTCATCTTTCCGGCCGTAGTGATTGGATATGTTTATTATCAACTTGGCGTCGGTTACCTGTGAGTGCGCCTGCTGTAGACATTTATGGAGGTACTATAAGGTGGTCACCAACAGAAACACTGGCCGGGACCTGCGACGCATGGAATCTAACTCCCGCTCGCCCATTTTCTCCAACTTTTCTGAGCTACTATCAGGCATAGTCAGTGTCTCTGTGTTCTGCTCTCCGGTTGCGGTTTACCAATAGCTCATTGCCACCCAGGTTACAGTAAGGGCATTCGCGTCTGAGAGACGATTCCTGGATAATCTTCACAGCAAAATTGATGGCACGACGAAGGTGCGCGAAGTTAAACTATACTAGTTTGCCGCTCAAACGTCTGCAGATGTGGTATTGTGCGTACTTCATACCCAGAGTGGATATTCCAAATTGATTGATCGACTACAAGTGTTCTGGATGACTAATAGGTCAAGTTGATTTCGCATCCTAAGGATGGCTCGCTTATAGATGCATTCGTACCAGATGGTTATTGTTGCGCTTTGACGCCTTAGGGGGACTTGCCGTATTATCCACTACACTTCTCGCTCTTTCTGGCACCATCGGAGCTGGTCAGCATCGTTTGTTATGGCATTGGGACTCTAACCAATATTGTAATAGGCCTCGCTGGTGTAACCATTACCTCGGCAATGGGATTTACTCTTGCTGTTTGGAGTTTTTATTTGCTTGAAGCTCATTTTCTCACGTGGCACTGTAGGTTTACTGGACGTGCAGGTGACCTTGGATTATTCGTTAACACCAGACATAATTCTCAACCGTTAACTGTCTTGCAGAAATTGGACACAGCTCGAACTTGACTTAAAGTAAGCGGATCGCTTGCTTGGTCGACCCCTGTTGTGCACTTATCCAAGGCCGCAGCTCTGTCGAGAGAGTTGTGGAGTACTTAGATCTCCCTCAAGAACCGCCACTTCTGATTGAATCTTCCCGCCCTCCGGCCTATTGGCCATCTAGTGCAGACAATGACGCTCTTGTCGTGGTCCAAGATTTAGTGATTGTGAGCGTCATTCGCGGCTGTTGCATAGGCTTTTGTGCTGAATTTTGCACACAGCGGTACGCTGCAGACCTCCCACCAGTTCTTCACGGCGTTTCGTTCACTCTGAAGGCACGCGAGCGGATCGGACTTCTAGGACGAACAGGTGGATATTATGTCTGCGTTCACAGCCTGTCGCTGATTCGATCCATAGGAAGTGGCAAATCTACGTTGGCAATGAGCATCCTGCGTTTCGTGAGTGGGGTTCCTTCATTTGAACCAAGTTACACGAGTCTCTGTAGACCGACCCCTCGAATGGTTCCATCATGATCGATGGCATCGATATTTCAACAATAGGCTTGCACGATCTACGATCGCGTTTGGTGAGGCCTAGTACTGCCTCGTGCCCACGGTTTCTCACCTTTCCAGACATTTGTTGCGCAGGACGCTGTCTTATTTTCAGGCACTATAAGGTGATTATTGACGACAATGAGCATTCACAAATTACTTATCGATTTCAAGGGACAACATTGATCCCTTTGGTGATTTCAGCGACGAAGAATGCATGGATGCCCTGTATCGGGTTCACCTCCTGTCCGAAAACGCGCGTACTTCCCGGCGGTCGTCTAGGGAGGTCTCCCGTGCCTCATCGATCCACGGCGTGGAACGAGATGAAACCGTCGCATCTTCTTCCACAGGTTCACCAACAGCCATCCAGCAAGATGATAAACAGGGCACCATTTCTCTTCATACTCAAGTCTCCACTGGAGGATCTAATTTTAGCCAGGGTCAACGTCAACTGCTCACCATGGCACGAGCTTTACTTCGACAGAGCTCTATCATTATTCTTGATGAGGCGACGAGTTCAATTGACTATGCTACCGACGCCAAAATCCAGAAAACGATTAGAGAAGAATGTAAGTAGTTGGGTGACCTCTGAGCCTTACAAACCTGATGGCCGTCTGTAGTCAAAAATTCCCTCTTGATTACCGGTATGTTTGTTTGAACTATGTCCGAGTGTGCTTACGACTTACCCCTCGCAGTTGCTCACAGACTTCGAACCGTGATCGATGTACGTCCGCTTGTTGTTACAAAAATAAACAAGCAAAACTGATCATATTATTGACCAATCTCCTCAGTACGACCGGCTTATTGTGCTTGACAACGGTCGTATTGTCGAATTTGATACGCCAGTCAACCTCATTCAGAAGGAGGGCGGTGGTAGGGGTATATTTGACTACTCGGAATGCAATGCTAAGGGATCTTTCAGCGTTTCGTAACATGTGTCTCCACAGTGGGACGTTTAAGGAGCTTGAGGAAGCTGCGAACCAGGCTGCAGGATCCACGGACTAATTCCAATTTCATGTATGGAATGGGACATTATTGTTCAAATAGCTTGAGCTTTTGTTGTTTCCAGCCCACTGTGAGACGGTTGATGCCCTAAAAAATTACACTGCGTAGTTATAATTGAGGCGATGTATCGTCCTCAATAGTCGATGGATATCGGCATGTTCAGATCCACTGTGACCGCCAAGCTTTGCGCTGGTAGCATGACAACATGCTTGTTTGCAGATTGTAAGAAACTATTGGCTACTACATCACTAAGGAAAAAATAGAATACGAGACGAAAATTTTCTATAAAAGTCCCAGGATCAGCATCTACTGCACTTTGCCGAGAATACGAGGTTGTGAGAGGTGAGACATCTCGATGAAGATATCGTCGGCTGAAAGGTGGCAAGATGTCAGTTTCACAACTGGCATCAAAAACCAGGGGGAAGTTACCTGGATGGCGATAGAGAGGAGCCTTGAGACGTTTTTGGTCTAGAATGCCGTCAGTGCAAACAAAATGATCAGATATTATTAAACACACCGAGATGATGACCGATGAAACCAATGCTACGTCCAAGGACGAAAAGGCCATTAAGGGTTCCAATCTTCGTGTATTCATCGGCCTCTTCAGGGGTAAAGGCGCCACTATCCCGTAAGAGGTCAACGAAACATACGGCAATACAACCGTCAACATTCAAGATCAACTAGTCGGTAAAGTGAGCCAATAATCAATAGACATAGACCACCTATACTGACGGTATCTTTCTTGGATGTGGTAACCTTCTCCACGGCAAGAGCATAATCTAGCAAGGTATGACTAGGGAAGTTCTTGAGAACATACTCCTTGACGAGTTCCACGCGTAGATCAGGATTGTTGACACTCTTGATTTTGTGTCCGATACCGCTGACTGGTGGATAAACATAAGCATATAGCAGCATGCCAAAAAGCAGAAAGCTGACTGAGTTTATTCGCTCGACGTGACTCGTCAACGAACTCGCGGGGGGTGAGACCTCTGTCGTATGCGCTAGAGAACATGGACGCCGCCTCGTCTAGGGCACCACCAAAACGACTACCGATGGTCAACAGACCAGATGCAAGGGATGAAATCAGGTCCTTGCCAGCACGCGAGGCGACGATCGTGTTCATGGCACTATGGCGACATTAGCTTAACGCTAAAGCATAAAACCAAAGAAAACAAACCCAGAGACGGCAGGACCATGATCGGCAGTAAGCATCAGCACCATCTCAATGAACTTGGTGGCATATGAAGGTAGGCCTTCAGCGAGTGCGCGTCAGTATAAGTATAGAAAATCATACAGGTAGACTTACGGCGTTTGAACCACAACAGGGAGACGACACCACCAAGACCAATATCCTCCTTGAAGACATCGGATATACGCATGCCAGCGTACAAAAGTTCCTGACCACGCTCATCCGAAATGGTCGAGATGAATGCAGCGGGCTTGCGAATAAGGCCAAGCTCCTAAAGCATCAACAGTCATTATATGTCAAGAAGAGACTAAAGGTATGTCGTACTTGCGCCCATTTGTAATCCATTGGAATAACAGGCGGATCACGCTCTGGCTTGGGAACGACAGCCCCACTCTTGACAAGTTTCTCATATGTCTCCCGTAGCACCTCTGGCAGATCTTCGAACGTGTCTGGGACAATCAAACCAGCTTTTTTCATGGCCCTGTTCTTGGCGTCCGCCGTCTCCAGATCTGAGTTGGCGAGAGAACCGGCATGTCCGAATTGCACCTCCGTCGTGAACATTTTGGCACATGTGCCGATCGCCCATGCGACAATGGGCTTTTTGATAACTCCCCGTTGTACGGCTTCAATGACACGGTATTCCTCGATACCACCGACTTCGCCCAGCAGAACGAGCATCTTGCAATCTGGGTCAGCCTCATAGCGGAGAAGATGGTCGATGAAAGTGGATCCAGGGTAACGATCACCTCCAATGGCGATACCTTCATAGGTGCCGTTTGTGACAAGTGAGAGAATGTTGTTCAGCTCGTTGGACATGCCGCCGGATTTGGAGACATAGCCCACGGAGCCCGCACGGTAGAGCTTCGACGCGATAATGTTGTCCATCATCCTGTAGCGTCGTTTAACGACTGAGGGAATATATATACTTGAACGAACTTACCCTCCGCTATTGCCGATCTTGAAGCACCCAGGCTTCACGCCACCAACTGTAGCAGGACCGATGATCAAAACGCCCTTCTGTTTCGCCAAGTACAATATTTCCCGAGCGTGCCTCTCTGGTACACCCTCTGCAATAAGGGCAACACTCTTAATTTGCGGGAATCTGAGAATGTCCAGCGTTGAGCTGTAAACACTCCGCGAACTGGCAAAGTTGACAACAACATCGGCGTCTGCGTGCTTCTTCACCGCTTCCTCAAGAGACGTGTACACAGGGAGGAGCGTCTCCTTAGTGCCCCAGTAGAATTTCTGGATGTGGTGCCCGCCAAAGGGATAGATCATCGCAGCCACACTAGGTGTCTGGCGTCCGCAACTGTAGTCGAAATCGAGCATGCCCTGGATGGCGCGGGGCTGCAGACCATATACAAGGGAGCGTGTCGATGCATCAAATGGACGGTACGCAGGTCGAGAATGTGGGGCTCCATCATTAAATCGCACGATCTGGTCATTGGGTTGCACACGTTCGCCGTCAGGTCCGATGGTGCCAACGTCGGCGGGCTGGTCATCAACAGCACGAACGTTTGAAGGAGGTGTTCCAGGAGAGGATGGTGGAACAGAACTGGGCTCCGGGCGACCGTTGATGCCATTAACAGCATTGCGTTGGTTCTTGATACCGAGCGCGAGAGGCACGATGTCAGTAATATGCGTCTCGGGGCCGTACACCTTGATTGGAACGCCAAGGGACTCTCCAAGGAGACGCATCGCCTTCAAACCCTCCTGGTAGTTAGGACCACCACGTCGGACGAAGATACGGACTTGATGGGCAATAAGCTGGTTCTTGTACTCCTTCAATGCACGGATAATGCCCTTGAATGTAGCCGCGACGTTTGTGAAGTTAGCAATACCGCCACCGATGATGAGAATCTTGCCATCGGAGCGGGGTGCGCCACGTGTGATGAGGTCGACTACAAGATATTAAGGAGTTGTTCACTTCACGAGGAAGAGTCACTTACCAATAGTCTTGGCGTACTCATAAGTCTGCCCCTCTGTCGGTGCACCCGAGTACTCGCCATAGTTGGCAAGCTCATGGGCAAAGCCATGCGCAGCGATGGCATCGGAGTAGACAACAGAGGCACCACCACCCGCAACCATCGTCCACACGCGACCTTCGGGGTTGAGCACAGTGAGCTTGAGCGATGCGCCAGTTGACCCATCAAGCTTCTGTATATATGCTTCCTCCTTGGTAAGAGAACGACCGAACGGTGCCGGCCAAACCATGGGAGGACCACGGTCAGCGGAAACCAGGCCTTTTGCAGATGCGGTAGATTTTGCCTCGTAGATGCTCAAGTCTCGCGCAATAGCCCATTTCGGCCCACAGAGTGAATCAGCAGTCTAGAATAAGATACAGGATGAAAAAAAGAGGAGTGTAAGCCATTGATCTATATGCATACCTGGTCGAGCTTGGCGGCCATGTCAAGGTAGTGTATTGTTGGTGGCTTGCCGTTTTCGCCGTCCAAGCAGATCAATGGGTTGATTTCGAGGTAGGCAAAGTGGAGGTCAACATAAACTGAGTACAGACGAACCAAGAAGTCGACGAGAGTCTCTTTCTTGACCTCAGGGACGTTCTTCAGGAGAACCTCCTTAATCGTTTGTCGGGCAGGGAAATCAGCACCGACAAGGATGTCCAGCTTGAGTGCTTTCGCGTCTACGTCACCGACGTCAATGCCACCCTCATGTGTGAAAAGTATCGAATCGCCTTCACGACCGGAGTTGATGCACACGTAGTATTCGGTATGGGACGGGTGGGGAAGGAAGGGTTCAACGATAAAGTTTGTAAGCTGACCGGTGGTGGTTTCAACCTGGCGACGCAAAGCAATGAGCATCTGACTCGTTGAACGGCGGATGAGGACATACTTTGACTTGCTTTCCTGCCCGCTCAGTGATCCACTGCTTGACCTCCGGCCAATCTTTATTCAAAAGTAGCAGACCGCTCTTTCCCCGCCTTTTGATAAGCTGGTCGGGCTTAGCGACGAGCTTGGATGTAGCGACCCAACTAGGTAGCTGGGTGTCCGGTGTGATCGTATTGGTGATAGGGTCCCAGGAGACCTGGGCAACTTTTGGCGTTGGATACACAAACTCCTGGGAAACGTTGAACGACGGAGACTTAGAGGCAGCTGGTGCGCGAGCCAGCCAGTAGGCTAGCAAGAGCTTGGCGTCATACTCGCGAATGGCTGCAGAAAACGACGGTCAGCAAACGATGACGAGCACAAAGGCGAACAACGACAAGCACATAGGCCTACCTACCTTTCGAGGACATGGTGGTGAGGATAGGGTAGTATGGTACGATTAGTTACGCTTTTTAAATACTTATGAGGGGTTGACTGGGGCACCCTGCGTCTTGATTTGCCTCCGCTTATAAAGCTTCCCCAACCGAAATTTTTGGTTACCGCATCTCTCGTCCGATCTCGCGACATATCTCTTCATGGTCTGATTTTGGATTTTTTCTACACTGCCGACCTTATCGTATTATACTAAACATGGTCTACCCGTGTAGTCAAGCGAATATTTCACTGGACTTTCCTGACGTCAAATCTATTGGATATACATTAGCGCGCTCAGATACAACGCTGGGCCCCTGGGTAGCCGGCCGCGGTTTGTTACCGTTCTGAGGCAACCCGACACAAACAGGGACTTTCATCCGTCATTACCCTGAGGGGCTTCACCCGTTTCAATGATAGCAGCGGCACCGTGGGGCACCGTGCCAGCGCATTCTTCAGGAGAATGTGGTCTTCCATGCTCTGCGCCGCCTCGATGCACCGACATCGGCATGCAGCTCACCTCCAGAAGCTATCGCTCCAGATTGGGCTTAGCTGAGTAGCTACCTTCTATGCCAGACCAATCGCGTCTAAAACCATAATCGGTGTTTGCCCCAACCGAGCTGGCCCCAACCGAGCTGCGTGATCCTGATAGCGGGCACGGTGGCGCTTGTTGATTTACAAACATCTCCGGCACAGACAAGCCTGATGAAATTCTCATTCAAGTGTTGCCGTTTTCAAGTCAAGAAAAGACCTGACCGGTGACCCACTGTTTCCGTGTCTTTCAAGTTATCTATACGTGCATCGAAATCTGCTCGAGCTGGTGATTTGCTTTACCTTGCGAGGAAGGTTACTCCCAGGTCAAATGTTCCTGGATGTGTTTTTTTTTTCCTATTCTACCGTTCTTATCCATTTCTTCTACCATCTTGGGTAGAGTAAGACATCTCACTCCTCTTCTGTCCTTTTCCACTTAGTTAGAGAAGTGGGAGGTACCAGAGAATGCGTCAGTTGGGGTTTCTTAGGTTTTACTCATGAGGGCGGGTTTGATTAGGTATGTGGGCCCCGTGAATGGTATGTGTTGATTAATTACGGTTCTTCAGGTCATGACCATAGACGGTCGGGGTGTCATCGTGCGTCGCTTCCTCTCCTCTTTCTCCCCCTTCCCTTCCCTTCCCTTCCTTCCCGCCCCCCCGTTCCCAGGAAGGCGATGCTGACCCCGAGATCGCGTTGGCACGTGGTGTTGCACGTGTCATTGTGGTAAAGTACATCCTAAAAGCCGGCCACCTAGTCCCTGAGACCAGTCTCGACCGTGTCACGACGCAGCCGAGCCAGGTGTGCACACTCCCTAACCCTCATTGTGCACACTCCCTGCACTTTTGCTGAATTACCTATCTCTCGCTAGGTCCGTGGGCAACTCTTCGAAGATGTCCCTGGCCAGTGTGCCGCCTACCCATGAGAAGGACCTGGTTGAAGTCTGAAGATCTGCCGGTCCCAATGGCTCGTAATGAAGGATATGGCAATAGAAGGAAGATATTTTGACATCTCCCCTCGCCTGAGTGAGTGCCGCTGACAGCGTATGACAGAGCGCCGACTGGTTGGGTTCGAACCCTCACGCTTCCATCGTGTGCGCGCGATGGCGGGCAACACGTACTAGCATTGTAGTAGATAGACTCGATTACAGGTAATTCGTATTCTATCCTAATCCCTTTTAATTCTGCTATTCTGCTATCTGCTTGTTCCAAGTTGAATATAGTTACAGTAATGGGGCGGTGTAAATATGATATGTAAGTTACTGTAAGTAGTGCTTACATATGCCACAGTAATTACAGTACTAAGCTCATGCAAGGGCTGTTGCGTGATGTTATTATTTTACCAAAATGTGTGAGTGTCCTATCTGTGTAAATTAATGTCGTATTATCCATCTATTCCTTGGTGCCTCTGATGTCCTCGTGCTTGTGAGTAATATTACTCTTCTATATATGCAGGTAATTCGCAACTTCGAGGAACAATAAGTATTAGGCCGTCTGATGAATTATAAGTTCGGCGTCCACGTTATAAGATAACTATGCTGACATTCCGCCGCCTGGCAGCCCTGGTGGCAGGATCACACAAGTAATCGGGCTGATGCTCACCTCAACTCACGCATTCCAATACTCATACTCAATACGCCGTGCAAGGACTGCCAATATCTGACCATTGCCTGGAGAGCCTTACAAAGCGCAACTTGCCCCGATATCTCATATCCAATCACATATATGCCCCGATAGCACGCTTGTGTGCCAGACAACACTTTGTCGGGAATGACCTCACTACTATTATTGGGACTTGATGGTGTTGATGGCATCGACGGTAGAGCTGGCCTGAGCGACCGTCTGCACAATATCAGAGATTTTCTAGCATAGAAGCTCCGGCCTGCCAGTGCGAATTAAGTTCACAGCGATATAACGCCTAATACTTTATTCGTTCCAAATACAAAGGAACCGACTAGTGAGGGCAGGATCGATAGTGTGAATGCACGAACAGTCGCCATCGCCAGGTGAGGATAAAACTCGCTTGTTGCTTAGTCAACCCACATAGGAGCGAGGGAGGCGTCAACGTTATTGCGTTCTGGGGGAGACAATCCAACCTATTAGATCAGAACAGCTCAATATGCTCTGTGTAGCAGATAATGGTGGAACGGATTCCAAGGCGAGATGAGATCTCAGATCAACACACGAAAACATCGGCAACTTGGGATAAAAAATATAACACACATAGCGACCACGACACGATACCTGCAATATCTGATGACTCGCAGGACAATACAGGGAAATTTGGAGCGCGTGTTCCCCAGGCAGCGGGTATGGTGGTACATTATCCGGCTTATGGACACTTGAAACAGTGAGTCAGGAATTCAAGGTACACAGGTGACAGGCGAGAGTGGAGGGTAAGCATCGTTACATACTAGGACATAGCCCTGTATTTCTATTACTGTTGCGCATAGCTGACCATGAAGTAATTTTTCCTAGCTTGATTTGAAAGGACTGCACTTACAAGCCTTCGCAGTAGAGACAAGGGGTAGGAAGATCCCGAACATTTCCATGACAAGAAAAGGGGACGGTCTGATTTTAGGCGTGCGGAATGAGCAATGAGTTTAGTGGAATTTTAAGCATATTAAGCTCAGCTTGGATAATTTTCAGTGGATTGAATTCTGTAGGGTACTGTGGAAGAGCCACTGAGGGGGACCAACGATAATATTTCGCCATGGCATCCTTCTCATCCACGGCATCATGATTCATATTGCAGTACATCAAACTAGGTAGGAAACAAAGATGCCATATCATGTAGCATACTTCAGAGGACAATGGACCATGAAAAATGAGTCGTCATAAACGTGAGCAAAATGGAGGAAAACTTACAAAAACTGTCTCTTGCTTGCCTCTTGGACCGTGTAGGAGTCAGGGATGACGCCAATAGACGCGAGGCTTGAAGCCTTCAGATTGCACCTCTCAGAACCTCACTTTCTGGTCTGCAAAATTTTGATTGATTGTCTCCGCGACGATTTTGATGGGCGCGGAGCTGCAATTTTGAGCTCCGCTAAAGCAGCTTGATGGTGGACCTCGCACATGTCCTCGGGTAGTGAGCACAAGTCAGAACGTTATGCATAAAAAAATATAAAAACCGATAAAATGTATAAAGGTCTAAACCTCCTGTTCATAAGGATCGACGTCATCTGCGGCGCCCCATGTATCGTCATCCTTTTCACCATCGGCGTCCTGATCATCATCACTATACGCCTTTGCATTGGCATCCATGGTCGTCTCCCCATTCATATCGCCATCATCCTCATCGCGGCTCGTTTGATTTCTGCCAGTCTGCGATTTCCGAGCTGGCTTCCGCGCGCCGACGCCACCACCCGACTCTTCAATAACCACCATGGTTTCGCCATCACTTTTATCATCCAAATGATATAGTCCGTCATCGTCGTCGGCGTCTTTGTCGTTCCCAGTATCAGTTGTGGTGGTACCGCCAAATAGCGTGTCGTAAGCGGAGTAGTTAATCTTACGGCTGAATTTTTTGTTCTTCGTGACAAAATTGCGTACTGACTCGGCAGCTGTAGCACCGTGTGCGTTGGAGACATCTCGCGGCTTGTTATTGTTATTTGTGCCTGTTTTACGTCGCTGGAAGACATGATTCAGGTGGTTAACGAGGGAATAACACCTGCGTGTAACAAAAGACGAACCTTGCGCGTCTTGGAATTGCTGGATTCCCCATTTTGTTCACGAATAGCTTTCGCTTCAGCGTTGAATTATAAGAAGGCTCAGAGAGGGAAGTATGGTGTGTAACTCACCTGCGAGGTTCTCCAAGTACTCGCGATTTAATTCTACCCATATTCGTTCTTTTACTTTTACTTCATCATCATTAAGGATCATTCGGTCCAGTTCTTCCTCATCCAGCCCAATTAATTCATCCACTGGTGGTGCGGAGGACTGGCGTCGTCGATCTGCAGTGTCCAAAGCGTCCGTGAGGAGACTGCCCTGTGTGTTCTCAATGAACTCCGACACTTCCTCGGTGAGAAACGAGTCGAAAGTCTCGTCGAGCGGAGACATGGGTGGGAGTATTTGCGAGGGAGCGCGTGTCCCCAGTGCTTCAGGTCCGGCCAAATCCAACAGACGCGGGTCAATGGCCGAATCATCATCGCGGCGTCCACTGTACAAGCCAGTCTCATCGTCACACTTATAGTTATATTTGTCGTCGCCCTCCTTGTCACCGCCTCCCACATTGTCCTCTGCGTCACATTGTTCTTGGTCGTCATCTGGGTCAGGGAGAAACAACTGAGAGCTACGTGACCCTTCAGGCACATCCATTGTCCCAGCTAAAATCCCTTGCGTAAGAATGGATGAGTCGACGGCTGGCACATTCGATGGTCCGGGAGTGCACGAGGCATCGTCACCCTCGGCATCCTCTGAGCTGTCCTCGCTGCTTTCGCTAATCTCCCCCCTTTTCCGTTTCTTCTTCTTGCTCGCGGTCACCTTTACCTTTGCATTCTCTTTTTCTTTACCTTTAGTAAATGCAGGAGGGTCCATCTCTTCTTCAAGCCATACTTTGCGGAAGTCTGCAACGGTCAAATCGCCACTCGAGGTCATCTTGAACTCGTGCAGACGTTTCTTCAATGTGACATCCGCAATCTTGACGACTTGTACCACCTCCTGTATTGAACGGCGGAAGTTGTTCATTCGTGCTGCGAGCAAGATACACGCGCCACAGATCCCGGCAGGACGGCGTCCAGCAGTCATCCAATCACGGTTGAAACGCTGGACAAGGCGAACGGCATCGGTAGCAACCTTCCCTGTCTCATCCCCGAACTCTAGAAGCGCGGCAAATCGGTGAATGTAATGTGCAGGATCAATCAAGGGGAGCTTAATGTTGAGTGTGTGAACGAGGCGAAGATATGTCATTCCAAGAACGAATACATTGACCTGTATAGCAGTGAGACATGTCTAACTTTAATAAATCAAGTCCACGTACTTGAAGCATATCAGAGAAGTCAATGAGCATGTGGCTGGTGTTGCTCATCCTACATGCGACATAGAGACAAACAGCAACGACAAGTTCGCTGCGGCGGCCTTTGGTGAAGCGGTGTTCCACTGCGAGGGTGTACCATCTTTGGGCCTGGTCACCAGTGTGCTCTGAGATGTGCAAAGCAGCTTGTACTTGACGGATCTTTCGACGAGCTAAGGCCCTGGAACACTGAGTGACAGCGCGTCTCGAGAGAACCACTCAGAACATACCGTTTGCGAGGGTCTGCTCCCTAGATTCTCCTGAACCACGGAACCCACCGGGGCCGTTCATGCGCGCCCGTGCTACACAACATACGACCTTAGCAACTTGCAACCATAGACCCCCACCTACTCACTTTGGCCTTGGCCGACATATGAGCCCTGAACCATAGCAGCACCATTCGATGTCTCCCCAAACGTGACCTCCGCGACAATGGCGTTTTCCTCCACTACGGTGCCGCACTGCACGCAGAAACCATTACCTGCTGCAGCATCGTACTCTATTGTAGTTCCTCCACAATCACCACAGGTAGGCTAGAGGACGCTAAGCAGAATGAACCATTTTGAAGCATGTCGCTTACCATTTCTTCGTGACACAACTGGGGGTCGCAGGCGCCGGTTGTTTAACACGCCGGCTTTTCGCGCCGGCATCTAAAATCGCACCTGCTTTATGCCGTTACCATTGTGTAGCCGTTGACGATGTGCAACTCCAGCTAAAGCTCCTGGTCAGGCAATTTCATCGAAGCTGGTGAGCTACTATAGGTACTACTGACCGGTGTTGGATATCATCTCGTCTCTGAGACCACACACATGCTAAGTGAATGCACACTGGTCGATGCCGATTACACTCTATTTGCCTCAATGTGTACATGAAGGCCACTGGAGAGACGCAATCACTGACCATCGTAATATCAGCCACGCTGCGGGAAGGGCCTTCTTGTCCATGGACCTTAGCTGGGGACGGACCTTTCCAGGAATTCTTCGTTCCAGGTGCCTTTTCATTACTGCGATCTGGACAGATTCACATTAATTCTTGATAGAATATATCATGAAGCAGATCACCTGCGGTAGCATCTCTATCATGTCCACTGTGGTAGCACGCGTTGCTTCTTCCACCTTCTGACACCATAGCTGCCATGATCCCGCTACCCACCTCATCTGTGAGAGCCCCCACCACTTCAGATTCTATGGCTATTGTCTTTGCGTCTCTCTGCTAGGACGAACGCTACTGATCTGGTCTGATATTGTTTTGTGACACTAGAGTGGCACCGCCAGGCGCAGCAGTGCTATGGAGAGGTTAGATTCCAAACACGCGTGTCTTGGGTGCGAGGTTGCAGCGTCTAGATGCCTCTGCGTCATACATCACTCATCGGTGGGTTGATAGGCACATCCCATGACTGCTTTGCTGGGATATGTCTGCCTGTCGCCTGACGTGTTTTGACCCTCCGAGTCTTCCTGTTGATAGAACTTGACTTTCTGACTCATTCTTCACAAGCTCAGGCTGTGCCCGGCTTCTTCTTGATAACAAGTTTCTGACTCTGCCATCGCGACTCGAGGCCATTGCGTTCACCGCCCTGGCCTCCATCGACGTTGTTTAAAGGCCGTGAGATTCTGATTCTTTCCTCGCGGTGTCCGTTCTTTTCTCCGTGTACTCTGCTGATGTCTCATCACACCGTGAGTCTTTGACTCCCCTCGCTTTTCATCTGTGGTCTTCCATACCCCTCATATCTGTTTTGGTCATGTTCCCCATGATGTAAGTGATGAGTGTCTATCCTCGCATCTCTTGCAACTCTTGGATCTTTGAAAGATGTTTGATCTCATTCACTCCTTGTCGTTTTCCCTCTTGTCTTTACATTTTCAGCTGGCCTGGTATTTCAACACGCCTTTTCTAATTCTACCATGAGCGGCACCAAAAAAGCGGTTAAAATATTTGGGATATAGGCTAAGGCAAACTAACAATTCTAGAGTCTAGATGCACGGCACAAACGAGTCGGGATGCTGTTTAGGTGATTCCACGCTCGTTAATGCGTGGTGGACGCTATCGTACTATAATCTCTTGGAGCTTCCAGGCTTGAACATTCTGGACCTCCGTGTGGATTTGAAATTTGAATGCCCGGGATATCAATGTGGAATTTCACTTTGGATTAACGAGGACGGACTCGCTCGAGTTTCATGCGGTGTGTTCTCTTTAGCTTTACTTCAAGATGTAGGTAAGTCATGTTGGGATGCCAAAAGCGTGGGTGTTTAATGGATCTTCCAGAAGTCGGACATCTGACATGCGAGCTTCTCGACCACGTCAAGGGGCACGGAGCATAGTACAAACACGGCTGAGTCTCCTGGCGAGGTGGCAGAGAAGCAGGCGCCAGAATCAGTGCGCATCTATGGGTTGCCATGTGAATTCTTTTCCAGGGCCATATATGGGAGGAAGTAAGCATGTTTCGAAGTTGCTCTCCTCCCAATAACTGCGGGCTCCCCTCTATTCCGAACTCTTTAATGTGGACGGCGACATGACAGAAGTGCAAACAATGCTGCGACCAGTGGTGATGTTGCGAGTGAGAGGTAAAGGGAAAGAATGAAACGAAGTGGGAGTGGTGGGAAATGAAGGAAGAGCCGAGCAAGGCACGAGGCACGGTCTGCTCGTCGTTCCGACTACTTGCTCGAGCCGCCCATCAAATAGGTCAATTTGTCAGGCATAATTAATGGTAGTCGATAGAATCGTTTGAACGTGCACTTGTTTGGTCCACTGGAAGCTTGGGTCGGCAACTTGAAGGTTTGTGCAGTGCCAAAGAACGAGATCGGAACGATGGCCAATAAGTTCTGCAGTCATCGTCGGATCAGGCATCGGACTGTCTGGGCGCGACTCCATGGGCGCAGTATGGCGTGGCTGACTGTGGGTATATCGGACAAATACAGCAAGAAGGAAGACGCGCAGGTTGATGCGCGAGTAATCATAGATTCAGCGACCCTGGGCTGTCAATGTTCAAACGTGAGGAGCTGTCTAAGCCGAGAGTCGAGACCAGGTTGGAGCAAGCAGAGGGCGTGTCAGCAGGAAAAGATGGTTTGGAACCGGCCTAACGCGAATGTGAATCGGCACCCGTTAGAGAAAGAGAGAGTGTGTGTTGATTGATGATCACGAGAGGATGTTATGACATATGGGAGCGCTGCATGACGGTGAGGAGTCGATGGGCTGGGCGCGCGGCGCATGTTGATACTCGGTCTTGATTCTTCAGGAGTCAAGATCGAGTATCGACATGCGCCGCGCATTGAAGCTAGACAGCGTCGCCCCACGCGGCCATTCCTTGCCTCCACTATCGAAAAAAAAAGGGCTGCAATCGCGGGATATGATAAATATGTAAACCAGGGCTGTCCGCAGCCTTGTTATTGCTTACCGCAAGCGGGCGACGCACTCCCGCGACGGCAATCGATTGGGAATATTTCCCGGGAATCATAGTGCACATATGGTAAACTAGATTCGGTTGCTAATTAGAAGCTGACCTCCCTCTATTACGCCCGTCGTCAACAGATGAATACTGCTGAGGAATAGTTAATTATTCCATTGCTGAAGATGATTATACATGCGAATATATCAAATTAGTGTTACTTTATCAGCAAGTTGGGCAATACCTTCCCACGACCGCTTCATCTATAAATGCGATGACGACGGTGTCTAGCCTTCATCACTTATCCGTACTCTCTATCTCTTGCCCTCATGTCTAGTCCCAAAGTACGCTGGTTTTTTACTCGCCGTTTGTCTTCCTATAACCTCCCTAACCTAGGTCGCCATCGTTATCTATTCCCTCTATGGACACATTGCCCAACGTAGGTCCTGTGGGTATCTCCCTTCAAACCTTGCGCTTACCTTTATCCAGTCGCCGAAGCCGAAAAGAAGGGCATAGAAGAGGCTGGCGGAAAGGCTTCTATTTTCCAGTGAGTTTACACTTCCCCGTAATCCCTGTATGGCTCACATGCCCCCAGGATTCGCGAGACCCTCCCACAAGACGTTCTCGAGAAGATGCACGCACCGCCCAAGCCCAACTACCCCATTTTTGAGGTGACCCAACTCACCGACTACGACGCCTTCCTCTTTGGCATACCCACGCGTTATGGCAATTTCCCCGCTCAGTGGAAAGCCTTCTGGGACGCGACTGGAAAGCTCTGGGGTACCGGTGAACTGCACGGCAAATACGTGGGCGTATTCGTCTCCACCGGGTCTCTCGGTGGTGGACAAGAGACGACTATAATCACTAGTTTGTCTACGTTCGTTCACCATGGCATGATCTTTGTCCCGTTGGGCTACAAACACACTTTCGCGAGCTTCATGAACTTGAATGAAGTTCATGGCGGTGGTCCATTTGGTGCGGGCACATTCGCAGTACGTATTTGTGCCTCAATTTTGGCGTGGGGCTAATATCCATACCAGGGCGGAGACGGCTCACGTCAACCTTCCGCGCTGGAGCTTAGCGTTGCCACCACGCAAGGAAAGACATTCTACGAGAGTGTTTCCCGCACCAAGTTCTGATTGATGCAAACCGGTTCTATTTTACCATCTTGTGCTCACATTCTACCACAATAAAAATAGTAGCTGTTCGAGGCAGTGCCGATTTATTTGAACTCTGCTGTCAGGTGCACGTCCATCTGGTTACAAGTTGGCACCTGGAGCTCCCATGCCAAGCAATGCCATCGACCCTCTAGTTAATCGCGGTGGCTTCTGCACGTACTGGTTCCTCTTCGCGCTGTGCGGCGTCCCGGTAACTATCGGATACTGGACATTAATGAGTACGTATGGGCCGAGGAAGAACGAAAAGGTCGCGCTACCCGGAAAGCCTCTCGAGGAATATATCGAAATCAAGGATCCTCAATTGAGGCAACACTACGGAGGAGAAAAGAAAATTCCCATGCAGGTGTTGCATGATGCTTACTTCGATGGCAAGGTCAGTTCGAAATTTAAAACTACTGTAAATACCAGTGTGAAGACTGTATTCTCGCGGCATACCAGCTCTTCGCGAGGTTCGTTCGGCACTTATTTATAAGGCCAAAGAAGGCCAAAAGCAATACGCGCCGTTTGCTTAATAGAAGAGTAATACCCCGGAGCAAGAAACGCGAGCAACCAATAATAGGATGGCTGACGGCATACATGCGCCGGTATAATTACTAGCCTTACCGACGTATATAGACGCTCGACTCTACGAGTTTGTTGTTATGAGGCAGGCGGAAGAGCATAGACAGTCACGATTTGACTTGGCGAAAGGCGTCGATCCTACCCACCCGAACCTAGAATTGGTACGTTTTACAGATTTCCACTTATTCTGTCTAGATCATGTATTTTCTGTAATGTTCGTGTACTACATATTGCTGCAGGATGTTCCTTCGCCTGCTCGTCAGACTCGTGTTCAAGCCAACCGTATGACGATAGGGTCCAAGCATCAGCAAAGGACACGTGTAAACGTGTGCGATGGGTGCCTTGGGCCAGCTGGTAATGGGAACCGCGCGGTTCAAAAGCTCCCGTCATCCCAATCCCTATATCCCGGCAGTGCAACTGAGCTATACAGCTCCTCATCAATTGCGGACCCACCACCGTCTTTATCTTTCCAAGCCTATGGGAATTAGGTCAGAGGTGTGTGCAGATGGAGCATGGAAAGTAAAAGGGTACGAGCATGCCTTGTGCAAGACAAATAGGAGATAAAGAGGTAAAGATGCAAGGCTAAACTATTGGTGAGAGTAATAACTTGCACACCTTAGATAAGAATTCTTTACTACGTCCCAGTTCGCGATCCAACTCGCCGAGCAAGGCACCTTGTGCCTGTGCCTCCTTCAGCAATTTATCTACTTCCTGTCCGCTGAATCGTCTTTCTTCCTCATGGAATGTGACCGTTCCGGAAACATCCAGGGTCGCATCCATTTGGCCAAGTTCAATCTTATAAAGAATGTAAAAAGTGGGGCCCGGGATCGCAAAGAAAAGTGAGCATGATGACGTGTCAAATGACTAGAAAGCTGCGCACCATGTTTAATACGATCTCTCGTACCGACTCTTCCTCTGTAATCCCGGCCGCCTTCCCAATTTCAGCAAGGCTTAGAGTGACATATGTCGCTGTGAGCTTGCGCATCGTCCAACGTGGCGCATGGTCGAGGGCTTGTCGCACCAAACCCAAGTTGCACTCCTTTTATCGACAAGAGTTAGCAACAGTAAAAGAAAGGCGACGAGGTGCGACGCGTACGGATTCAAAGTACTTTGCTTCCTTATCCACAAGCTCTGTCAGTTCAGCGGTTCCTGAGGGGTACAATTTCGCGAATGCCGCATACGGCGTATTCTTCAGGTAGCGCCATAGGTTTGGGTGTGCATACCTCGGTAAGGGTCTCGTCTAGACACGACACGTTAACTAAACCCGGATGTTCCAGACGACTGCCGACTGTTGAGACTTACTGCCCCAAAGAGAATGAGCCGTACAAGCGTAAGCTTTTTGAGAGCCTCCAACTGAAGGGCGGCAGGGTTTTGGTGAACGGGTGCCGCGGCGACAAGTTCAAGGTACGCTGAGGCTTGATCAAAGCGTTTAAGCGCGAGGAAGGCAAGGGCCCCAGTGTAGTGATAGTTTAAAACGTCGTGATAAGTTAAAGGGGAGAGCTGTGGAAGTGCTTTAGATCAGGACTAGTCAGCGGTACGGCTAGGCCAGGCGCACCGACGTGTCAATCTCAGATAAAGTGACATCGAGAACAGGAAGTGCAGCTTTGAAGTGCCGGGATGCTACGCAGGCCTATGAATGTTTCCCATGCGAAAACTTTGAGTGGCGTAAAATGAGCATCGAGCACGCTTACGTACATGGAGGAAATAGGGATGTAGAGTGGTAAGATATGAAAGCGACGGCGGGTAACGGCTAGTCAAACTATAGAGAGGCGCGATAGCCGCTTTAAGCTTTGTAAAAAGTTCAGGGAACAAGGAGCTGATTAAACTATAGGAACCATGACGTACGTTGTTGTGACTCTCGGCGACCTGGACAATACTTCGCGCGAGAAACGTGACTAGGTGCGTTACACTTAAGAATATGATGCAGGAAATGAAGAAGAACATACCACGATCAGGAGCAAGTCGCGCCGCGGCAGCATCGAAGGTGCTGCAAAAAAGTGAGATTGTGGCGAACGATACAGGAGGTGCGCCTGTGACGTGCAGCCTTGCTGATCTGCGATGAAGTCAACACACTGGAAGAAGAGAAACGTATTCGACAAACAAGATAAAGAGGTATCCGAGGGTGTTGGCGTGCGTGTCAAGCACTGTGAGAGGATCCTGTCCACCAGGCAGAACGCTAGCGAGAATGGACTCCCCCACGTCAAGCCTGACAAGGGAACGCAACGATGTAAGGAGCTGCTCAGGAGATATTGATGTGGTGATATCAGCAATGACCGACTCAAGGTCCATGGCCGGAGCCATGGACGATGACCCAGAGACGGTGGACGTCGATGGTAGCATGGCCTAATTGGTAACGTCGGTATATTTACGTAACACTTATTAAGCGGTATTTCCTTATTTGGGCGTCCTACTAGTCCCAATCATATTTCGATCACGCCGGCCCACCGACGGCGCAACAATTCGAAAATGGCTACTCCAGTGCGTCTACTGTATCTTTGTAAGTGTGAATTTTGGTTTGACTTTGAGCAAAGACGGTACGGCCCTAATAATCACTCAAAGCGGACCCTTGTCAAAATAAGTAACGCACGAAGTCTGGCTAGGTAGCCGGCAATGTAGGTTACAACGGTCATCCCGTCCACGAAGAACGGCTATATAAATTATACGAGCAGGTGATAATTACAGTACTCTCGACCACATCGTTGCCTCTGAATTTATGGAACTGGCCTGAGGAGTTACTAGCAAGGTGACTTGATGCCAGCAATCTTTCACGAGGGACACTGGGTCTCAGGATTTGATCATATATAGTAGACGGACGACTACTCACCCCAGCTTAATAGCATTGACCGAACTTTCAAGCCTGATACTCAGCAGCAGCTGGTGGTGTCTACAGGAGGGGAGGCATTAGTATATGTTATACGAGGTGGTCGGCTACTCACCCTAGGTTTGTAACAATCCCACATCCTGCAGGCCCGAGTCTGAAGCCCATCTTCGCTGCCAACAGGCGCAGAAGACACGGCTTGGAACGCTAGGCAGCGCAAGTTCAACGTCACATACGCCGACGATATAACGTGGCAGGGTACCCACCAAGAGCCAACAGTGCGACGACTTTGATGTACATCTTGAATAGATTTGTCGAGTATTGGACTCGGAGGCAGTTGGAGTAATTGATGAATAGAATTAACGTGAGTGTCAGGCTTGAGGAGAACTCGAAAAGCTGACTACTAGAGGTCTCAGACTATGGGACTTATATATCTCTAGCGAAGCTACTGGATTACTAACTTGGAGTTTCGTGTAGGCCTCGGGTGTGGACCCCGTGCCATCTGGTAGAAGCTCACCAGTCTCTACGACAACTATTGCCCCTCGCACCCATCCAATCAATTTTACATAAAGTGCCAGGCTGTACTTATTATCGCGGGAGTTCTTTTGTAGGTGCCAATCATTTCAGGAAGCTTCTCTAATAAGTAGTTTCCTAAGGTCAAGCGCATCATGGCATGGCATGGCTGATCAGTCTCGAAATCAGTCTCGATCACTCGTGCATTCAGATCCTACTAGTAGTGCAGCATTATCACGGTGCCAGTGCCAGATGCTCTGGTACGCGTCGCATCGCTATATTCGGATGATGTACATATCCAGACATGTAGGGCATCATTCTGGCATGTGAAGCTGTTGATTGCGACTAGCTAGCCGTCATCCGATCGGGATTCCATACAACCAACTTAGTTGTCAAGGTAATTCCTACATCCAAACCAATCAGTTTCTTTACGATCGCCCCTGCGCATAGAATGTTGATGATTATGATGCGTCGCATCTCAGTTAAGATGTCGTCGTGCATCATTGGCAAGACTGCAGTCTTCTATCCCCAGGGTCGACCCGCGCGGACGCGACTGGGGACTAGGGTAAACACGGATTACCCTCCCAGGTTCGTTCACCATTCTATATAGCGCTTCTGTGATGTATGCGCTACCATTCTACATCCAGGTGTTACGCAAGCCCATGGCTGGTTAAAGCTGTTAACTCGATCTATTGGGGTTACGGGGTAGCCGCTCTGATTGTATTCGTACTTAACAGTGGTCCCCTGAATGAATTCCATACAGCACTCGATATTGTCAGATGGAAATACAAATAATGTCTCGTGGGAATGCATTTTTGTCTCCGACAACCAGCCGCATGTCACGACGCGTCAGGGGGCATTGTCTCAACGCGGAAGCATTTTGGTCCCGCGTTGGCCACATTTTTGTCTCGTCCACAATAAATTAATGTCCCACCCAGATGTCCTTTCTGTCTCAACTTTCTCTAGCTCTCCATATACTCACCCAAAAATCACGAGTGGGGGCTCGTTTTGTTGCCCGAATTGAGCACTATACGGCAAAATTACTAGTTTGTTGATCCGGGCGCCATGCCACTCAAGATATCGGGTTCGGCCTACTTTTTCAGCCTTGAGATGATGTCCGTACACATGCACCAAGTCACCATATAGGATCCAATTATGGTAAGAGAAATTGTGTAAAGTATGCCCACGGGCCCGGGGACCGTTCTAATCATTATCATGCCGTTACAGTGTACGTTTAGGACTAATATCGAGGTGGTGCCCCCTTCATCTAACCATCGCATCACCCATGATGCTACTGTTGTCCTTGGATATCCCTAAGCGCAAGGTGGACACGGCGTATCTTGGTTACGCCTAACGCGGACAACGTCGCTTTGTTGTTTGTCCACTGTGTATGTCTCGGTGGACTATGTCACTTTGTGGTTTGTCTGTCTTAAGCATATACTGTGTGAATACTGAACTTCTCAGTGTTCTTTGACGCCCCTCAGCTATATAACAGCGCACGATACGTTCTCTTCAATAAATCGACATGCCGCCTAACACACGATGCCCCGGTCGACCGCCTAAGAAGTTCCGTAAACCTGGACGGCAAACCCGGAATGACAACCTTCGCATCTTCAATACTACTAGCAGCCCCCCTGCAGAGAGTCCCCACACGGCTTCCATCACCTCTTCAAACGACTCCGAGTCCGACATCATCATCACTCCAAGACGGCGTGCGTATCTAGATATGGTCATTGAAGCTCACAGTCTCCCTCCCCCTGATCTCAGTACAAACCGATCCAACAAGCCCCTTCTCTTGGACTCCGTCCAACGCCTGGCGCCGGTATGGAAGGATGTGGGTCATGTCCTCACCACCAAGCTGCCGGATTGGTTTGATGCTCAAGTAAGTTATCAGGAATTATATATGTGCATACTAATAAAATGATTGACATTATAGTGCAATGACTATAACCCCTACAGGGCCACCACTTCTGTGTCTGTTGACCAGTCGTGGTTTGGACATCCGAACGACACACCCGTTGATGTCAGGGCACGTCCCTTCATCCTGTTCTGGAATGAAACATCTGGACTTTCACTCCAGGGACGTGAGGCAGCCATTTTACAAAGGAGGGTCGTTGCCCGGTTTGAATACAAGTGCCGAGGAGCCTGTGCCTTGGTATCAGACACATCTGACTCTGCGACAGAGTCCGATCAGGAAGATAAATGTTCTAATCCTCTCGTGCAACGCAAAAACCGTTGGAAACAATGCCCAGGTCAAGTGAGACTCATGGTACGGGCTCGTTTTGATTTAATTATTGTAGTACTAACAATATGATCATGCAGCTTGAGGCTTATGCTGACGACTTGACTCGGGTCACCGTTTGGCAATCTGGTACCCACGAAGACGCAAATCCGAAAAACTTGCTTTGGTCACGGCGTTTGCGTAACCTGGTATCTGAACGGCTGAGGCTGGTAGGTGTCAAGGCTACAACGGTTATGCGTGGTACGTGCCTTACCTATGGCAAGTACAATAAGAAACTTACAAAACAATCCATTGCAGAGCTAGTTAACCAGTACCGGAACCCGTTGCCCACTTCCAGACCAACAAATGCCCCAACTGACATAACCGACAACTTCCCAGCATTCCGCAGGCCAACTGCCAAACAGATCAGACAGTTGTTACCTGCCGTCGTAATTCTCAAGAATCGCAATCCCCACAAGATTTACAAATAGGTCTATGAATATATCTGTCGAATTTATCATACCTACCTATTTCGAAGTTTCATCCCTCATAATCCCCGCAAGCCTGACAGTCTGTCGCGATTCACATGCGCTATGGCAGACAATTTCACCCTCGAGGATTTAATTCTCCATGGCACGCGTGATGGTTTGGCCGCAGATACTAGCTGGCGCAATAAAAATGAAAATCGTGCAGCCGTGACATTCCTGATTGCGGTCAATGAGCATCAACACTTCGTTCCAGGTCAGTCACTGTGCATTGCTATGGCATATTATATCTAATGGCAACGTTTTGTCTACTATGATGTACGTAGGATCTGTATTACTGTCTGCAAATGTGCGCACGCAGACCTTAGCCACGTACCTGGAAGCTACCAAGATCAAGGTAGGACGACGAGCAAAACAGATTAACGCAGGTACGATATGGGCCCAATAGTCATATTTTCTTAATCTCATACAGTACCATGGCAGATACAAGCAGCATCGAGCACCCTGGAGAAGCCGACAGGGCCGAAATCGTGAGGCTTTGCAGGGGCATTGTCAAGGAAGGCTGGCACATCCCAAAGTTCATGATTGATAAGTGTAGGTCTGAGCTCAAAGCCATCAAGCAAGGTAAGTCGACTATCTGTATGCTACGTATGGCTGTCCTCTGAAAAGACCACAAATTTAGCATTTCCCGACACATATATCCGGCTGTGCCAGTTTCATGTCATACAGGCGATCTTACGTTGGGACGGCGATGACAAGCCTAAGAGCACATGTCCCAGGATTTCGCAGGAGATCAAGTATGAAATCCTGATCTTTTCCGTGGTCTCCAGCGCTGCCGAACTTGGGATTCTTGGCCAGCTGCAAGGGACACTTTCCTGGAACAGGTTGACAAGTTAATCATGTCACAAGATGACCAAGTGGCCGTGCATGTTTCTGATTCTGATTCAAGCGCAGACTCTGAGAGCTCGCAGTCAGATGACCCTCAGAAGCTGGGCATGCGCAAACGGGGAATGTCAAAGTCAACTGCTCAAGTCCGAACACAGCAATCGGCATGGGTGCGTGACTACTTCAGCCGCAACTGGTTCACAGAGGAGTGGATAGGTGAGGCATCAAACAAATATGTGTGATGGGATAACATGCTCACTGGGTATGGTAACTCAGAGCACTTCACAGATATTGGGCTCCCCGCTGGACAGACTCGTGACGGCACATGGAATGTGAATAACTGGATTGAACGAGGTTTTCGTGTTTTTGACTCGGTATTTCTGGACAACCGCAAGAATAAACGGTGAGTTCGAGTGAATATGATAGCATATGTCTCTGACATGTTTTCTGGAAGGATCGATCGTTTAGCTGGGATTATTCTGAATGAATTCTTTCCTTACTACAGATTCTGGGCCTCTACCCCTCGGAATGAGCCTCGCGACCTTGTGCAATTAAACTACGAAGCTCATCAACTGTGGGATACCGGTCTCGTGCATCAGGTAGGATCACATGGCCGTTTTCAAGTTTTGGCATTACCGTGAGTGGGAATGCTAGTACTCTGCATGCCCAGGTCCTGAATGGCATGTTCGCCAGGGATTCCAAAACGCCAGGGGCTTTTAAGGTTGACATTCTTGCACCAAGCTGTACATGTGACGCATGGGTTCAAACAGGGAAGTATTGCGCTCACCTTCTAGCTGGTAAATTGCAAGTGTCAAATGGACCGGCTTCTGAATGGAAAGGTGCAGTACACTGTTTACATTAGATATCAGTCACACAGCTAAATAAATGCAGCGCTCGAAACTAGCAATCAAAAACGCCTACCACTGATCGCATTCGTGATGCCCCTCTGACAGCTACATTTGGGCCTCCAGGACAGGGGAGAGGACGAAGAAAAAAGGGAAGTAAGCTCACCTCTTGGGTACCTGATGTAGGTCTCTCTTATCACATTTATCAGTAAATCAGCTGACTTGAGTATGTTTTAGTGCGATGTATTTAATTATGGAAGACTTCTCCTTCCATGGTTTATTGCCAAAAAAAGGCATTGGATACTGGTAGCAATTAACATGCAACCATGTTGATTCGCATATATGATAGCATGACCCGCAATGTGCTTATGCACAAGCACATCTATGAGGTTTGTGTCACTAAGCCCTCTATATATTCTGTTTTTGTCTCACTGTGTGATATCCTAGCGCATTTTACGCTTTCTTGCATGGGAGTCACATTGCTCAGATCGAGGTGAAATTTCTGGCATTTGGCGTCAGAATTCAGATGAGCATATGCGATCAGAGGTAAGACTTACTTATCATTGCATGTTGGCTCCATATTCACCTGGTTATAAGCTACCTTCTCACTTACCCCAGCAGTCAAACATCACCGACTGTGGGGTATACCTGGTGGCGTTTACACAGGAGTTAGTGAGAGGTGGTGATCCAGAAGCACCTACATACTTGCTGAGTGCTGGTGACATTGAAGGTCTGCGTACCCAAATAGGACAACGCTTGGCTTGTGAATGGCAAAATCAACAGGCAGTGCCCCATGCGTCATTCTCCCATTGCAAATCTAACCCTGCACCCTTCCCACTATCTGAGTGGGTGGAACCGTTTAAAATGACATTGAGGGTGCCCAATACCCATAACCCTGTCTCCACCAATGTCATTCTGTCTGCCCAGGTGAGAGAGACATATGTGCCTCGCATGGATGCCTGGGCATTGTGGCCCCTTGCTCCGGGAGACCTACATTTCCCAGCACGGATCACAGCATGCGATATTTCATCTCAGGTCGCAACCTTCCGAGTCTTCTATGACATTTTGCCTCTCCCAAACACCTATGAATTCACTCGCACGTTCGCCGAATGTTATGATCTCATGGGTGCCCCTGACGATTCAGTGCCTGAGCTCCAAACCTATCAGGTACGTGCTGGATCATGTTCTACGGAACTGGACTGTCCCTAATATATTTTTCATAGATCCCCAAATTAAGATGGCCCGCCGACTTGGACACGCGTGACCTAGAGGCTGCTGAAGCCCAAGGTCTAGCAGATGACCAAATCAGAGACATTCTCTCACCGGCAAAGGCAGCTGCACATGACTATCTGTGCACAGTCATTGATACTGTTGCAGAGATTCTCGCGCAACCATCAAGAACACCGTTCAGCAGACTAGTCTACCAATGGAATGAACGTCTAGCCAAGCACACACGATCCACACTTGATGCTGGTCTGACTTTTGACTTTTTTAGAGAACATTCCCAATACCTAGACAATGTGGATGCATACATCATTGGATCCTTTTGTGCTAGCAGACTCGCATGTGTGTTACGAGAAACGCATGGCATTCAGGGCCACCTGGAACAGACAAACCTGGCGTTCGGCCCTGGTTGCGCAATTCTGGCTTACTATCTGCTAGGTAATCGACTGGGGCTCGGAGCTGAAGAAATGTACGTGCTGGCAGACCAGGGCGACCTGTATCGACCCTCCTCGGATCATGAATTGGTATGGGAAGCTATGCGAGGGCGCGTTTCGCTGAGTGTCAAAGGACACGATGATTTTGAACGGACGCACAGGATTATGGACGCGACGATCAAGCTACCGGGCATTGAGGTGTCCTTTGCTTCTGATCCTAAGGTCATCACTTTATTTTCTGCTTTATTTGACACTTATCACATAAGAGCAGGCTCATATTGAAGAAGCCCCTTCACGCGATGTGGATAAACGCGATGCGGACACTGGGCGCACTAAAGAACATGTCCCACAAGAAGCTGTAACTGTTATTCCCAAAGCTGGTCAAATGGAAAGTCCTGATGTACTACAAGGTCACAAAGATGAAGCTATGGCGAGTGGAAGCGAGGTGCAGCAGACGGCAGCTGTAAAAGAACCCAGCAAACCTACACAAAAGCCTAGTCAAGGAGAAGCCGAAAGTGTAGAAAGGGCTCGAGTGGAACATGCAGCGACCAACAAAACAGAAGAGACTAGGTCATCTTTAGCTATAGATGCAGCTCCGGCGGTTGGGTCTGCTCTAGCTACAGATCAACTGCCCTTGATTCGACTTGTGAAGACCACCGAGGGATGGAAAGCATTTGCCGGTGCTCTTCCACATGGTAAACAGCGAGAGGATACTTCTGGTGACGGCTTGGCGACAAACTATACGGGCACTCAGAAGATATCCAACGCTAAGCGAAAGCGAAGCCCCGAAGGAGTCCTGGCACCGGCAGTTGTAGGGCGACGTCTGCGGCCCCGAAAATAGTTCATCAAGTAAATCCCAATGTAGAATTATTAGAAATATACAGACTGTACTGGCCACAGTGGCTCTCATTAATGTGCACTCAATCTACTCTAATAACGCTCCGGGATGGATTCCGTTCAAGGCTGCAAGAAGCAGAACATATGGTGGCACGAAGCCTGTACGACACAAAGATTGACTTATAACTGAACGAACTTTGACGATATCATGAAATGGATAATTTTGCTAGAATGTGCTCATTGAGAGCTTTCTATTGATCCCCGGTTCATATTTTAAGGTAGCGTTGGGGAGTAGGGGTTCAATGTTGAGACGGGTGGGTTATATTTGAGGACAGCCGGCTGGTTGTCGGAGACAGAAATACATTCTCACGAGACATTATTATGCCTTGCTTGTCAGATAGTCCTGAATTCGTTCACTAAGTCGCGTGTATTCGACAGTGCTTTGATTGGTGTAGTACAGTAACGTTGCGCACATGCACAGCCTGCCTGGCCTGAGGAATCATCGTAGATGAGTTGAGGTGCCGCAATAATATATTATACTCTAACATCACTCGCTGGCAAGACTCGAGCCTCCGACGCACCCGTGCGCAGGTTCTCAACTTTGTATGGCAGGTGCCGGCATTCATCTGCAGGACACGCAATGTCACGCTCAGTGTCACTGAGAACGCTTAGGTAGCACGCGGCTTCTGTACCACTAGTACGACCATAGGTTCAGAGCCCGGCGGCGTCACACGAAAGTTTACCTGGTTCACTTGGTACAGTATTCCAACGAATCCTTCTCACATCTTCCGAAGATGTGAGACCCTTGAGAGGCTCATCGCAGTTTGCGGTGTGAGTGAACACTGGCGACAGCTTGTTTCCCACGCAGACATCTCGCTTGCTTGTTGTGCCCTGCTCCATCTCTACTTGCTGGCAATCCTTGCACTGGGCTCCCAGCGGGCCGGCCGGCGTGGCGATACACGGAACCGCCTCTTTATCAAATATACTGGACCACGTAATGTTGTCGGGGATGGGGAGATGGTTACGAGGAAGGAACGAATCCTGAATATAGGAGTAAGGAAACCGTGCCAGAAAGTGCCAGATGATGGGAAGGACAACGGCGGCGATGGCAATCAATCTAATTACACGCGAGCTTCATTCAAGCCCGACAAAACAATTTATGGCAGAAGGTAGAAGAGGAGGCGACGCGGCCACATTGAATACCACCGATGAATGGACATGTGAGATGGGGATGCGCCTGACTAGCTCACGATAGCCTTATAGAATAAGGAGAGGTTGGGCGGTCATCTACAATTGCTGCTAAGTACCTGGCTGTGCGGGAGTCCGGACTTGGAGCGACGCGACGCGCGAAGGGACCGGACACGACAGTGCTACTATCCTTATGCTTGGAGCGCACTCACACATGCACTCAGAGCAGGATCCGGTGGTGTCTCCATTCCGAGACAAGTCGAACGGACGCCCTATTCTATGAAGAGTCCAATTTCCAACTAATGCCTCGCACAATTCGCGCTCGCTCGCTCCATACACACCTACCACCGAGCAATCGGATCCAGGATGCACCTACGAACCCGTAACTACGTCAATGCTCAGGGCTCCCACCAAATTCGAATGCAAATATGTGACATCTGCGACACATGGTTGTGTGACCACAAGTCTTCCAGCAGAGCGTCAAGGTCTATCTGAAGTCAGCGCCCACCGTATATTGCAGCTTTCGTGAGATAGTGCCACAAAGTAAGTACCAGCAGAGGCTGCGCACCGCACGCAGCCAGTGGATAGCATCCCGTTTCTTGCGAGGACGTCCCCTTCGATCGCTTATCGAAGTAGGTCTGCCGCTTGAAGTTGTCTTGAGGATGCGTGAGCTGATGGCATGCTCTGCAGATGTGCGTCACCGTTGTAACAGGGGACATCAAATTCGTCGCCTGCGGCCATGTCTCGAATCCTAGCGAGCACACTGATGACTGCATGTCATCCCGCTGCCTGACGAGTGCAACTCATTTGTGGAATTGCATGCATGGATTTCAGCCCAGGTGTCCTGCATGTGCACATGCAAGTGCAGCATGCGTGATGCACCACTCCTGCCGCGAGATCATTCATCGCCGCGAGACTTATGGCCATATGTCGTCCGGCATGTGCAGCGCTTGCCGTCCCCGTTTATCTTAGTGATTTATTTCTCCAAATGATATGCTACCTCACACGCTCACAAGTCATCCAGAGTCAGAGTATATTTTGATGATGTGTATACGGAAATTTGTCAAGAACTGACTGTTAGGGTGTCGAGGAGTACCTGCGATATGAATGTTGTTTATACTGTATGCCACACAACGTGTCTATAAACCCTTCTCCCCGATTACAAACTGCAAAAATCAGTTAGAAATCTCCCGGGGTTTCAGCGAGTGATGGGGTGAGGCACAAGTCGCGTTTATATAATGCGCCAATGAGGTCGAGAGTCGTGGACGTGTGCTGCTAAATTGACCAAATGCGTAGGACCAGGCGCCGCGCTGGGAGCGACGCAGCACGCGACAGCGATTCGTTCTTATACTTTGGGCACACCGCATGCAGGCACTCTGGCCTTGGGAGTAGAATCCTATCCATGCAGGTGGTTGAAGATGCGCATCCTGTGATATAACTGGGATATAAACAGGCGGCAGAGAAAGAAACAAGAAACACCGCGTGGGGAATGATGACGGCCACAGCCACAGCAGCTTAGACACCGCAACTTGTTACTAAAATATTTATGGGAGCTAGAAGATGCGGAGCCACAGAATCAACGCCACCAGGGCTGATCACAGTAGAGGATTTGGAGGGGATTTGATGGGGGTGTGAGAAATGGATTTGGAGGACAAAACCATCCAAATCCTCAAACCACCTCCAGGAGGTGATTTGGGATTTGTGCGTGATTTGGATTTGGATTTTGGCTGGAGTCTTCGCAGGCCCTAAACTAGTCCCTCGGGATCTCCCTTTGTGCTTGCAGAAAGACCTGGAAGGGTGGTACCAAGCTGCGTGAAAGGTGTCCTGAAACAGGGGAGCAAATGAGGCCTTTGTGGAGATGAACTGGAGCATGACATGCAGTTCTGCTCATCCTATTCCACCTGCACCAAAATCTGGTGCAGTATTCATTCCAATGCTGAAGATATTTTCAATGGTTGCTCCGCTTGCCCCTGCTCAGAACCCTAGCCCCCTCCTTTGAAGAGTGGCCCTGCCCCAATGGATGTTGACTCCACATGTGGAAAAGGCAACCCAACCATCACCTGCTTCTGATGCTGGCAGCCAAGCCACTATGCCCCTGAGTGCCCCCAAGCTTTCGACATCTGGCTTATCCCCGTGGAGGAGAAACTTGAGCTCCTTCCAGAGTTCCTCATACTGGCAGACATAAGCAGAGTGCCCACTGCAGAAGACAGTTCCAAAAATGTGGAACATAGTGTGTCAGAAGCGGAAGATGCATCAGATTTTGCGATATGCAGTGGGTGAGATGTGTGCCCCTGCTGCCTGTACATTGCCTGTCTTGAAGTAGAGAATGAGAAACCCCCACTCCCCTCACTTCATGCAGACCCACTGGATAAAGTCACACAAAAGCCAATTCCGACAACCCACCCACTCCACATATGCCCTTGGGAGAGACACCTCTTGAAAGGCTATGTTGTGGCTGCCTCCCCTGGCCCCAAGTCATTGGTCATTAAGGTTGAGATCCAGATGATGGACACAGTGGAAGTCAAGTCCCGACCTGCACTTGTCAATTGCGAAGCCACTGCTTAGTCCATAGTGGGACTACGTTGAGTGGAACTGACTGACCATGCAGAAGTTGCAATGTGCAATCCTAGTGTTCAATGTGGATGGAAGCCCTAATGAGGTGGGGTCCATCATGGAAATTGTAGACACAATTCTCCACTACGATGGACACATGGAATGCACTCCTTTGTGGTCACTGGCCTGGGGAAGCAAGACATCATCCTGCAGGAGCACAACCAGGTGATCAACTGGCAGACTCAGAAGGTGCTGATGAGTTGATGCCTGACCAAGTGTCACATGCACAGGTTGGAAGTGCAGAAGGAGCGTCAGGAGCAGCAGAAGACCAAATGGCTCATACAAATATGTTGTTCCAGCCCTCATCCACTGCTTTCAGAAGAAGAGTCAGAAGTGGAGTATGAACCAGCCCCCACTCCCACTCCCAATTCTGACTCTGATGTCATCCGAATTGGCCCGAAAGACACCCTGATGGAAGGGGAGCACTTGCTGTTTGTAAACCTTTGGCCAGAGGAGGAACACGTCTGCACCACCGGAAACATTTTGCAACACCTCCTGGAGGCCTCCAGGAAGCACGATAAACCAGAGGTGGAGATCCTGGAGTACTTGCAGGAGTTCGAGGATGTCTTTGCCAAGCAATCATTTGATGTCCTGCCTCCACAGAAGCTGTGGAACCATGCCATTGAGTTGGAGCCTGGGTCAAATCCCACCAACTGTAATATCTACCTGCTGTCGCCTAGGGAGCAGGTGAAGCTCGATGCATTCCTTGTGGAGAACCTCTGCACTGGGAGGATTTGCTGACAGAGTTGTGAGTTTTGAATAGAATAAAGATGTGGCCTTTAACTTGAGGCCGAGTTCAGTGTATGATGTGAGAGAGGAAAGTAATTTGAAGTTCGACTTAATGACTTGAAGTCGGAAAGATGTCAAAAGGTTCATGTGTATTTTACCCGTACATTGTGAGCTATTTATGTGGACTTGGATAGGGGTCTCAATATAGAGGGTCAGACAACAAGGAGTTTCGAACATATGTGTAGCCGGTACATGTATGTAGCTGACACTGAATACTCACTGCAGCATGCACACTGGGTTGATCCAGATGATGAAGCAGGAGGGTGTATACTGTATTGATGGTGCTGTAGATGAGGCTGGGAGGTAGGTGAAATGTAATAGGAGTAATGGACACATCTCAAGTATAGGATAGAGATAGTAGTGCATTCATGCCACCCCCTTCTCACTGACCACCATAGGTTCAGGCTTAGTAGGGCAAGACCGCAGGACCCAGGGGTGTCCCAGGTGCACTGTATTCCATCACACGTTGGCACTGGTATGTCAGTCATTCAGAGCCTGAACAACCTGATAGGAGTCCAGTGGAGCTCCAGTTCTTTTGCCTAAAGCCCACCAACAATGATCCAGAGGATCGACATGGGAACAAACCTGAATTACTATGGCATGGTCCAAATTCAAGGCAGTCTGATTAGGGTGATTATGGCCTGAAGATTATCAGTAAGAGCGAGATTGATTTCTACCCATACTTGTTTTATTTTAATGCCAATGATCAAAACATTGGTAAGTACGTCAGTGTGTCTCTCACATCTTCTGATGATATATCTCCCACAGAGCCCTACTCAACAGATTACCTTGGAAACGGTCCACCATCACATGCAATGTCCTCACTGGCAGTTGGCTATGGAGCAAGTGGGGAAATTCCACTTGCCTTTGAACTGCAGGAGGAGGAAATAAATGTTGGGTTCCTGAAACTGTTCCTTACCACTTGCCTGATGGACTTTAGTTTCCTTGAGCAGGTCTTGCTGGATCGGCCATCTTGGGTGGATGGTGCAGACTCACGCTGGGGGCATTACACAGTGGTTGGTGCTCCAGAGTCCCACGCTCCAGAGCCCAGCCGTAGGGGTGGGGGGAACAAGACAGTACCTATGATTAGGGTGCCACCGGTTATGGTGATGATCATGCAACATAGGGCAGCCTCCAACTCTGACTGGAAGATGTGGAGGAGCCAGCAGGATGAGTACAAATTTAAGAGACATGATGTGATCTCGGCACCTACCAGGGAGCAACACTAACAGGATATACACTGCACTTCGATAAAAATGTGAAACTATATGCATGTCCCTATGTAAATCGTTGGCATAGTCTAGTAGTCTGAGGGGATGTGTGAGATCATGGCGTGCTGTACAGATGTGCTTCAATGTGATCAGCTATGCGCAGACATAAGGGAAAAGAGGGTAAATTGGGTGTATATTTCTACTGCACACTCATGCACTTATTAGTGAAGTGAGCTGCCGTCGGAGTATTCTAGTAGTCCAAGGGGCACATAAGCTGACGGTGTGTGGTGCAGACACACGTGTGTCAATGTGATCAGCGACTGTATGCGCAGAATGGGAAACCTGGTGTCCAGCCTGAGATTTGGAGATTCTAGGGTGGACTCGCAAATACCAGCGCCCCCAGCGGGGTAGGCTGCCTGAGTCCTCACATGACCAGAAAGTCTGTGCAGGATCTGGGAGCTACAGGAGAGTGGCAGAAGCTGCAGTGCCAGTGGGGATGAGGAGCTCAGAGAGTAACCTGTTCTTCCTCTTACAGTAATCAGATGTTCCTATTTTTGAGGTGGGGGATAAATATGTAAGTGTATATAAAGGAAAACCAACTAGTTCGAGATTTCCCCATGCCAATACCGTGTTTGTGAACAAAATCCCGTGGCATGAGCACGCTGGAGGGCAGGGGATGCTGAGCGCCATATTTAAAGGTGTGGAGCAGATGGTGGGTGAGGGAGTGTGGCAGTTGCGTGTGGAGGGGAAGTACTGGAAGAGTCACTGGTGACAGTGAGTATGGCGACTACTTGGCTGTTGGTGATGTGATCTTGTGCTGCGTGTCGCTGTTGTGATGGGATGGATTGAATGGGAGCTGCAGAGCAGGAATGGGATACTTACAGAGACCACTGATGTCAGCATTCTGATTCTAATTAATCTTGGTCATCATAGTGCAACTACAGGACTTCGAGGAGAATCACCTGCCACAACACCGGTAGATACGTTTCCTGTGTTGCGTGGTGGTGTGGCCACCCAGGTATCAAAAAGATCCCTACCGCAGCACTGCTTCAATGCTACATATGCACATCACTGCCGCACGGTCGCAGGACAAATCGGATGAGGGTGTGCTGTGAGTGCTGTGCAGTGACTTGAATATGTGGAAGCCAGAGGGAGCCATTGACAGCACTGTAGAGGGGCCATGGGGGTTATGACCATTTCTGCCACCATGGAAGAGGTTGAGAGGAATGGTGGGGTGGATGGAAGTGTCGTGGGGGGTTGGCATATCGTTGATGGTGGTGGTGTTAGGTAGCCGGCATGTGTCACATCAACTCTCGAGAGCACCGCCTGGTCCATGGACAATTCATGGAGGACTAACCTTAAAAAATTATTACCTAACACTTGCTGTACCTTATCGCTAGAGCCATATACTTGCTGTACTTATCTTGTCACCAGCGCCATAGATAATATGATGCCATATATTATGCAGTGCCCTCGGTGGCAACAAGTTAATGACCTCACTGGCTGCGCAGTCGACTTGACTTGTTGTCCCTCATGTTGCCACCAAACCTCCCCTTGATTCCCACACAATATCCAATACTCGCTGTGTTGCCTATTGACATGCTCGTCACCTGCCTCGACCTGCTTTGCCACCTCAAGGAGCGTGTCCTGTGGATAGAAGTTCACATCTCATCGACCCACCCGTTACTCTGCATTATAGTGTTCACCGCTTTGTACGTGATGCGCTTGCTGTAACAGATGTTTCAGTAGTCGGTAATTATGTGAAAGGGCAAACAGTCTCGTGGACTTGCATGCAGAGGGAGAGTAGTGGGGATAAGAAAAGAAAATTATTATTCTAACTAATTAGTTCCATATTTGGTCACTAGAGGGAGGGCCGGCGTGCGCCGGCAGAACCCTTGCTTGCAATTGTATATGAGATTGAACACGGCCTCACGATGCAGGCCTCCGAGTCGCAATTTTGTACTGTACAGGTATGTGTAGACTTGTAAGCTATTTCTGTTTCTTCCGTGTTGTGGAAGAGGGCCCAGCTATTAAGGACCTCTTTGTTGGACTCTGAGGCAGCTCCCGACACGGCGGGCCAGAGAACTATCATCTCCCACACATCCACTACCATTGTGCCCCCTTTCTTGCCAATTAGGTAGTGAATCAAAGTAACATGAACTTTGATGATAGCACCCAGCAAACAGCACTCATAATTTCGGCGCGATGATAGAGTGGTCAAGGTTGTACCCAGGGAGCAGGTTGACGTCGTGTGTCTTTCACAGCATCTACTATACATCTTTCCAAGCCTGTCTGATGGGCCAGCCATCAGATGATAGCTGCTTAATTTTTGCTGTGAGGGTTGTAGTGAGGGCTGTGACAGCGTGCTTTAACATGGCACATGCACCTTTGTCCTGTTAGCTGAGATCATATCCATCATTCGAACTGTCAGTGGCATCGTCTGCCGCCATCCTCTCCTGGAATCAGCCAGAGTGACATTCAGTGGTAGCAGGTGGTTTACTTAATCAGGACTCACGATAACTAGCGGGTGTCTGACGATGAGATGACTTGGACTCTTCTGTACTGGATCCTTGCGCTCAGAGCGATGGGTCTTACCCTTCAGCGCCGCATCATGTATAGTGCGGATGTTTGACAAATACTCTGAATAGAGCAAGCTTGGGGTTGGATGGAGCGACAAGCTCAAATCTTACCTTCGCACTGGTAACTTTGTCACCTGGGTTCTGTTTTGGGGCTGGATGGTATGCCCCCTCAGCAAACAGCCAGGCTCTCATCTTAAGCCAGGCTCTATCATGGGAGACCTCACCCACCAGAGTCAACCGTGCAGCATTGCATCATGACAATGTAAGCAATCTTGCGATACGGAGAGTGGAGGTACAATTACAAAGGGATCTGTAATTGACTCAAGCAAAGGAGGTGGCAAGAGAGGTGCAGGAAATGTTGGATCAGGTGTGGAAAGACAACAAAATCCAGTTCATCAAAAGATAGCAAATTGGATTGGAAATAGTGAGAGGCAGTGGCTGGGCAGCACTGTCAGGCGCAGAGGAAAGATACATCACGTGAATGCACAACATGACAGAGTCTGAACAAGTAGGGTGAGGGAAGAGTTGATCAGTGAAAGCAGAACGATGGCCAAAATGATAATAATATGGACATTAGCGCAGGTGCAGAGAAGATGGAACGGTAGAAAGAGATGAGATGAGACATTTATACATGGAGCATAACTCACTCAGCAGTGGCTTATATCACATATGCAGCGATCGAAGGCCAGAAGCAGATATGTCTGACATTAGCGGGAGAGGCTATCTCTCACGGAAGTGTTAGGCAGGGTATGCGACAATTCAAGGACAGAAGCAGACTAGAGGGAGGGCCAGCGTGAGCAGCGACTTCAAGGAGCAGATAAGCTTAATAAGCTATTGCATCATACTCAGAGAAACATCAGCAAAAGGTGTTGGATTTCCCATGATTTTCGACCTCCCAGTGCCCTTGAAAAGCAAGGGGATGATGGACACATTGTGGTATTGTGTGTGGGTGGGGATGAAAAAGAAAATAAGATCATGTGATTGTTAGGTCACATGACTTGATGAATTTATGGTTTGTGGGTCCATGGACGGAGCGTGGCCGGGGTAGACTCGAACCTAGTCCTTGATTGTTCACGATTAGAAGATTGTCATTCTAATGTTTCAATTGGGACTGGTGGCACTTATGAGGCACGTTGTGGAGTAACAATCTCCACTTGAATCTTTTGTGGGGACTTAGAATTTTCATGCATGCACAACTTGAGGTCTTGTCTCTGGGGCACTGCACACACTTTATGGCCAGACTGAACTGACAAAAGGTAGTATTTGAGACAGGCATTACATACTGTCCATTGCAGGCACAGTTCAGTCGTATCTGGAGGCTGTGGGGATGCGCTGCATCCCATGGAACGATGTTCGTCGCTTCTTCTCCAAACCAGCACCAGAACTGACAGAGTTTCATCACAGGTCAGATTCCACACTGACCATGGTCCCAACCACTCCCACTGGTGGTTTATCTGCACCACCAATACCTCAGCATGTTGAGTCTGATGGATGTGGATGATGGTAAAGAGTAACTTGTTATTGGAATCGACTTGCAATGTCTCAGAAAAATATACAGCATATGTAGCAACGGTAGCTACGGGATTTTGGAGCGGAGCAGGATCTGGGTTGGAATGGGGTTGAGCGATGGCGTCAAGTCAATACACCCCCCAAGCGAAACAAGAGATAGAAAAAAAGAAAATAGGCCGTTTGAGATAGAAGAACAAATCAAAACATGCCTAATTTTTGTACGATATGAGGAATTTGTGTTGCAGGAGCGGCAAGGCCTTGGTGAGGACATCGGCAATGTTATCGGTGGATTTGACATAAGTGATACCTGTAAGGGCAACCCTGGCTAGTCGTGGAGATCACACTACCACACAACTGACAAGGGGAAATCCAAAGTATGTATAAATGAACAGAGCATACAAGAGAAGGGGTTCTCACCTGACAAGGGGAAATCCAAAGAGAAAAGTCTAAGGACCCCCAATGTCAGCGAGCCCGTATTATACTACGCTGCGCAGCCAGGGACAACACTTGGCACCTGCCATCAACCCTGCATCCCCCTGACCCTTGATCGACCCTTGATGCTACCTATTATGCGAGTCGCTTGATTTCCGACACTGTTCCGGGGCGGAAGTCGGAAATTGGAGTGGAACTGGCAAGGCGAACGGAACTGGTGGAAGTTCTCCCAGAAGCGGAATCGTTCCCGAAAGCGGATGCGGAGATGGAATCGGAACCGGAAGCGGAGTCGGAAATGGAGTCGGAACTGGGTGTGGTGTCGGAACTGGAAATGGAAAACAGGGTGTCCCCTGACATCACCCCCCCTCTAGCGTGCTGCGTCCTCGAAGCACGGGACACAAGGGATTGAAATGCCAGCGAGCGGATTCGGCGAGGGGCACCTGGATGTGTCCTATAGAACTCCCGGAGTTTGTCAGGAGCGGAAACATCTTGCTCCGGGACCCAAGAATTCTCCTCGTACCCATACCCTTCCCATTTCACGAGGAATTGGAGTCGTCCTCGCACAAACCGGCTGTCCAGGATCCGTTCCACCACATAGTGCTCCTCCCCATCTACAATCTCTGGCAGAGGTGGCGGATGAGCCTTCCGATGTGGAATTGGGTCCTCAAGCATAGGGAGTAACTTCACCACGTTGAAGACGGGGTGGAGGCGGGACATGGACATCGGAAGTCGGAGGCGGTATGCATTCCGTCCAACCCTCCGCGTCACTGTGAAGGGCCCAAGGTAGCGGTGGGCAAGCTTCTGCGAAGGGCGTGTGGTGCGGATGTCACTTGCATCTAGGTACACCTTGTCTCCAACTTGGTATTCTGGGGCAGGAACCCGGCGTCGGTTGTAGTACCTTGCCATGTCATCCTTGGCCTTCGCAAGGGCCGACTTGGCTTCCGAAAGGGTGGAGTCCATGCGGTCTCGGAACTCGTTGACCGTCTCGAGTCGGGACTCAGCCTGGCGTGGTTTGAAGCCCATCTGCGGGTGTCGTCCGGAGTCAAGCATGAAGGGAGTCTGTTGTGTGGCGGAATGGACATGGTTGTTGTATTGGAATTCCGCCAGCGGAAGTAACTCATCCCAGTCATCCTGCCTCTCATTGACAAAGAGGCGGAGATATTGCTCTAACTCCTGATTGACCCGTTCCGTCTGTCCGTCGCCCTGCGGATGGTACGCTGTGGTGGTAGCCAGCTTTATGCCGAGCAGGCGGTAGAGCTCCCGAGTCAGTTCCGCGACAAACTGCGGACCTCGGTCGGAAACAACTTGCTTCGGGAGCCCATGCAACTTCCAGACATGTGCAAGGAACAGGCGGGCCGCTCCGAGGGCTGTGATCGTCGTGTGCGTCGGAATGAAGTGGGACACCTTGCTTACCGAATCCACGACGTTCATGATCGCGTCGTAGCCATGAGACTCTGGGAGTTCAACGATGAAGTCGACACTGATGGTGTCCCAGCGGGATTCGGGAATCGGGAGCGGAACAAGTTCTCCGACGGGCGGACGTCGTTGCGCTTTGGTTCGGAGACAAAGGTCACACGTCTTCACGTACTGTCCGATGTAGCGGGACATCTGAGGCCACCAGTAATTCCGAGCCACTAACTCCAGCGTCTTCCACCTGCCAGCATGCCCAGCGACCCGTGTGTCATGGTGCTGGGACACGATGCGACGGCGGAGGTCCGCCCCACCCGGAACATAGACCTTGCCTCTGAAGTGGAGCAGTCCATCACGTTCCGACCATTCCGCTGCCCGTACAGACCGTGAGTGCCCTTTCCGGAGTTCCTCCACTGCCTTCACCACCGACTCCTCCTTCTCCCCATTCCGGTACTGCCTCCGGATATCCCGGAGCATTTCCGCTTCCGCCCCAACTGCAGTTACTCCTTCTAGGGCATGGATTGCAAAGAGACTTGGGCGGAGCAGTGTCATATCCGCGTTGTCTCCACTTCCGCTTCCGTGATCCGCGCGGCGGGATAGGGCATCGGGCTTGCCCATGGTGCGGCCGGGGCGGTGGTGGAGCATGAAGTCAAACCGGGACAGGTGTAGGGACCACCGTGCTTGTCGTCGGTTCAGCTTCTTAGACGTGCGGAAATACTCGAGGTTCTTGTGGTCTGTCCAGATCTCAAAAGGGCATAGAGCACCCTCGAGGAAGTGTCGCCACTCCTCCAGTGCTCGGATGATTGCCAGCATCTCCTTGTCATGGATCTCATAGTTCCGCTAGACCGGACTAAGGCTCTTAGAGAAGAAGGCAATCGGATGCCACCCCCCACCATCTTCCGATGACTGCTGTGACAAGACCGCTCCGGTAGCTGCGTCGGAAGAATCCGCCTCGACTCGATAAGGGCGAGAGTCGTCGGGAAAGATCAGGACCGGAGCGGAAGTGATCAGCTCCTTGAGTTTGTCAAAGGAAGTCTGTTCCGGCTCTCCCCACCGCCATCCAACCTCCTTCTTGGTGAGGTCGAAGAGGGCACGGGCGTGGCAGGAGAAGTCCTTGATGAACCGCCGGTAGAAATTGACAAACCCAATGAAGGACTGGACCTCCTTCTTGTTTCGCGGCACGGGCCAATCCGATACACCGGAAACTTTGACTGGGTCCATTTCCACCTTCCCTTCCGACACAATCACCCCAAGATACTCTATCCGCGTCCGCTCAAATTCGCACTTTTCGGCTTGAGACACAGGTTGTACTCCCGGAGCCGTTCCAGCACTCTCCGCACGACTTCCCGATGTTCGGACATTGTTTTCGTGAAAATGAGGATGTCATCGAGGTAGACGCAGACAACCCCTTCTGCTATCATGTCACGGAAAATGTCATTCATCATCGTCTGGAATGTGGCGGGACTGTTGGTGAGGCCAAAGAACATGACCTGTGGCTCAAAGAGTCCTCGATTGGTGCGGAATGCGGCCTTCCACTCGTCTCCCTCTCGGATCCGGACATTGTTGAAGCCCCAGCGGACATCCAGCTTAGTGAAGTACCTCGCCCCACGGAGTTGTGTGATCAGTTCGGAAATGAGTGGAATGGGGTACCGGTTCTTGATCGTGATCGCATTCAAGGCCCGGTAGTCCTGCACAAGTCTGAGCGAGCCATCCTTCTTCTTGATGAAGAACACCGGAGATGCCATGGGTGACTTGGAGGGGCGGATCCTCCCTGTACGGAGGTTTTCCGCAAGGAATGCATCGAGCTCTACCTGCTCCTTGGGTGACAGCGGGTAGACCTTGCAGTTGGTGGGCTTTGACCCAGGCTCCAACTCGATGGCGTGGTCCCACAGCTTCCGTGGAGGCAGGGTATCAAACGACTCCTTGGAAAAGACGTCCTCAAACTCCCGCAGGTACTCCGGAATTTCCGCCTCCACTCTATCATACCTCTTAGAGGCTTCAGCAAGGCGTTGCGAAATATTTCCGGTGGCGCGGATGTGTTCCGCCTCCGGCGGAAGGTTTACGTACAGCAAGCGCTCCCCTTCCGTCAGAGTGTCTTCCAGGCCGAGTCGGATGGCGTCGGAATCGGAATTGGAAGGGGAATCCGGGTCAAATTCCGCTTCCGAGTCTTCTTCTGCAAGCAGTGGATGGGGGCCGGAACGACATGTCTGTATGAGCCGTTCGGTCTTCCGCTGCTCCTGGCGCTCCTTCCGCACTTCCGACCGGCACATGTGACACTTGGCTGGACACCGACTCATCAGTACCTTCCGAGTCTGCCAATCGATCTCCGGGTTGTGCTCTTGAAGCCAGGTAAACCCGAGGATGATGTCTTGCTTCCCCAGGCTGGTGACAGCGAAGGAAGTGCGTTCCGAATGTCCATCGTAGCGGAGAATTGTGTCCACTATCTCCGTGATGGACCCTGCCTCATTGGGGCTTCCATCCACATTGAACACCGGGATTGCACGTTGCAACTTCCGCGTCGTCAGTCGGTTCCGTTCCACATAGTCCCGGTCCATAAACTGACCAGTGGCCCCGCAATCGACAAGGGCGGGTCCGGATTTGACTTCCGCCGTATCGGTCGTCTGGATCTCTACCTTAATGACTAGTGACTTGGGGCCAGGGGTGGCAGCAACAACATAGCGCTTCGGAAGGCGTCTCTCCCAAGGGCGGATGCGGGATGGACGGGGTGTCAGATTTGGCTTTTGTGTGACTTTATCCGGTGGGTCTGTACGAAGTGAGGGGAGTGGGGGCTTTTCATTCTCTACTTCAAGACAGGCAAACCGGTTATGTACAGGCAGCAGGGGCACACATCTCACCCGCTGCGTGTCACAAAATCCGACGCATCTTCCGCTTCCGGTAGACCATGTTCCGCATTTTCGGAAAGTTCTTCCGCAGTGGGCACTCCGTTTATGTCTGCAAGTGCGAGGAACTCTGGAAGGATCTCGAGTTTCTCCTCTGTGGTCATAAGCCGGATATCAAAGGCTTGGGGGCACTCGCGAGCATAGTGGCCTGGTTGTCGGCAGCGGAAGCAGGTGATAGTTCCGTGGCCTTTTCCGCGCATGCGGTCAACATCCATCGGGGCAGGGCCACTCTTCGAGGGAGGAGGGCTATGGTTCCTAATAGGAGCAGGCGGAGCAAGCATCGGAAATAATTTCCGTGTGGGAATGAATGCGCTTCCGGGTTTTGGCACAGGTGGAGTAGGACGAGCGGAACTGCGTGTCGTGTTCCGACTCGTCTCCACGAAGGCCTCATTTGCGTCCCTGTTCCGAGAAACCTTCTGCGCGGCTTGGTACCACCCTTCCGGGTCATCAAAATCCGGAGCTCCATCCCCAAGCAGCGCAACTTGGTTCTGGAGCGTCGGATCAAGTCCTCGTCGGAATTTGATGACGATCGTCTTGTCGTCGTCATATTCCGCAAGGTCGATGAGCTCCTGGAAGCGATCGATGTAGTCATCGACCGGATCTTTGGCCTGGTACCAGCTCGTCCCCTCGAGCTTTGTAAGGGCTGTGAGCTGCTCGTTTTTCGGGCAGAACTGGTCGGAAAATGTTTTCTCGAACGCGTCCCAGTCCCGGAAGTAGTTCCCCTTGCCCTTTGCTTCATGTCGGATCACCTTGTTTGCAAAACGGGCTGCGCGGTCCGATTTGAAAAAGGACAATGTCCAGTGAATCCGAGCCTGGTCGTTCGGAAAGAGGTCTCCGACAATTGCGAAGTAGATGCTGCATGTGTTGAAGAATGCGCGTCCCTTCTCCCGATCTCCGTCAAAGTCCGCCGGAGTTGCGGGTTTGACCTTTGCTAACTTCGCGGACATCCTCTTTTCCGCTAGTTCCGCTTTTCCGAAATCCGGATCATCCAGCATTTCATTTCCACCACCTTGTGGAATATCTAACTTAGCCAAAATCGCTTGTAAGGCTGTTTCAATCGCGTCGGTCTTCATCCGGTTCCGCGTCAATTCCTCCTCCATATTCCGAAGACGATCGTCCGGATCCATGTTGGAAGGAGAAATATGGGACGGGATTTCCGGGGTTGGGAGCTCGACGTAAGAAGAGGGGCTGTCGTACACTGTATGTGCGGAAGAGGTTGCGATCTCCGAGTCGCTGTCTCCGATTCCGAATGCACCTATGGCGAATGCAACGTGCAGTACGACCGCCGGTCCTCTAGGGGAGAGACTTTTCTGCTGTAAGGGCAACCCTGGCTAGTCGTGGAGATCACACTACCACACAACTGACAAGGGGAAATCCAAAGTATGTATAAATGAACAGAGCATACAAGAGAGGGGGTTCTCACCTGACAAGGGGAAATCCAAAGAGAAAAGTCTAAGGACCCCCAATGTCAGCGAGCCCGTATTATACTACGCTGCGCAGCCAGGGACAACACTTGGCACCCGCCATCAACCCTGCATCCCCCTGACCCTTGATCGACCCTTGATGCCACCTATTATGCGAGTCGCTTGATTTCCGACACTGTTCCGGGGCGGAAGTCGGAAATTGGAGTGGAACTGGCAAGGCGAACGGAACTGGTGGAAGTTCTCCCAGAAGCGGAATCGTTCCCGAAAGCGGATGCGGAGATGGAATCGGAACCGGAAGCGGAGTCGGAAATGGAGTTGGAACTGGGTGTGGTGTCGGAACTGGAAATGGAAAACAGGGTGTCCCCTGACACAGGCCCAGCCCAGACCGACCGGTCTCTGGTGCTTGCCGGTACAGCGCTGGGTGACCTGGCAGACGCTGCGCAGCCAGTCCCCTCTGCCCTCCTTCTACCATCATCCCATCCCATCCCATCCCTCCCATCCCTTCCCATCCCTTCCATTAACATCCTGTCTAGGTTCTTTCTGGTGAGTTTGATGCTACTGAAACTGCCTTTTTTTATGTTTGTTATTTATAATTTCGCTTTTTTGGCTTTTTTTAGGCACTTTTCAAGTGATATTTGTCCTGTCACCGCTGCACTGGGTACCTGGGTGTTTCTGGTGAGTGTTATGCTATTGTACCTGCCTTTTCTTGATGCTTATTATGTTCTTATTTGCTATAATTTCGCTTTTTTGGCTTTTTTTAGGCACTTTTCAAGTGATATTTGTCCTGTCACCGCTGCACTGGGTACCTGGGTGTTTCTGGTGAGTGTTATGCTATTGTACCTGCCTTTTCTTGATGCTTATTATGTTCTTATTTGCTATAATTTCGCTTTTTTGGCTTTTTTTAGGCACTTTTCAAGTGATATTTGTCCTGTCACTGCTGCACCTGCTACCTGGGTGTTTCTGGTGAGTGTTATGCTATTGTACCTGCCTTTTCTTGATGCTTATTATGTTCTTATTTGCTATAATTTCCTTTTTTGGCTTTTTTTAGGCACTTTTCAAGTGACATTCTTCCTGTCACTGCTGCACCTGCTACCTGGGTGTTTCTGGTGAGTGTTATGCTATTGTACCTGCCTTTTCTTGATGCTTATTATGTTCTTATTTGCTATAATTTCGCTTTTTTGGCTTTTTTTAGGCACTTTTCAAGTGATATTTGTCCTGTCACTGCTGCACCTGCTACCTGGGTGTTTCTGGTGAGTGTTATGCTATTGTACCTGCCTTTTCTTGATGCTTATTATGTTCTTATTTGCTATAATTTCCTTTTTTGGCTTTTTTTAGTCACTTTTCAAGTGACATTCTTCCTGTCACTGCTGCACCTGCTACCTGGGTGTTTCTGGTGAGTGTTATGCTATTGTACCTGCCTTTTCTTGATGCTTATTATGTTCTTATTTGCTATAATTTCGCTTTTTTGGCTTTTTTTAGGCACTTTTCAAGTGACATTCTTCCTGTCACTGCTGCACCTGCTACCTGGCTGTTTCTGGTGAGTGTTATCTGCCTTTTCTTGATGCTTATTTGCTATAATTTCGTGTTTTTGGCCTTTTTTAGGCACTTTTCAAGTGACATTCTTCCTGTCACTGCTGCACTTGCTACCTGGCTGTTTCTGGTGAGTGTTATGCTATTGTATCTGCCCTTTCTTGATGCTTATTATGTTGTTATTTGCTATAACTTGGCTTTTTTGGCATTTTGTAGGCACTTTTCAAGTGCATTTGTCCTGTCACTACTGCATACCCTACCTGGGTATTATCCCCTTTCTGGTAAGTTTTTGTAACTGTATCTGCTATTTGCAGTATTTATATTAGGATCAGTGGCTTTGCAATCTGTCTGAGATACCCGCACAGCCTGTTTTCCCTGAGTTTGCCTTAGTCTGCTTGTGATGTAAGTCTGATATTGATATCTTTATTCTCTCTCTACTCTTATGCCTGCATTTCTCAGGGATCCATCTACCCCAGAGAGCAACCGTCGGCGGGTGCGTGAAAGTGCGAGGGAGGGGCAGGAGGTAATGACACCACCCAGTAATCGGAGAGCGCGTCGGAGAGCGCATATTGGAGCTCAGAACCAGCCACCCCCTCCACCACCGCCTTTTGCTATCCCTCACCCTCCTTCTAGAAGCAGTGCAGCCGATCCTTTTCAACAACCTGTGGCAGGGCCATCATGTCCACCAATGCCTGCGGGGCCATCATCACGTCCTCCTATGCCTGCAGGGCCATCATCGTGCCCTCCTCCACTTGCGGGGCCATCATATCCACCTGATCCCAGTCCTAGAGAGCAGGTGGCAGCCCTTCGTGCACAGTTAGCAGCTATCCCACGATTACAGGCCCTCAGAAGAAATAGGCCTGACGCTGGACAGCCAGCTCCTGTAGTAGGTTCTGCAGCAATTGCTCAGTTGCGTGCTCAGGCAGCTGGAATTGGACAGCCTGTAGTAGGCTCTACAGCGGTGGCAGATTTGCATGCTCATGCTGCTGGTATACAGCCTATCCCAGCACAGCCCTTGGGAATGTTGTGACAAACGCAATTATTTCACTCCAAATCATTTATATATAAAAGGAAACTAATAAAGAAAGAAAAGAAAATCAAAAAAAAAATCAAAAGAAACAAAAATTATATTCATGATAGACGTCGGCGCAGACGACGATCATACGAAATATATGTCATGCTATATTACTCACAAATCGGGTGATATACAGGAGTTCGAGCATCGACCACGTGCGGTCGATCAGGGATGGCGCGCCTATCGGGTGATGGCATCGGCCATGACGTTGACAGGCGCCAGGCCTTAGGCACCGAGGGGTGCGGGCACCAAACGCCGCAGAAAATAATAGACTGCACAGGGGTATGAGATACTGTGGAGCAACCTGAGAAAGTCACCTGCAGTATACATATTCAATCAGCTGCCCCACAGAAAGGGCACAGAGACAGCGGCCCCATCTCCAAGACCAGCATATGTGCTGGGCAGGGTAGACTCAGATCCATTTTTCTATTCTAATATCATGACACATCTGACTGATTACTATCTTAACATCATGTGGACAGGGGCTTTGTATACTAGGTACAGATCTCTATTTCAAGGCCCAGACAATCCTAACACCATCCCCATCACCCCATGACCTTATGACTATAAATTAGTCACCCCTTAGTTACAAAGTAGTTTTTCGACCCATCCATCCAATACCTTGAACACTAGTAGTTACTATCAATATAGTATAAATAGCTAGTACACATGTATGAACGAGATCATCCAGAATCGATTATTCTGCCTCCTGAAATTGCTGTAGTCTTGTTTGATAGCTACAGAGCTCAGATCTTGATAGTTTATTCCAAATCTTCATTGAGAGTCTACTATCACTGTTTACTCTATACTACCTTAAAAGCGAACGCTTTTGATTTGACTATCCCTTGGATCGACACCATTCTTCTGTCGACGCTGTCACGTGACCCTCATTCATCAGTGCTGGACGCGCCTCGAAAGGCTTAGTCAGCGCACAGAAGAAGGACGAACACAGTGGTTTCAATCACTGAGCAATAGAATTCCACTTGTTAAAGGCACTAATTGATATCTTAATCTAAAAGGGAAGACACAGGCAGGCACCTTTACAACCAGCTCCTAGACCTCCTGTAGTAGGTTCTGCAGCAGTCACAGCATTGCGGGCTCAGGCTAATGCAGTAAGACCAATGCCTCGGCTACTCCCTGCACTTCTGCGGCCTCTTCAGCCACTGCCTGCACCTCCTCAGCCTCCTCAGCCACTCCCTGCACCTCCACAGCCTCTTCAGCCACTCCTTGCACCTCCTCGGTGTCATGACGCGTTTATTTCTCATACTCAGGTGCTCTGCCCTGCCATTTCTCACCCCATTTCCGTGTTCATTCCGATCGCCATTGTCATGTTTGGCAACCGATTCTCGCTGTTCGCGCCAATTACCATAGCCACGCCGTCAAACGCACAATCGACGTCTTTGGACTGACTTGGCAGTCATCGCTGGGTCTACCACCTCCTCTGCTCGACCCTCTTCCAATGGTGTTCTGGTAATTGGATTGTCATGACCTGTGTATTTCCTGCACCTTGTTATCCCCATTTCCCCTTTCGCTACTCCTCCCCAGTGTTCGCTCGGCTTCGCCTTCCACCTCGACCTCTCCTCCTCTATGTCACCTCTGTTCTCCCTTCGTCGCATTTCGCTGAACGACCATTCACTGCTCGCATCATTCGCCAGCAGACACACCATCAAATCACGATTGACATCCCTATCCGGCATGATGGCTCGTCAGTAACTCCATCAGCTTCTCGATCCAACCCCCTTTTGGTGTTCATATGAGCAGGGTGCATTCGTGGGACGTCCTACCCATAGGTCGTGTGGGATCAACCCAGTAGATGAAGAACCCGTGCAGGGCCGTGTATATGCGGGCCCCAAGACATGATTTCGTACACAAGTGTCTTCGCCACCTTCACTCTCCATCGTTTCATGTTCTCCCTCTTCTCTCATTCTATTGTATGTTTATTTCATCTATGTTGTATCATGACTGCGCACCCCTATCCAACCCTGACTCGTGACGGCCTCTTTCCTATTCGCTGATACCTTACGAGCATTTGATATAAGTAGTTTACATTCGCATGTATATCCCCCAGTTCAATTATCATACGTCATTCATCTTGTGCAAATTTGACCTCGCTGTGGTCATCGTCTTAAGCTTCTCTTGGAGATTTCCATCTTCGACTAGCAGAGGACTTAGGCATCACTGGTGAGTTCTCATACTTCATCTTCGTTACCTTAGCCTTCGAACCATTTTCTGTGCTGTTGGTGAAGGGCTCCAAAGGAGCACCTCCGCCGGCGAAGGGACTGTCGAGACCTAGACAGCCCTTCTGTGAGACCCTGCACGCTACACCGCCAAGTGCCACGGGCTATTTCACTACGACTGTAGATAGGGTGAGCCCCGTTCGGGCAACCCTCTTACCTTGTGAACATTCATTGGTTCATCTATTCGCCGAACGGCATACTTATTCACACAAGTTATTCGGGCATTCGCTGTATTCACTAATACACGATATTAACGCCTAAAAACCAATCTTGACACTCGGCCTCCTCAGCCAATCCCTGTACCTCAGCAGCATCCTCAGCGACCTCCTCCTCCTAATCCACTTGGCCGCTCTAGAATAATCGAGGCAGATGTGCTGCGTCATGATCTGGGTCCCATGGTTGTTCCCTGCCCTGACTGTGGAGCATTACACTGGATGGCAGAACGCCTGCTGAGATCCTCAAATTGGCGGCCCAGATTTGGTGATTGCTGTTTAGAAGGAAAGGTGCAGCTTCCAGAGCTGCCAGTGCTCCCTCAGCCGTTGAGACGGCTCTTAGAGGGCCAGGACCCTGAGGCCAAACAGTTTCACCAGAACATCAGGCAGTATAATGCGGCATTTGCATTCACTTCCTTGGGTGCCAACTTTGACCTAGATTTGCTTTGGGGGGGGTCGTGGTCCATATGTCCTCAAGCTACAGGGCAAACTGTATCATATTCATGGCTCTCTCATCCCTAACCCTGGGAAGGAGATAAAGTATGCCCAACTTTATATATATGATCCAGCATTGGCTTTGGCACAGAGGAACACGCATAACCCAGGTCTGTCTCCAACTATCATGGGAAACTTGCAGGAAATGCTCCTCCTATGCAATCCTCATGTTGCCATATATAGACAAGCGGCTCAGAGGCTCAGAGCTCAGGGACAGAATGGTGAGATCCGGGCTAGGCTCACATACAGGGAACACAGGGATCCTAGGAGGTATAATATCCCTACTGCGGATGAGATTGTGGTGGTTCTTCCTGGAGATGGCATCAACCCTGAACCTAGGGATGTTATTGTCCAGCTCAAAGGTGGACGCTTTCGAAGGGTATCCGATATGAATCCAAACTATGCCTCTCTTCACTATATCTTGCTCTTTCCCAGGGGAGAGTTGGGGTGGCAACCTGGTATTCGCTATTGCCAATTACCAGGTGAGCGTGAGTGACATGGGCGTGTCACCCAAATTCAGTACCATTCCTATCGTCTCTTCCAGAGAACAGAAGAACCTACAACACTCCTGCATGCTGGCAAATTATTCCAGCAGTACATTGTAGACTCTTGGGCCGCTGCAGAGCAAAGCAGGCTGTGGTGGATCAGGACAAATCAACACACTCTCCGTGCTGAGATGTATAACCAGATGATGGATGTGTTTCATCGCAATGACAATGACAGAGATCCAAACAACTTGGGCACAAGATCCATTCTGCCTGCCACATTTCAGGGGGGGACACGGGACATGCAGGAAAACCTGCAGAACTCACTGGCCATTTCAAGGAAGTACGGTGTGGCTGATCTCTTTATTACCATGACTGCCAATCCCAACTGGCAGGAGATATTGGATGCATTGTTGCCTGGACAAACTCCTCAGGACCAGCCTGACCTGGTGTTGCAGGTGTTCCAGCTCAAAAAGAAATACCTCATTGACTTGATCGTCAAGGAAAAGATTTTTGGGGAAACCGTCGCTCGCATCCACACCATTGAATTCCAGAAAAGGGGACTCCCACACATGCATATTCTTATCTGGTTTGAAAGAGATTCCAAGATCAGACATCCACATGAGGTGGATTCAATGATTTCAGCAGAGTTCCCTGATCCAGAGACTCATCCTGTCCTCTACCGGTTGGTCTGTGAGCTGATGACACATGGTCCCTGTGGAGAAATGAATTGAAACGCACCCTGCATGGAAAATGGCAAGTGCAAGAAAAACTTCCCAAAGCCATTCTGTGAGGAAACCAGTCTGAATGAGGATGGATACCCAAAATATCATCGTCGCAATGATGGAAGGCTGCACAATGTCAGAGGTGATATGCTGAACAACAGATGGGTTGTGCCATACTCTGCTCTGCTCTTGCTCAAATTCTGGTGTCACATCAACCCTGAACTCACCATCAATGTGAGGTGTGTCAAGTATATCCACAAGTATCTCTACAAGGGCCATGATCGGACCACCATGGAGTTTGGTCACAGCCAGGATGAAATTAAGCAGTACCTGGACGCTCACTATGTCAGTGCTCATGAGGCCTGTTAGAGGTTGCTGGCGCAGGAAATCCACACCCAGGTGCCTGCAGTCATGGCACTGCCAGTCCATGAAAAGGACCATCACACAATTATCTTTGATCCCAACCAGGATGTGGACAACATCCTGGAAAGGGCTGAGGCAAAAAAGACACCGCTCATGGCTTACTTTGAGGCCAATGATATCTACCCTGAAGCACGTGATCTGCTCTATGTGGAGTTTCCTGAGCATTTTACCTGGCAATCACAGGAAAAGGTATGGACACCATGCCAAGGAGGTTATAGCATCGGTCGCCTTCACTTTGCAAACCCTAAATCAGGAGAGAGTTTTTGTGTACACTCTCCTCACAGTGGTCAAGGGGGCTAGATCCTTTGAGGAGCTTAGGTCGGTGGATGGCATACAATATGCTACTTACAAGGAGGCCTGTCGTGCAAGGGGACTTCTGGATGATGATCAGGAGTTGAGGTTGTGTCTCCAGGAAGCCAGTGGCATGAAAACAGGTGCTCAGCTCAGACATCTTTTTGCCACCATCCTTGGCCATTGCAATCCATTGGGTCCCGGCAGACTATGGGATGGCTTCAAGGAGCACATATGTGATGATCTCAGACATCAGCTCCAAACCAGACATGGTATGCAGGATCCACGGGACGATCAGGTTCACTGGAGGCATAGTAAGGTTTTTTGGTCCAACTGTGAAAAAACTTTGAAGATTTTCCAAAATTTTTGAGTGTTTTTTATATAAAAAAAACTTTAAAAAAATCTTGAGTTTTTTTAAGAATTTCTCAATCCCAAAAAAGTGTGATAAAACTGTAAAAAAAAAAGTTCAAAAAACTTTCAAAAAACACAAAAAAATTCAAAGTTTCTTGAGACTTTTATGAATCAAGAAATTCTCTGAAAATTTTTGATTTTTTTCAAGATTTTTTGTGATAAAAAATCTTGAAAATATTGTAATAAAAATAGCCAAAAACTTTGGAAAAATTTAAAGTTTTTATTAGTTTTTTTTTGGTATGAAAATCCTTGAGAAACTGACATTTTCCAAAGGTAAAAATTCTAATGAAATTTATGGTTTTTTTAGAATTTTTTGAGCAAGAAAATCGGGAAAATATGGTAAAAATATATGTCACAAAATTGTAAAGAAATTCAAAGTTTTTTCAAGGTTTTTTAAGGGTTTTTTAAGGGTCACAAAGAAACCCTTAAAGAACCTTGAAAAAAACTTTGAATTTCTTTACAATTTTCTGACATTTATTTTTACAATATTTTCCTGATCTTCTTGCTCAAAAAATTCTAAAAAAACCGTAAATTTCATTAGAAATTTTACCTTTGGAAAACCTCAGTTTCTTAAGGATTTTCATACCAAAAAAACCCTAATAAAAACTTTAAAGTTTTTGGCTATTTTTATTACAATATTTTCAAGATTTTTTATCACAAAATCTTGAAAAAAATCAAAAAATTTCAGAGAGTTTCTTGATTCATAAAAGTCTCAAGAAACTTTGAATTTTTTTGTGTTTTTTTAAAGTTTTTTGAACTTTTTTTTTTACAGTTTTATCACACTTTTTTGGGATCAAGGAATTCTTAAAAAACTCAAGTTTTTTTTCAAGTTTTTTTTTTATATAAAAAACACTCAAAAAATTTGGAAAATCTTCAAAGTTTTTTCACAGTTTTTTGGACCAAAAAACCTTACTATGCCTCCAGTGGTTTATGATTTTGGCCTCTTTCTCCTGGAAAAAATCCTCCAGCAGGGTGGAATGTCCTTGAGCAGCTTTGATGATATGCCTCCGGTGGCAGGGGAGTGGGAGGCCCTCATTGGAAACAGGTTCATAGCTGAGCAGAGGGGCTATGACCCTGTCGAAGAGAGGGACATAGCTAATGAGGAGGTTCCTAAGCTGAATGAGGGGCAAAGGTCTGCGCATGATCAGATATTATGGTCGGCACTGACCAGAGATGCTCATGGGAAACCTGATGGACAAATGTTTTTTGTCACTGGCTCAGGTGGCGCTGGGAAATCATTCACATGGAACACTCTAATCCACTCCTGTAGAGCGGAGAGCCTCATTGTGATTGCAGTAGCCTCATCTGCAATGGCTGCACTTATCCTCACTAAGGGTACAACCTCTCATAGCATGCTTGGAATTCCCATTCCTGTCCATGAGCGCTCTCTCTCTTCCATCACAAAGAACTCTGACAAGGCTGAAATGCAGCATCGCCATGCCATAGAGGCCATTGACAGGACACTGAGGGATTTCCTTGACCAGCCTGACTGACCCTTTGATGGCATCACAGTCGCCTTTGGAGGTGACTTTCAGCAGACTCTGCCAATTGTCCCTAAAGGCTCCAAGGAGGATATCGTGGGAGCTACCCTTCAGAAGTCATATCTGTGGCCAAAGATCAAGGTCCTCCATCTGACAGAGAACATGCGGGTGAGAAATGACCCTGACAGAGCCAGGTTTGCAGAATGGCTGCAGAATGTGGGCCAGGGAAAGGATCTCCCACTATATCATACGTTCTCACTGCCTCCTCACATGGTTTGTGGCCCTGGAATTGAAGATCTGATCCAGGAAATATACCCTGGCATTGGCAATCAAGTCCCTGCCCAGGACAATTACTTTTTGGAGTGTGCCATCCTCTGTGCCAGAAACACTGAGGTCAATGAGATCAATTCCATGGTGTTTAGGGAGTTTCCAGGTGATGCTCAGGTCTTGCACTGCGCAAATTCCATTGAAGAATCCGATGATGCAGATCGGTATCCTGTGGAGTATCTGAATTCCATAGAGATGGGCTGTCTTCCTCCTGCTCGCTTGGAAGTCAAGCCTGGAGTGCCTCTGATGCTGTTGCGCAATTTGGATCAGAAGCAAGGACTATGCAATGGGACAAGGTTGCGGTTGGTGAGGATAAGCATTAGAGTGTTGGAGGTCAGGATCATCTCAGGTCCATGTGCAGGAAATATTGCTTTCATCCCCAGGATCATCATTAAGCCATCAGAGGGAGAGTTGCCATTTGTGCTGCAAAGGAGGCAGTTTCCAGTGCGTTTGGCATTTGCAATGACTATCAACAAGTCTCAGGGGCAGTCTTTGGGTATGGTTGGGCTGGACCTGAGATATCCAGTGTTTGGACATGGTCAGTTGTATGTTGGTGTATCAAGAGGGACCAATTGGAACAGAATCAAGGTCTTTCTTGAGGAGGGTTTGGACACAACCAACATTGTATATAAAGATGTATCACTTAGAGCTCCTTGATTTTTTTATTCTTATAGTAGAAAGCAGCACGTGTGGCGCTTGTGGGCACCGCTGACAAATAATATTACGTAAAAATTAGGTCAGCGGCGAGCCGCACAGCCGCGAGCATGAACACTGCACAGCTGTCACGTGACCTGTTTGCGACCATCGCGCGCATACGCGAGCGTGGTCTGTGCACAACACACGTGTGTGGTATAAAGGCCGAACGGTAAGGAGGGAATGCCAGGAACCTGCCCAACCGGTGATTCCTCTCTCTGCTGTCTGCTCTGTGTGCTGTCTCCTCCTTTAGCTGGCTGGCTGTCTATTGCTTTGGCTGGCTGGCTATCTATTGGCTTGGCTGGCTTTCTATTGGTAGGTAATATCTTTTTTTTAATGCATTGCCATGTATTTTATTTTATTTGTGTTGGTAATTTTATTGGTTCCTTTTTTTTGTCATCATATAGTATTGTCACATGTGCATTATATTTTTGTGATTTTTTTCGAAAATAGATTTACAGCGCTTTGCATAAGTTAGGGCGCATGCTGAAAAAAACACCCAAATGTGCGTTCTAGCAAAATAAATACATATCTCACCCAATACTGCCGATAACAAGAAAAGCAAATAGTAGGAAATGATGTGAATAATCAGGGCTAAAATATAAGCTATCAAGCACATGATAGTTTGCAGTATTGAGAAATGTAAACTCACCAGCTTTATTCCAGCTCTGGGGATCCAGGGAGGGCACAGGGATTCCCCCTCCTTTGATATGTTGTAAGTGTGAGATACATACATGACATCCTGTCATTTACTATGCAGCTGAATTCCCCTGTCCCTCAGGGGGGATTACTGGTAGGTCTTCCAGCTAATATGCCTTCTAGAAGTAGCCAATCACCTCCTCTTTGTCTGTTTTTTTTATATAATACTTTTATAATATATATGTACAATTATACACTATTTTCTGGTCAATAGGTAATTAGGAACCCTCAGTCTATGCTTGGGGATGAAGACGGCCCCTCCTTACTAATCAACACGTGCCTGACAATCATGCACGTGACTCGTCCTTTCTTCGACTGCCACGACATTGCCACCATGAATGAGGATGTCGATGTCAATGTAGCGCCAACTGCTGCTACAAAGGTCACTCTCCGATTACCCAAAGCTATACCCAACACTATACCTGATGATGATGACACCGCTCCTGCAGAGGTGTCACCTCCACCATCTCCTACCGATCTTGCACCCCCACCTGCAAAACGAGGTCGAGGAAGGCCACGTGGATCAGGAAAGGTACACACCATAATCCCTACCCTATCTAGGAAAAGCAGGACAGCAGCCAAGGACTCCAGGAAATTGGTGAATGTGGATGAAGATGCCGATGTTGATCCTAAGGATAATCTCTCAGACTGTACGTCCTCCCTGCTGTTGCGCGTCGAGTCACGTGCCGCAGTCGGTTAGCTAATTAGTCTGAGTTTGAAGTAGGGGAATCTCATCCGTTCCTACTTCGAACTCAGGTATGTAGTAATGTTCGTGTACTATAGACTCGAATCTCATCCGTTCCTACTTCGAACTCAGGCTCTGCGCTGACAGGTTATGGGCCCCGCGCACTAGTCGAAGGAAGAGAACATATAAAATCCACCCATCATGTCAGACTCGGAGATCAAAGGCCGCATGAGAAGCCTAAGGCTCACGAGCATGAATTACAACACGTGGAGCATCGCAATGCAAGGCAAACTGATGACAATCAACACATGGCGGATTGTCACTGGAGATTCAATAAGACCTACCGACGCGAGAGAGACAGAAGGATGGTTGCTGAAAAGGGAAGAAGCGGCCGGCACCCTATTGAGGTCACTTTCTCACACGCAATACATCCATGTCGAGGGAATGATGGATGATCCCACCGAGATGTGGAAGAGGCTACGAATGGCTCACCGATCGCAAGTCGCAACCACTCGTTTCCACGCAATACAAAAGCTACTGAGCATACGAAAGGGAGATAGCGAGTCCCTCACAGACTATGTCTCTCGCACAAACTCAGCCACGAACGACCTCATAGAGTTAGCTCCCAGCACACTCACCGCGCAAAATGTCATTGATGAAATTGGAATACACGCAACCATCGCAGGACTTGACCAAACAGAGTATGGTGCCTTTACCTCGTCCCTACTGCTGATTGGCACACTTGACCGTACCACCGTGTCCACAGCCTTTCGGAACGAAGACCTGAGGCGTCAGACGAGTACAATGCCGTCAGGAGCGTTTTCCGCGGCCAGAGGAAGGAAAACTATTGTCGAAATGTGCACCGTATGCAAGAAGCGAGGCCACGCATCAGACCGATGCTGGACCGCTCATCCAGAGCTCAAGCCCATGCGGAAGGTTGAGGAAAGGAAAAGAGAAAGGGGAGCGAACCAAGTGACTGAGGACGCATCGGGTGATATCGTACGAGAATTTGCCGGAAACGCGAGTCTGCGGTCATCATTCCCACTGTCGCCCAGCAGCAACGCTGATTTATGCTGGAACACCGACACGGGAGCCACAAGCCACATGACCCCGCATCGCCACTGGCTGCGCAATTATGAACATTACCGCGTACCCATCCGTCTAGCAACGAATGATATTGTGTACTCAGCTGGAAGGGGGCAAGTTTTGTTTACCCCAAAGGTTGATGGGCAAGCATCGCGGAATATTATGTTCTTGAGAGTTCTGCACGTACCGGATCTCCAAAATAACCTACTCGCCGTACTTCATCTCACCACCCATCACGACTTCTCAGTCAATATTGTGAAGGATCATATCTCATTCATGCGGGATGGGAGACTACTTTTCTATGCAGCCGTACGAAATGGGACAGGATATCTAATCGGAGACACCATTCCAAATCCAGAATCCGCACTCACCACTTCCTCACCTATCGTGGATCGGCCACTCTTACACAAGCGACTAGCACATATTGGTCATGAACGCCTTGAACGGCTCCTGAAGCACGGCATGGTCGACGGCATACGCGTAACCTCTAGTGCGACCATCCCCACAATATGTGAACCGTGCATCGCTGCGAAACAACACCGTAGTCCTTTTCCCAAGAAGAGTGAGAACCGTGCACTGAACCCGCTCGACCTCGTCGTTTCAGATGTACACGGCCCTCTCCCAGTCCGTACACTGTCTGGATACCGGTACTGGATCACATTCACAGACGATTGCACAAGGTACAGATGCGTTTACCTTCTAAAAACGAAGGACGAAGCATTTGAAACCTACCGAGCCTACGAGGCACTGGTAGAGAACCAGACAAATTTAAGAGTGAAACGATTCAGAGACGACAAAGGGGGGGAGTACATCGGCCACAAGTGGGACCAGCACTTCCAGCGTCGAGGCATAGTACATGAGCACACTACGAAAGGCTCGCCTCAACAAAATGGCATCTCAGAGCGGACAAACCGGACCCTCATTGAAGGAACGGTCGCAATGCTGCAGCAAGCCCACCTACCAGCATCGATGTGGGGTGAAGCACTGACGCTACTAGTTCGAATCATCAATGCCACTCCGACTTCCGCACTCACAGACAAAACGCCATACAAGGCCTGGTTCGGCCACAAACCAAACCTCAGCATGCTACACACGTTTGGTTGCACTGCCCACATTCACATTCAGAAGGATGAAAGAAAGGGACTACAGCCCAGATCCCGCAAATGCATATACCTTGGCTTTGAAGATGGTTATAAAGGCTGGCGCTGCATGGACCCTACCACCAGACGCATTATCATATCAAGAGACATCATTTTCAACGAACATGAATTCCCAGGTCTTTCTGCCGCGACAACACTGCCAATCCACCCATACCTACCTTGGTCCCAAACCCCAACCACATCGCAGCTCCACCGGACGAGCAACCAGTCCAGGACCTTGGACTCCCAGAGATCAACCTTGAGCACCCACCCCTTCCCGAACTGGATCCTGAACCCGATGCCCCCGCCCTTCCTGAGCCTGACCCACCAGCCGACCCTGACCCACTTCCACTTCCACCTCCACCACCCCCCCAGCCCCGCCACTCTGGCAGGAATACTGCCCGCATTGATTACCGGCGCCTCCATGATCCATTCCTCCAACCACGACCCCCAGCCGATCGTGATGGTCCAGACCCTGAAGGGGGTGCAACGGCTAACACCTCAATTGTCCAGGCTCTGGAGTTCATCTACAGTGAGCCAGATACTATTGAATTAGTACTGAACGCGACAATAAAGGATGACCGCGTCCCCAAAACATTCGCAGAAGCAATGCGACGGCCAGACGCACCACTATGGAAAGGATCTACAGATGCAGAGATCCAAGCCCTCTTGGACAATGGGACGTGGGAGCTAGTAAAACTCCCACCTGGTGAAAAAGCCATTGGCTCCCTATGGGTCTTCCGAATCAAACTTCACTCAGACGGGTCCCTAGACAAGTATAAGAGCCGCGTGGTAGCAAAGGGATACACTCAACGACCGGGGATCGACTATGATGAAGTGTTTGCTCCTACAGCACGTTGGGCAGCCCTGCGCACAATACTAGCTCAGGGAGCGCTTCAAGAGCGCACATAGAGTCTGTTGACATATCGAACGCCTACTTAAACGGAGTTCTGGATGATGATGCAAAGATATACATGACTCAACCAGAGGGATATCATCAGGGAGGACCAGATTGGGTATGCAAATTGAGGAGAGGGCTGTATGGGCTGAAACAAAGCGGAAGATTATGGTACGAGAGGCTCGGAGCAGCACTAGAAGGGATGGAATTCAGACGCCTAAAATCCGATCCAAGCATATACATCTGGACGAGCGATGGGGTAAAAGTCATCATACCTGTCTTTGTTGATGACTTAACCCTAGTGTCCAACTCAAAACAGGACTTAGACAGAGTAAAAGGCAAACTGGCCAAAATATTCAAGTTAAAGGACCTGGGGCCAACGACGTCACTGCTAGGCGTGGAAGTGGAGTATGATCGATCACAGAGGACATTGAAGCTCTCACAGAAACAATATATTCGGGAAATCCTCAGTCGGTTCCAAATGTCGGATTGCCGACCAGTCTTCACGCCCATGACGCCAGGTCTGAAACTGAGTGCAACCATGGGTCCATCAACCCCGGAAGAAGCAGAAGAAATGAGAGACATACCATACTTGAATGCAGTTGGAGCACTGAATTACCTTGCCATCGCAACGCGCCCCGACATTGCCTACGCCGTCGGATGCCTTGCACGATTCAACTCGAATCCAGGTCCAGCGCACTGGACAGCTGTAAAACATCTCCTGCGTTATCTGAAAGGAACAATCGATCTGGCACTCACCTTCGCGCCCAGTGAATCGACCGCATCGTTCCTGACCTGGACCGACGCAGACCATGGAGGAAACCCCGATAACGGCCGGTCGACCTCAGGCTTCCTTGCAAAGATAGGGACTGGAGCTATCAGCTGGGCCAGCAAGATACAGAGCATAGTTACCCTATCCACAACGGAAGCAGAGTTTGTCGCCTCGGTCCTAGCGGGAACAGAAATCGTCTGGCTACGAAGTCTGTTGAGCAAGCTCGGTTACGAAGTCGAGGAGCCATCTCACCTTTTCATCGACAACCAATCCGCCCTCTCAGTTGCAAAGAACCCCGAACATCACGGCCGGATGAAACACTTAGACCTTCGGTACTTCTGGCTGCGAGAGAAAGTCGCGCAGAAAATCATCCGAGTTGATTATGAGCCCACGAGCAGCATGCCCGCGGACTTGTTAACCAAAGCATTATCCCGCGAGTTGGTGGAGCGACATCGTCACGCCATGGGACTTTTCTGAGGACAAACCGACAGCGTCAAGGGGGTGTGTTGCGCGTCGAGTCACGTGCCGCAGTCGGTTAGCTAATTAGTCTGAGTTCGAAGTAGGGGAATCTCATCCGTTCCTACTTTGAACTCAGGCTCTGCGCTGACACCTGCATCCCTTGCATGCCATTCACTCACTTCTAGACAGCTATCATTCTTCTTATACCACAGTGCCTAATGGAGAATGCTAGTAAGCGAAGGTCAGTCCTGAAGTCTGCCACCTTTCAAGAGGTCACCCAACTTGTGCATGAGACCATGGACTGTGAGGATGTTCAGCTCAAACCGACGTTGATGTACAAAACCCGTGGCCAGACAAAGAGTTCGGCCGCTTATTGTCTCACAGAGGAGGAAGAATGGTGCAATTTGGTTGATACACTTGAAATTGGTGAGCTCAAGGGGCAGCCACCCGAGGTGAATATCATTGTCACAGAAAAAGTTTGTGTTTTGTTCAGTGATGCTGTTTGAATACTGACCTGCTCTGTCTTAGTATCTCACTGCACTGGCACTGAAGCTCAAAGGTGCTGCCAATGTGAATGGCAAATGGGGCCGGGTGAAGTCTCCCCTTCTCAACCTCGATTTGGAAGGCCCTGCACATTCAGTATCTGACACTGATGCTGTAACCGAAGCTTTCGTGAAGCTGAAGGCCGCTCGCTCATGCTGTGCTGTCTGCGGGCCTACCAAGCCATGTCTGGTTGAGGGTGATACCCATCATGAGCTTAGCGTGTCCAAGCTCAAGTCTTGGGCACGTAGTTTGGTGAGTGCAATTATGCCTTTGTTATTCTAATGTCTTATCTCCCTTCTAGGCAGTACACACTGTAGAAGACAGGAATTATAGGCAGTAGGTATGGACTTGTTGCTCAAAAGAATAGACTAGAAATTAATTCACTCTCTCAGTGAATTTAGTTGTCACTGTAAATATATTATACACTACCTAGAAATTAATTCACTACAGAGGATTTCTAGGTCAATAAATCGAAAGAACACTAGACTAATTTACTTGCCTCTCTCAGTGAATTTAGTTGTCACTGAGAGAGGGGGAAATCTGTCTCACTGTGCATGTATTACTACCCGTCCCTTTAGCGCCCAAGAGCTCGCGCGTCGAAGTCATTTCAGACTCCACTGGGTGCAGCCGCTTGTGAAAGTAGAAATAACAAAATGAAATGGAGAGGTAGGGAGTGACTGGAAAACTTCGAAAATAATCAGAGAAATGGATGCATGGTACAAGAACAATGTGAGAAAAGATTGAAAAAACCATACAACAAATTGAATATATTATGCTTGATTTTGGTGCAGGAGCATAAATGCACCCAACACACACACCCATGGTGACTCTAAGCCGGCCTCCGCACACCGAGGCCTTCAAGGTCTTTCTCAAGAAGCAGAATCAGCCCACACCCCCAGACCCTATTGTCATCGCCCCACCAGTGCCTCCTATGCCTGCAGTGCCAGCCCCTGGGACTACTTGGCCATTCTATCCGTCTCTGCCTGGCTACCCACCTGGGTATCCTGTGTATCCACAACATATGTCTCCTATGCCATATGCCTACAGCCACTCCCCATTTCCAGCAGTACCAGCCCCAGCCCCAGTTCCTGCACCCACTGCCGTATCTGAGCCTTCCAGTGACCCTCCCAAAGCTGGAACACCGAGCATATATCCAGAGTGCTTGGTGTTCATGAAAGCGCTGGCAGATGCCCACCCAAAGCGTAACCTCCATGCCTTTGTCTCTGCCTTTGAGGATATGGGGTTCTTTCATATAGATGAACTGAAGAACTTCAAGGCGGATGATCTCACAGTTGCACCATACAGTTTACTTCTCAGGACTGCTCAATTCGTACTTACGGCAGTGGCTAAGAAGGTAGTGAGCATCAATCACACTTGCAAAGGTAAGGCCAAGGCTACTTAGATATCATTGTGATGCGTGTCCCTAGTCATATTGTGATGATACAATAAATACAAATGATGGGGCCATGTTTACTTCTCAGGACTGGAAGCGTGCAGAAATGACAGAAGAGCAAAAGTAAGGCCACGGCCACTTAGATGTCATTATGATGCATGTACCTAGTCATATTGTGATACAACAAATGGTGGGGACATGTTTACAACACGTAGGTAATGAAGCCATGGAACATTGGAATGTGGAATGGATAACTCATATATAATGTGAGTGTGCAAACCAACCTGTTGCATCAACCATCCCAACCTGTTCAACAGCATAGTACAAGAAATTGAAAGGAAGGTCTGATTCACCACTCTCCACTGCGGCTTGAAACTGAGCTGCATGCCGTCGCAAAAAGGCTTTGTAAGCAGAAAAAAACTCCTCAATTGGGTTGTAGTCTGGTGAATAGGGGGGCAGGTAAAGTAGCTTGATCCCCCTTGAATACTAATCAGATACTATGATAAACCAACCAGAGATATAACTTACTTTGCATCACAAATTTCCTCAACAGCCGGCACATGATGTATTTGGCAGTTGTCCATGACCAGGACACTGTGCTTCTCTGGATAGGGGTTCATAACACTTGTCAGCTCCTCGATATAACATACGAAGTTGTCGCCGTCATAAGATCCTTTGATAATATCGCTATAGGGGATCCCTTCCAGTGTCAATGCTGGCAGGATAGAGTATCTAACAAAGTAGTTAGAATTGAATGTCAAAAGCAAGGAAGAAGAATGATACCTGTCCACTCTTATGAAGTAGCTGTGTACACGTGCCCATGTTCCCTTGCATGACCAACCCATGAGCCTGTCAGCCACTTTGAGGTTCACTCCACATTCATCTGTGAATACTAGGCATTCTGGTGTTTCATCTGCAATCTGTAGCTGAAATGCCGTCCTTGACTCTTCACACCTTTCTAAAGCTGACTTGGAAAGCTACAAGCAGCCATGTCAGTTTTGATGATATATTCAGAGTGCCTGCTTACCTTCTTCGAGGTAATTCCCAAGCGCTTCAATGACCTCCAAATAGTAGCCAGAGACACACTGACATCATATCACCATTGTAGTTCATCCTGTAACTCGTCCAAGTAGATCGTAGGATATTGATCCAATAGAGTAAGCAATAGCTGAAAACAGTGAGCTCATAGCACTGCAAAAGCTGTGGTATGACTTACTGTAACCTGGCTTGTTGATAACAAAGGTGCTCGCCCAACCTTCTGAGGCTCCTTGAGCACAGTGCCTATTTCATCCCATGTTTGTAAAACACGCTGTACAACCCGGACTGGCATGTTGAGGTCAATGGTGATGTCTGTATTGGACTTATGAAGGATGGTACTCTGATAAATGACAAGCTTTTTGACCTCCTTTGTATATCGGCGACGCTGAGGTGGCATGGTGAGTTGGAGAAAGGACGAGTCACGTGCATGATTGTCAGGCACGTGTTGATTAGTAAGGAGGGGCCGTCTTCATCCCCAAGCATAGACTGAGGGTTCCTAATTACCTATTGACCAGAAAATAGTGTATAATTGTACATATATATTATAAAAGTATTATATAAAAAAAACAGACAAAGAGGAGGTGATTGGCTACTTCTAGAAGGCATATTAGCTGGAAGACCTACCAGTAAACCCCCCTGAGGGACAGGGGCATTCAGCTGCATAGCAAATGACAGGATGTCATGTATGTATCTCACACTTACAACATATCAAAGGAGGGGGAATCCCTGTGCCCTCCCTGGATCCCCAGAGCTGGAATAAAGCTGGTGAGTTTACATTTCTCAATACTGCAAACTATCATGTGCTTGATAGCTTATATTTTAGCCCTGATTATTCACATCATTTCCTACTATTTGCTTTTCTTGTTATCGGCAGTATTGGGTGAGATATGTATTTATTTTGCTAGAACGCACGTTTGGGCATTTTTTTCAGCGCACACCCTAACTTATGCAAAGCGCTGTAAATGTACTGGACATTTTTTTTGACATTTTTCGAAAAATAGATAATCCTGACTTATGCTAAAATTGACAACAGCAGCTGCTTAAATATGGTTTTCTTTACTATTTTATTTATGTCTGTAAATGTCATAAAATAGATATTGATACATGTCCCTGAGTTTGTTAAAAGTTAATGATAAGTAATAGCCTCTGCTTGCTTCACTTTGAGGCTCTTGGGGATATGCTACACATGGGGGACACGTTACAAACAAGGGACTGCTATGCATGCTATAGGGGCATGCTACACACTCTATAGGGACATGCTACACACACTATAGGGACATGCAATGCATGCTATAGGGTAACATGCGACACACGATACACTTGGGGACACAGGGCAAACAAGGGACATTCTATACATGCTATACTTCGGGGACAGGCTACAAACAAAGGACATGCTATGCACACTATACTTGAGGGACACACTATACACACTATACTTTCTGTGTGAGGACACGCTACACATGGGGACATGCTGCATGCACTATACTTCAGGGAGTTGCTATGCACACTATACTTGAGGACACACTATGCATTGGTGATATGCTACAAACCAGGGACATGCTATGCATGCTATATGTGAGGGACACACTACATGTGAGGACATGCTATGTGTGAGATAGGGGACATGCAGACATGGGTTGGATCTAAAAAGACAGCAGATTCGACTTATATGTTGCACCCCCAACTATCGTCCTAAGTATTTCAGAGATCGGAGATCAGAAGTTGGAAGAGGTCAAGTATTGTAACTAAAGTAGGTATGAGTTCAATAATTGAGTTAAGTTGGATCAGACATTGAGTCAGAAGACAGAGATCAGACAGACAGAGGCCTTGCAAGTACTGGCTGTGCTAAGAACAGGAAACAGTGCAAAGGGTGTCACATATTGAAGTCAATTATCTGATTGCAGAACAGAGGCATACATGACTGGGTTTTATACAAAGAGCTGAGACAACATGTCAGAAGGTAGAGGTAAGCAATTCTGGTGCGAGTGAAAGTGACTAGGATAAATGGAGTAAGTAACTAAGGGGGAACAAGAGGAACTACAAGGCAGTGCAGGGTAGAACTAAGAACAATGGGCAAAAGAACACGGGGAATGTAAGTCTAATTGATAGTGGAACAAATGGAAGTCCTGATGCTCCCGACTTCCTATGCTAAGGGTCAAGTACAAGTATGGAAGGCTGGTGAATAGAGTCATAAGGGGAAGTATGTGAATAGGAAAGAACAAGGGGATCAAAAGGTCAAAGTGTGGATGTTGCGGAATAGAGTCAGAGGAGGTGTGAAGGTACCAGAGTTGGTCAAGCAGCATAGTCATAACATTACCTACCTCAATGTGTTACTTAGAGCTACTTATGAGATTTACTTATCTGAATGTGTTTGACTTATCCCAAGTTTGATTCACCCAATGTGTTTGACCTTGCTGATGCATTTGACCTTACCGATGCACTTGACTTGCACCCCCACGCAAAGCGCGGGTATCCACCTAGTCTATAGTATGAAGTTGCTGGGGGGCGGTTGTGGGTGTTTTATGTAATAATGTTATCTAATTTGCTGAGTTTGAACGTGAGCGGCGCAGCCGCGAGCGACCACGCAGCGTTCCTGGTCACATGACCAGTTCGCGTCCAAAAGCTACTGTGCGCGCACCACCTTCCCTCTATCCTCCTGTTGGCATCTCCTCTGGCTCAACTGCTGGCAACCTCTGGCTCTCCTGCCCACTGTCTCTGTGCCTGCTGGATCTGTCTGTCTGCTGCTGTATCTGTTCTGCTGCTGGATCTCTGTGTCTGCTACTGGATCTCTGTGTCTGCTGCTGGATCTTTGTGTCTGCTGCTGGCTCTCTCTGTGTCTGGCTCTCTCTGTGTCTGTTACTGGGGCTGTCTGTCTCTCTACAGCCCCCTCAGGTAAATATTGTTAATATTTTCGCTTTTTTATCCTCTTTTGACTTCTTTTCAGCCTAGGCTGCTCCTCTCATTGCCTCCCACCTTTCTGGATGTAATTACCGGCTCTGGTGTGTTTTTTCCTATCATATCTATCATTTCTTCCAATAGTTTTCGCTTTTTTATCATCTTTTTGTCTTCTTTTCAGATATTTTCGCTTTTTTATCCTCTGTTGACTTCTTTTCAGCCTAGGATGCTCCTCTCATTGCCTCCCACCTTTCTCGAGGGTCATTACTGACTCTGGGGTGTTTTTTCCTATCATATCTATCATTTCCTCCAATAATTTTCACTTTTTATCCTCTTTTTGTCTTCTTTTCAGCCCCCTCTCTCAATGCCTCCCACCTTGCCTGTCTGATATTGCTGCATCTGGTGTGTGTCTTGCTATCATGTTTTGATATTTATTAGAATCAGCTTCTCTCCATGGTAAACATTGCTATTTCTTGCTGTAATTTTCGCTTTTTTAATCTCTTTTTGACTTCTTTTCAGCATAGGTTGTTCCTCTCATTGCCTCCACCTTTCTTGGTCATCACTCCTGCCTCTTGTGTGTTCTTTCCTTATCATATCTGTCATTTCTTCCACTAATTTTCGCTTTTTATCCTCTTTTTGCCATCTTTTCAGCCCAGGTTCCTCCTCTCAGTGCTTCCCACCTTTCCTGTCTGCCATTGCTGCATCTGGTGTGTGTCTTGCTATCATATTTGTTTTGTTTTGACATTTATTAGAATCAGCTTCTCTCCATGGTAAATATTGTTATTTCTTGCTATAATTTTCGCTTTTTTAATCTCTGTTTGACTCCTTTTCAGCCTATGTTGCTCCTCCCATTGCCTCCCACCTTTCTTGATGGTCATTACTGGCTGTAAAGATGTCTATCTTAAGCCTTAAGTCACAAGAGCACTACAGAACTTGACCAATGTGTGGTATTCTGATGCTACGTAGTGACAGTGTAAGGGTAAGATGCAATGGGGACCGCTAGCCGGTTCCCACGCATAAACTATACAGTGGTCCCAAAGGGGCCCACTGGGATTATGTAATAACTAATGTACATGTAGATACACGGGTTATTTACACCCTCCCCCTCTATAGACAACTATAGGGGTTAACTCCTACTCATAGAGGTCATCCATGAGGGAGTCCTCTAGAGTGGCCGATATGATGACGTCGTCGTCGTACGGGGCCGGTGGAGCACGTGACTCCTCCGGGGGCACCTCCGCGTCATCGGTGGTGATTGGGTGAGGCTGGTCGGCCTCACCGCTAGCGGCGGTATCCGCTTGGGTGATGGGGCCAGTCTCCTCGCGGAGCATGGCCTCAACGGCTGGGTCCTCAGTCTGAGGAGTGGGCCGGAAGCGCCCAGCTCTCAGTCGAGCTGAGCGTGAGTGAAGGGCCGCGGCACCACGGCCCTCACATGGCTGGTCTCAATGACCTTTTGTTGGCCCTCACGGGTGGCGGCACTGAATGCTGCGCCGGTGATGCTGCGTTGAACATAATGTTCAATGCGCACCACTCGCGCGCGAGTGACTCCCGCGTAGCGGGCCAACCATCTCGCGATCTCCGCCAGTGGGATGTCGGGGCTGGCTCGGCCCTCCACAGGGAATGGGCCCATGATTGAGAGCCACAGGGTGGTGCTCTGGGGCGTCAGCACTTCCCTGGCATCGACAAGGGTCGACCATTGGTCTGTCGAGCCAAAGAGGTCGAGTAGCCTCGCCCTGAGTGGTGATGCGACCCCTTTGACCCGGGGCGCAAGGGCTTCAACCCCATCCAGACGTCCATGTCGTCTAGGTTGAAGGTGCCATCCGCATTGTCATGGATGGCGGATGGGATCCCTTCGGGGTTGTGTATCCAACCCTTCATGATGGCCGCAATGTCGTGCGGGGTACCGCCCGCTATCACGAGACAATCCCTTTTGGGATTGCGAGCGCGTTGTGCGCGCTCGATGCATTTGAATACGCCAATCATCTCACGCGTACGCGTGAGCTGTGGTGTTTCTTTTGCCCACGCTATGAGTTCGACGAAGCGTGGGTCGTCGAGCGGGCAGACGTCGTACCATTGAGTATGACGCTGTTGGGCCTTTCCTACCGGCCATGGTAGGAGGCCCGTCTCGGAGATCGGTGGGTCTTCAAGTGGTATGATCACTCCCTCCCCTGGGTAGGGAGGGTGAACTGTCCCCACCGGCGGAGGCAGGGCCACGCCAGGCCCGACGTACTGGGCCTCGATCTGTGCTACCCGCCGCTGAAGGGCGGGGTCGTTGACGGTGTGCGGCGATGACACCGCTAGGTAAGCACTAATCGCACTTTCCTTCGCAATGGATAGCCCATCGACGGTGTGGGGGGAGCCGTGCAATTTCTTGCGCTTTTTCTTTGGCTGCTCTGCCAGTCTCTGTGCCCGTTCGGGGTCGTACGTCTTCCAGACGGATGAGTCGGACTCCCATCCATCGGGGACGCCGTACGCAGAGTCGGAAGGCGCGCTCTGCCCTTCCGTCGTTGTCGTCGTCGGGGTCGCCGCCGACAATCGGGACGCTAGCCCCGATGTTGCGCATGCCGGCAATGGCGCCGTCGCGCGAGGTGAGGATGGCCCGGCCACTGGGGCCGTGGCCGGGTCATGTTGCGGCCTTTTTGAGGCAGCGTGGACCAGGGTAACCTGGAGCTGGGCAGCACTCAGCTGTTGCTCCAGTTCCTTGATCCTGGCGCGCTCGGTTGCGAGCGCGTCGTCGCGGTCCTCGACCGCGCGTTCCAGCTCCTTGATCTCTTTTTTAAGGTCGTGGATGTCCCGGAGGGGCTCTTCTCGCACGTCACGCGCGATGCCCCTTGGGAGCCATCCCCACGCTGCATCGACGGTGTCACCGATGTCTTCATCCCGCAATTTGACCTTGTGGGTGCCGGTCGCGGCCCTAAGGTGC
>WHVA01000257.1:0-154443 GCA_015179125.1 Gautieria morchelliformis
AAATTTTGATCTCCACGTGATGTAATTACCAATTACAGAAGGACGGCTCGCTGAAAATTCCTGAAAATATTATGGGAGATACCTTTCAACTGTATCTATCGATTGCGCGCAACTTATAAAGGCTGGTATGAGCTCATCAAAACCTTGTCGTTTTTGATTGTCCTAAGCTGTACCAAAATCAACCTTTGGCATGCATTCCACCTCGTCCGAGTCACCATGATGCATTTTATTTACTGATGTACTTGACCTTACCACACTGGAGGCATAGTAAGTTTTTTTTGGTCTGAAAAACTGTTCAAAAAACTGTAAAGATTGTCCAAAATTTTTAATGCTTTTTATGTAAAAAAAACTTCAATAAATTTCATGTTTTTTAAAGCTTTCTCAATCCTAAAAAATTGTGATAAAATTGCAAAAAAATACCGCAAAAAACTTTAAAGAAATACATGGAAAAATTCAAAGTTTTTTCACATGTTTATGGATCAAGAAACTCTGTGAAAATCAAGGTTTTTTAGGGGTTTTTTATGGGTTTTTTATCAGTTTCTTTTTTCACAAAGGAACTCATAAAAACCCCATAAAAAACCTTAATTTCACACAGTTTCTTGATCCATAAAAGTCTGAAAAAACTTTGAATTTTTCTGTGTTTCTTTAAAGTTTTTTGCACCTTTTTTTTTTACAATTTTATCACACTTTTTTGGGATTGAGAAAGCTTTAAAAAACCTGAAATTTTATTCAAGTCTTTTGTACATAAAAAACACTAAATTTTTTTGGAAAATCTTTACAGTTTTTTGAACAGTTTTTTAGCCCAAAAAACCTTACTATGCCTCCAGTGCCAATGCATTTGACCTAACCCCTGAAGCATGGGTACCCACCTAGTCTATTTTACAGCAGGTTGTACACATATTTACAACAGGTTGCACATGATTCCAACAGTCGGTGTCTGCGCCCTGGCCCTAGGGTCATGGGCAGAATGAAATTTATTCTGCCAATTGCCAGCAAAGGCAGAAACAGCAGAAGGCCTTTCTGCCAAGTGTGGCAGAATAGGGCAGAATGTTTTTTGTGGTAAATTTACAAGCTAAACCATTAGTAGACACTGTGAGGGCAACACTGATGATGAAGCCACAACCGAAAGATACTCAAGGAGATAAGAGCCGATACTAGGACAATGACCAACTGTGTAGTGGGTATCCTCAGAGATCAAGCTGAGGAAACGCCACCACACTGGCTATGGTCTTATAGCACTGGCAAGGCTTACATAATAGGGGAGATGGAAACTTGTAGAAGGTGACGGAAACTGGCGGAAGGTTATGGAAAATGGCGGGAGGTTATGGAAACAGAAGGTGACGGAAACTGACGGAAGGTTATGGAAACAGAAGGTGACGGAAACTGATGGAAGGTTATGGAAACTGGCGGAAGGTTATGGAAACTGACGGAATGTGATGGAAACTCATGGAAGGAAACACGTGAACCCTGACATCACCCCCCTCTCAATGCTTGTCATCCCGACAAGCACAGCTGCCACCTAGCCCTCAACATCCACTGAGACATCGTTTCCAAGTATGCCACAGGCAGGACCACCATCTCTCCTGGCTCTTCCCCTCCTGGTAGTGCAGGTCAATGATGAGCTCAGGGGGATTGGGGTCCATGGGCAAGTGCGGCCCTCGGAACCTTGCTCGACGTAGTCACTCTCCTGCCATGTTACGGAAATGCCGCCCCACCCAGCCTTCGAAAGTGTAGGGGGCTCCACAAGGGGGGGTTCCATCGTTGAGGAAGACAGGGTCACTGACATAGTACGTGTTCTCTCGTCTGTGTCGGGGTCTGAGGAATGCGAGTGCAGGGCGAGTGGGTGCCTGACTCTTTGCTGGTGTGAGGTCCTCAGAGCTGACGGACCACTTTGAAGACCATGCGGCGTCGAGATCGTGGCAGTCAAGCATCCTTTGTAGCTTGGCTTCACTGGCTGCTCTGGATGACCAGAAGCCGGAGAAGTGCAGGAGGGTGGGATCGACACGTGACATGTTTGGCAGGTCAGAGAGGTTTTGGGTGAAGCTGGGGAGGGCAACAAGCTCAATGGTGGGTGAGGAGATGGTTGATGGATGTGGTGGGGTTGATGCAGTGGAAGTAAGCGGTCACAGGTGGAGAGGGGATATATAGCTTATCGGAATGAATTGGTTAGGCGGAGGCCAATATCGCTTATCTTTGGGGTTCTGGACCCTTGACATTATGAGTAGAAGCCCTGCTGTCCAGTCGTGTTGACTTGTAGTTGACTTGTACTGTGACTTGACCAGTGCCAGTGTTGACTTGTATTGGCATTAGAATGTAGTGACTTGACTAGTTTGCCTGGAAGGTTCTGTGAAGTTCTGAAATCTCTGGAAGGGGAGGGACATGTATGTGGCTGCTGAGATATGCTAAGGTGCCTCTGGGTTCTGCCTGTGAAATTCCTTAATGAGTCGCTTTGCCCCAGAAACATCCTTCGCCAGTAGCCAGAGATCATCGGCAGCTCCATAGCCCTTCCAGCGCACGAGATACTCCAACCTTCCACGGAACATCCTGCTGTCTAGAATCCTTTCAACTTCATATTCTTCGGCTCCATCCCATATGACAGGGGGGAGTGGTGGAGGGGCATGACGTTCAAGAATTGGGTCATCTTCATATGGCTGAAGCAGGACGACAGAGAACACTGGATGTGTGCGACCAAAGGATGCAGGAAGATTTAGACCATAGGCATTTCGTGAGACCACCTTATTAACAGTGTAGGGGCCTAGCCACTTGTGGTCTAGCTTCTTCATTGGGTGAGTGGTTGTGATGTTTTGTGCATTGAGCCAGACCTTGTCACCAAGCTTGTAAACTGGGGCTGCTTTATGGTGCATGTCATAGAAGCGTGCCATGTCTTCTGCTGCCTTAGACAGGGCTGAACGAGCTTCTCTTGTGGCTGCTTCCATCCGCGTTGTGAACTCATCCAGGGCCTCGAGTCGAGTTTCCTGGACTGGTTCCAGTCCCAGCCTTGGATGTTGGCCACTGTCCAACATGAAGGGTGTAGTCTGGGTTGAGGCATGGATTCGGTTGTTATAGGCAAACTCGGCCAAGGATATCCATTTGAACCAATCATCCTGACGCTGGTTGATGAATAGTCGAGGGTATTGCTCAATCTCCTGATTAACCCTTTCAGTCTGTCCATCAGTTTGGGGGTGATAAGCAGTAGAGGCAGGGACTTTGACACCAAGAAGTTTGTTCAGTTCACGCATGAACTGGGAGATGAACTGTGTGCCTCGATCGCTGATGATTTCTTCAGAGAGCCCATGAAGTTTCCAAACATGATCACGGAAGAGTCAGGCAACTCCCACTGAAGTTACATCTGAAGTGGTGGGAATGACATGTGCACGCTTTGAGAGGCGATCAACAACAACAAGGACAGCATCATAGCCATGACTGGTAGGCAGTTCTACAATCAAGTCAACAGGCATAACCTGTCATCTACGGTCTGGGATACGGTTTGGTAGAAGCTTGCCAATGGGAGAAGCAGGGAAGGTTTTTGTCCGGTTGCACAGGTCACAGGCCTTCACGTATTTTGCGATGTAACATCCCATCCCAGGCCACCAGTAACTCCAAGCAATTAGTTCAGTAGTTCTCCAATGACCAGGGTGACCGGTGAGAGGCATGTCATGGTGCACTTTCACTATGTCATGTCGTAGTTTTGCATCAAGCGGCACGTACACCTTGCTGTGATAGAGGACAAGCCCATCCTCTTCAGACCACTCTTCTCCTCATAAATTTCCAGAGGAGCCCAGTTCTTTGAGAGCCTTGACAACCTTTTCATCCTGGTCTACACAGTTCCTTACTCGATTGAGGAAAGCATCAACTTCACCTGGGACTAACTGTGCGCCAGCCTCTGGGGGATTCGCCTTGATGTGGAACAAGTAAGGGATAAGTAAGACTTGATTTTGGTTGTATTCCTCCCCCCGCTTATGATCCATGTGTCGTGAGAGTGCATCAGGCTTGGCTGAATGATGACCAGGACGATGGATCAGCTCAAAATCAAAGTGAGAGAGGTAGAGTGACCAGCGTTCTTGACAACAGTTCAGGTTTTGTGCAGTGCGGAAGTAGGTGAGATTCTGATGGTCATTGAGAATCTCAATCTTGTGCTTCGTTCCCTCTAAGATGTGGCACCATTCCTCTAATCCCCAAATCACAGAAAGAAGCTCCTTGTCATGGATGGCATAGTTGCGTTCAGCATCATTGAGGCTTTTGGAGACAAACCCCACAGGCCACCATTTGCCATCGTCACATATCTGGGACAGTACTTCTCCAGTGGCATAGGCTGAGGCATCTGTTTCAAGATGGAAACATTTGTCTTGATCAGGGAGGACAAGGATCGGTGTTGAGGTGATGAGGAGTTTGAGTTTGTCAAAGGATGCTTGCTCTGGGCCATTCGGATCCCAAGACCATTGGGCATCCTGTTTTGTCAACTGGTTGAGGGGCTTTGCAATGTGTGAGAAGTCTTCTACAAATCGACGGTAGAAGTTGATGAAACCAAAGAATGATTTGACTTCAGTGACGTTACGTGGTATTGGCCAGTCCCATACTCCTGCAACATTGACTGGGTCCATGGCAACCTGTCCTTGAGAGAGGATGAGGCCGAGATACTCCACCTCTAGTTGCTCAAATAGGCATTTTTCAGGTTTGAGGTACAGGTTGTTGGCCCGGAGGATTTCAAGGACACATTGTACAATCCTACGATGTTCTTCAAGTGACTCTGTGAAGATGAGAATGTCGTCCATGAACACCACCACAACCCCTTCATCGATGAGACTCTTGAAGATGTCATTCATCATCGTCTGGAAGGTTGCTGGGCTGTTCGTGAGTCCAAAGAACATGACTAGAGGTTCATACACGCCCCTATTTGTCCGAAAGGCTGCCTTCCACTCGTCTCCCTCTTTTATGCGTACATTATTATATCCCCAGCGAATGTCAAGCTTTGTGAAGTATTTAGCCCTTCCAGCAGCAATCTTATTCATGATGTCTGGAACAAGGGGCAAAGGATAGGCATTCTTGACTGTTATATCATTGAGCTTCCAGTAGTCTTGCACAAATCTAAGACTGCCGTCCTTTTTCTTCACAAAGAAGACTGGAGACGCCATAGGTGACTTCGAAGGATGGATACATTGGGTCTTCAGGTTCTCCTCAAGAAATTTATCCAGTTCCCTTTGCTCAACCGGCGACATTGGGTAAACTTTTGTGCTGAAGGATTGTGCACCTGGAGTGAGCTCAATCACATGGTCCCAGGGCTTTCAAGGAGGCAGTTGGTCAAATGACTCCTTAGAAAACACATCCTTGAACTCCTGGTATGGTTTAGGGACAAGGTCCTCGAAGGATCTGACTGGTGCAGACTTGCTGGCCTGTTCAGCAAGCTGTTGGGAGACAGTCCAGCCTGCGCCAATCATTTCAGGACTCTCATTCACAAAGATGACAAAGGTCCTGTCTCCTTCCTCAAGTAGGGAGCGGGTGTGCTGTATGGGAACTCCTCTTGATCTACTCTCTTCTGGAACAGTTTCGACTGTGGGCCCTCTGACAACAGGTCTTCCCCACATGACTTGGGACAGCATGTCATCTTCACATCTCCTGTACGCCAGTCAACTTCTGGGTTGTGTTCAACAAGCCATGTGTGACCAAGAATGATGGCAAGTCGTCCAAGGCTTGTGACAGAGAATGTGGCACGTTCCGTATGATCCCCAAAGGTGCAAATGAGGTCGACTTCTTCCTTGATTGAGCCAGCCTCATTTGGGGTACCATCAATATTGTAGACGGAGATGGCACGGGGTAGGGGACGGGTCCGAAGTCTGTTCCCTTACAAACTCCACATCGATGAACATCCCTGTAGCACCACTGTCAAGGAGGGAGTCAATTGCAAGTGGATTCCCTGTGTCAACGGAGTGGACCTTGAGAGGTACTTTGGTGCATCGGCGGAGGTCAGCAGTACGGACATATAGAGGGACTGGAAGGTTTGCATTAGCAACTGGGGCAATGGGTTGGGTTTTTGGCATGGCAGGTTTGGTTTCAGTTCAATCAGGGGTAGGAGAAGGATGCATCATATTGCCTGTGATCCCTATTGTACATGTTTCGAGAACTGAAAACCAATTCGTCAAGCGGGGCATGTCTTTCACCGCTGACTGGCCTAAAAACCCTTTCCTTCCTCTTGGACAGGGGCTTCCACCTTCTGTTTGCATTCCTCCATTGCCGCTGCTACAGATTTAGAGACAATTGCTGCAATGTCTGCCTCTGTGAGGTTTGCACGCATTCGTGGCTTGCGAGGTTCAGGACAGTCTGGTGAAATGTGACCAGGTCTCTTACAGTTGTAGCAGGTCCGTGTTTCGGTGCGGCGGCGGGATGAGTCAATGTCCATAGGTGTCGCATTACTGGGTGGTGCTGTGACAACAGGAGCCATAGCAGGAGTGTGGAGTGGTCGGGCAGGAGGAGGGCAATTAGGGACATGAGGTGTCTGTGCCTTCCTGACCTCTAACAGACGATGATGATTGCGGTCAATCTGACAGGCTGCTTCCTTCCAGCCTTTGAGGTTGGATGGATGAGAGGGCTGGGTGTGGATCTTGTCAAGGATACCTGCTGGAAGGCCACAAGCATAGGTATCCTCAAGTGCCTCATCATTAAAGCCTGTCCTGCCTGCCAGGATCTCAAATTGAGCCGTGTATTCATCTGCCGACATTCCTGACGCCATCCTAAGGTCATGCAGTTTAGTGCGAGCCGTTCTGGCACAATCTGGGTCACCAAAGGCCTGCTCCACACGTTTAATGAACCCCTCCAGAGTGGATATAGAGGAGGTGCCATCAATGACAGCCTGTGTCTCGTTGTGTGCCCATATCTCCACAGAGCCTCCTGTCATGAAGGAAAGAGCATATAGGATCTTTGTGCGCTCATCTGGGAAGGATGCTGGCTGTACAGCGATGGACAACTTGATAGACCTGATAAACCCTTCAGTCTCTGCACGGTCTCCATTGAACTTCTCCGGTTCTGCTGCTTTGATAGAGTGAGTAGATGGAGGGACACTGTGAGGTACTGAGGGCGAAGGGCTTGAGCAGCAGCAACAGCAGCGTTGGTGGCAGCATGGGCTAAGTGGTCATGAACGTTAACAATCAGATTGTGCAGCTCCTGATTCTGCAGTTGAAGTTGCTGCAGCTGCTGCGCTTGGCTGGAAAGGAGGCCTTGAAGAAATGGCCCATGTTCACCCAGGGAGTCCCAGTATGCCTCTGGGAGTTGGTCTGCCATAGGCTGAGATGAAGGCTGGTTAAGAAAAGTGTGTGGGGTCGTCCTATGAGCTTGATCTTCTATGAGGGCAACACTGATGATGAAGCCACAACCAAAAGATACTCAAGGAGATAAGAGCTGATACTAGGACAATGACCAACTGTGTAGTGGGTATCCTCAGAGATCAAGCTGAGGAAACGCCACCACATTGGCTACAGTCTTATAGCGCTGGCAAGGCTTACATAATAGGGGAGATGGAAACTTGTAGAAGGTTACGGAAACTGGCGGAAGGTTATGGAAACTGGCGGAAGGTTATGGAAACTAGCAGAAGGTTATGGAAACTGACAGAAGGTGACAGAAACTGATGGAAGGTGACGGAAACTGGCGGAAGGTGACGGAAACTGGCGGAAGGTGACGGAAACTGGCGGAAGGTGACGGAAACTGGCGGAATGTTATGGAAACTGACGGAAGGTGACGGAAACTCATGGAAGGAAACAGAAACTTGTGGAAGGAAACATGTGAACCCTGACAGACACCAGCCACACTGATAACGGCCTCTGGATCCCACTCAGGCTGACCCATCCCTACTTCGGTGCATATGGAGATCCTCTTCATGTGTCTGTGGTGCTCAGCACTGATCAACACCTATAAGTGCTTCCAGATCATACACCTCTGCTGCAGTTATCTCATTTCCATCCAGATCAGGCTCAGTTATTGATGATCCGGCACTGTGTGGGAACCGTTGCTAATGAAAAGCCTCATGAAAAAAGGATTAAAATTGCTTTAAAACCTTGTTTTCCCAGCTGATAGTAGCAAATATACATGGCTATTATTGGGAAAACTCAATTCAAATGTTCCTTTCCTCTTATTTTTTCGCCATTTAACTTGGCTTCCCTGGCTCAAAAACTCCTTATTCTGCCAGGCAGAGTTATGAACCCATGCACGTCCACAACTCTGCCACAGCCGCTCAGTTTCAAACTCCGACCGGAGCTTTCCAACCGTGAATTCGGAGTTGCAGGCACTCAAGCACCTACAACTCCAGTACCTTGGCTCACTCAAACTCAGCCACTGAGACTGAATGTGTCCTCTACCGCTTACACAAGCCTGTGTAATTCAAACCCAGCTGGCACATGACTTGCATCATAGCAACCATGGCAGTGCAAGGCTGCATATACAGTCACACAAAGAGGTACAAAGACAAAACTAGGGTGCGGATTTAGCAAAGCCTATTGGACGAATGAATCCTCCAAACGTAGTACTACGACACCAAATAGGTCCCTTGATGTCATAGGGGCTGTGCAGGGCTGTGCAAGGCAGTGTAAGGTTATGCATGGCTGTGAAAAGCTGTGCAAACCAGGGAAGGTGATTGGCTATCTATTTCCAATTTCTTTGCACAAACACGCCGCAATAGTTACGAGGGTGTGTTTTAGCAGTGCAAATATTTACATATGACATCACTCGCCTAATAGATAGAAGAACCCCATTACAGGATTTTACAATATAAAAGGAGGCCACTCTGACCCCCTTGAATCATCATTCTAGCAATCTAACATCTTCTATCCATGTGACCTCATGTGACTTGCATCTTACTAAGCTGCTAATCCCAGCTAGGGTTATTCACTTACTTTAGTATCTAATTCCTTGTTAAGTAGTTACTTTACTGCATAGCCACTTGGACTAATCCTCCGGGTGTAATTCTACAGAGTGAGTCTGTCAATTGATAGCCTTGCCATTCGCACTCCAATACCTGAGATGATCTGATCAGTTGATTTTCCTGATTGGAGAATTTCACAAGTCACTTCCATAAAACTCGTTTATCCCTCGTTTTATTGCTGTGTGCTGGTAGATTATCAGGGCAGTCCATTTATAAACTCACCTGCTAAGTACATTCCTTTATATTTTGGAATACGCTTGGACCCCAATAGTGTCCTTGAACCTACAGTCTTTTAGTTTATTGTTCAGTGCTGCTAAGAAATGCATTGCCTTCCATCTGTATTAACTTGGACTAGTTTTTACATGGATTGCAACCAAGGTACAAATATTAAATTATTTCCAGAGTTGTGCTGCAGCATTGTTTAATATTCTTGAAGTCTCGTAAACAACACGTTCTGATAGATTGAAGTGTTAGAAATAACACCAAAGTCTTGAAGGGCTCCAAAACAGGCACCTTGTCTTTCCAATTCCTCGAACCTGGCCTTAATTTCATCCAGCAGAATAGATTCAGGGCCTTCCAGTGGTGCAGTCCAGTCCACAGCTGTGATAGGGTGCTCCGAGGATGCACTGTACTTCCCACTCCAGAATTCCCCATTCGATCCCTCGCACTCACATTATTTGTGATCGTGCCACATGCAGCAGACATTGAATGGCTCTTGTCTGGCCTTGGTGTTATACAGTCAGTAAAGCGCAGTTGGCTGACAGTTCAGAACTTCAAAATGTTGGGTATGCTTTGCAACCATTACTTATATGTTTTAGACAAGGAGCGGGCTCTTGCTGGCCAGCCCACTCATCAGCGCAAGGTCCACATGCATACCTGACCCAACAGGGATATAAATGTTGAACTCGCAGCTGAACTCAATGCTCAGTACACAACAGCATAAGTCGCCACTGACGCTTCCAATGCAGCCACTATCCCTGCGTTCATGGACCTCTCCAGGGAATTTGGGGTTAATCTGAACACCGCTGCTTTTACTACGTGAGTTTTAGTTATAGTCCATATGATCATCCCCGCACTTCACACCTTCTTTATGTCAAAGTTCGGTTCCAATCATATTCCTAGGCGTCATGCCAATTATCTGGTTGCCTATCTCAGCTCGTGTTGGACAGCGCCCGATTTATCTGATATCTGCAATAGTTGCTGCAGGTTGTTCACTCGCAGGGAGCTTCTGCCATCCATACGCCACACTCATGATCACGCGGATAGTTCAAGGTCAGTTTCTGCCCTCTGCTACACCATCGCTGTAGTTACTGATGGGCGGACTTGCCTGCTTTCAGGGCCTCCAGATAGTCTCGGATCTAGTACTGGTTGTGCGGGAACATTTGTTTGACCAACACCCTCCGGGGCTGCACCAGGTCCTATTCCCCCATGTTTGCTTCCACCATGCATCCTGCCCGCATTCTCCCTCCCATGTCGCTTCAGCTACTGCTCATCCACATTACCGACCCTTGCACCCACCGTATTCGCACTGGCGCTGGCAGCGGCTTCTTCTTCATTAAGATCGCTTCTGGACGACAAACGAGGCCCACGGGCGATTTATATACCCATCGCTACCCTTGGGGCAGAATGGCAAGGATCCATGGTGGTGGGTCCCAAGGTTCTTCCTGTACTAGCGTGGATCGGTAGGTATCGGCCAACTGCCTGTTATTTCAGGAAAAGCAACTGTGCTATTAATATTTAATAAATATTTATTATGTCTGTTAGTATTCAGAACAATTAATATATACTATATCCGTTGGTATACAGAATGATTCAAAGCTAGGTATGTTTTCGAACAGGCTGGGACAGGTGCACACGCGGGGCTCCTTGACCTCTGGATAGTCCAACTAGCTAGTGAATTTCAAAGTTCCATGTAGCTTCAAATGGAACCCTGTTCAAGAATCCGAGGATGTGGCCTGTCTGACTCTTGAGTAGTCAGTTCTGTTGTAAAACCGGTCATACTTGACCGATCACCGATCCCCTTTTGCGCATTGTTCTCCTTGCACAGTCTCCGCAGTTTCCCTTTGTTTAGCTCCTTATTGTCTTATCCTATTGTCCCCATTCCCATTTTAGAGTACAAAAGGAACTATAGAGTATAAGTAGTGTACGCTTGCTCGACGACCTCTCAGCTTACACTGAAGTCGTCCTAGGTACTTATTACTTCTCACTAATATTAGCTTACACTGAAGTCGTCCTAGTATCTATCTAGACTACTGCGCCAACAGGTTATGGGCCCTGCGCTCTAAATCGCCCCAAACCTACAGATAGTCGACGACGTATCACATTCCCTCTACCTGCAGCTTCCGCACCCAACCATGGCCGACACAACCACCTCAAAATTACTCTCCACCATCGAGAAGTTTGATGGGACGAACTGGGATAGCTGGGCTTTCTCGCTGAAAGCCGCACTAATGTTCATCGACGCACTACGCATCACTGAAGGGACCGAATCAACCCCCTCCATGAGCACTCCACCAACTGACGAGGAGCGCAAGCGATTCGATGATTGGGAGAAGCGTTCTCGACAAGGCCTCTCCCTCCTACTAGTCTCAGTAAAGCCCTCCGTTCACCAGTCCCTCGACATGACGAAAACCCTAGAAGAAAATTGGGGTAATCTCAAGACGACCTACGGAACGAGGACTGGCCTAAATCTCTGGGTCGACTATCGCAGATACACCACGATGACCTTCTCACCTGGCATGCAACTCACTCAGCAGATCGACGAGATGTCTGAGCTGAAGAACCGCATCGTCGCAGCAGGCCTAGCTATCAGTGACCCCCTCCACACGCTCAACGTGCTCCAGGCCCTACCCTCATCGTACGAAATCGTGGAGCAGACGATCCTTGCCACCATCACCGACTTTTCCAAGATTGACTGGGCAAACACTCGGAGTCGCATCCTGTCCGAGGAGCTTCGACAGGGCTCACAACCAAGCGCAAATGCCATCCGCGCGAAGTCGAACGTTGGAAAAGATAAGTGCAATTACTGCACCGGCACTGGACATTGGGAAAAGGACTGTAGACGCAAAACTCGTGGCCTCTCACGCGAAGAAGCCCAGTCTGAAGCACGAAAAGGGAAGGGAAAGAAAAAAGAGAAAAAGGAAAAAGGAACGACACCCTCAGTGAGCGCCGTTATATCAGACCATCCTGATTTGGTTGCTACGGAAGCACCTGTATCTACCGCCAAGACTTCCAACGACGCTGTCTGCTTTTATATCGCGTGTGAGCGCAAGTGGATGTTGGATTCAGGATGCACTGACCACATCACAAACGACATCGCCGACTTCTCGGAGTACCATTCACTTGCCGCACCCAGACGTGCCTACTTCGCCGACAAAACGACCTCTGTCCCCTACATTGGCATAGGCACGGTCACTGGGCTATCAAGAGTCAATGGTCAGGAACGGAAGATCACTCTCCATGATGTGCTGCACGCACCTGACATTGGAGGAAGATTCTTCAGCGTGCTAAAAATCGACCTAAAAGGCTTCACAACAGCTTTTTCGGGATCTAAAGCCACAATATCAAAGAACGGAACAGTATTTGCAGAAGCACGAGTAAACAGACAACACTACTGGCTCTCACTGCAAACCAACGCTCCCTCTATATCACATGTACACGTCACCCCACTCGACATCCTCCATGCTTGACTGGGACACCTCTCTTGGTCATCTTTGCGACACATTGATGACAAGCTCGAGTCAGGTACAAAATGTGCACTAGCTACATGTGAAGGCTGCCTACTAGGAAAGTCCACGCGCCGAAAGTTTGTCCCTTCAACTCATCGCTGCACTGAACCCTTCGCTCTTGTCCACATGGACCTAGCAGGCCCGATGAATACCCGCTCGATCCAAGGCAACTATTACCACTTCGTTTTAGTTGATGATTATACACGGCACAAATGGATCTATTTCTTAAAAGCTAAGAGCGAAGCTTTCACGCACTTTAAGAATTTCCATGCACTAGTTGGAAACTATTACGACGGATCACTCAGAGCTATACGCACTGATCGCGGGGGGGAGTTCCTATCACAGGAATTCACTCAATACCTGGAAAAGCAAGGTATACACCATAGTCTCACTGTGCTGAACACACCTCAGCAGAACGGAGTTGCTGAACGCGCAAACCGAACAATAGCAGAGGCGGCCAGAGCAATGTTGTACAGTGCAGGCATATCACAAGGATTCTGGGAGTTCGCAGTGGGCGCCGCGGTACATGTTCGAAACCGAGCCCCATCTCGCGTCATCTCAAATACTTCCCCATATGAACTTCTGACAGGACGCAAACCCGACCTCTCCTATCTCCGCGTTTTTGGATGCCTCGCGTATGCCCACATAACGACAAATCGAACAAAATATGATCCAACCTCACAAAAACTCATGTTCGTAGGGTATGACAATTCCACTAAGGGGTATAAGTTGTGGAACCAATTGTCCAAACGGACTGTCATATCTACTGATGTCGTTTTCGAGGAAACAGTCTTTCCTCTCAAATCTACCCCAAAGCTCCCACTCAATTCTCCCACGCCCGCTCCACCTCTTCTCTCACAACCATCGTTGCCATCCGTGCAAATCAATCTAGTTCTACCAGAGAGCGACGACGAAGACGTATACCCTTTACCACCAGCGCCACCTGGTACGGCTGACCAGCCTCCCACGGCCCCGTCAGCGTCGCCACCACCCAACATTCCCGATGCAGCAAGTGCTCCACCGGAAATTGAACCAGGCGCAGCTCCTGATCAACTTCCCGCACCACCTGGAACTCCTGAACCCCTCATCCGCCGATCCCAACGCATCCAACAGCGCATCCTAGCCCCACAACCGGACAATGCCAGCCCAGATGCATACCACAGCCACAAAGCTGGCCCATCCACTCTGCATGACTCGTCATCAGCGTCCGCGACATGGGACGACTCGATAGTATCGTACCTGGCTTCAGCACCAACAACACCTACCGGTGATCCAAACACATACGAGTACGCGATCTCATGCTCGGATGCGGAGAAATGGCGCCCTGCCATGCAAGAGGAGATCAAGTGCCTTCTTGAAAATGGCACTTGGGAATTGTGTGACCTCCCACAAGGTCGCAAGGCAATTAAATGTAAGTGGGTATACTTGACGAAGCGTGACACCGCCGGCCTTGTCATCCGTTACCGCGCACGTCTCATCGCCAAAGGTTTTTCACAAACCGCCGGCATCGATTTTGAAGAAACCTTCGCGCCCGTCGCAAAACTTGACTCCTTGAGGTTGCTGCTTGCGCTCGCAGCCCGGTTGGATTGGGACATCCACCATGTTGATATCAAATCAGCGTATCTCAACAGAGACTTGGACGAGGAAATTTATATGGATCAACCGAAGGGTTTCGCGATCCAAGGGAAGGAAGACAAGGTGTGTCGCCTCAAAAAGGCCATCTACGGCTTAAAGCAGGTGGGTCGGCAATGGCACATCCACCTGAACGACACACTGGAGGGACTCGGATTTCAGAAACTCATATCTAACGATGCTTCAATCTTTATCAAACGTCACGACGGGGGGGACCCGCTTATAGCATTGGTCTATGTCGACGACATCGCCCTTTTGGGCATCCTAGATGCAATTCAAGACCTCAAACGCGCACTTGCCATGCGCTAGAAGATAACTGATCTAGGGGAGATCAGACAGTTCCTTGGTCTACACATCACTCGTGACCGTCCGAAGAGATCGCTCACCATCGGCCAGTCGCATTACATTGAACGCATGCTAACGCGTTTCAACATGTCTAGCTGCAGACCAAATTATACCCCACTCGCCACAGGGACACAGCTCGTCACGAACACCGAGAAAGACTCAGACTCGTCCCTTACTTCTCAATATCAGCAAATCGTCGGATCGCTCATGTACGCCATGCTAGGTTCCCGACCCGACATCTGCTTTGCTGTCAACCGGCTCTCTCAATTCGGCTCCAAGCCTGCCCAAGAACATCTATACGCTGCGCAGCACGTACTCCGTTACTTGTTCGCCACACGAGATGTCACGCTGACATACGGATCTAATGATTCCACCGAATTAATCGGGTACAGCGACTCTGACCGGGCCTCCGATCCCGATAACCGCCGCTCGACGACCGGCTACACCCTCATCCTCGCCGGAGGTGCTATCGCTTGGGCCACCCAGAAGCAACGCACCGTTGCTTTGTCGTCCACTGAAGCCGAGTACATGGCTCTCTGCGAATGTGCAAAGCACACACAGTGGACGCTTTCCCTCTTAAATCAACTCGATTTCGCCGTTGACCTCCCACTTGAAGTTTTTTGTGATTCCTCTGGAGCAAAAGAAATCGCAACTAATAACGTTTTTCATAAGCGGACCAAACACATCGACATTCGTTATCACTACATACGAGAATTGGTCAACAAGCGAGTCATCAACATCCTCCCTATACCATCGAAGGAAAACATTGCGGACCTCTTGACAAAATCCTTGCCTCAAAACCAACACCGCTATCTCGCAAGGAGATTTGGTCTCGTTGATAGTTCAAGTATGGGGGAGTGTTGTAAAACCGGTCATACTTGACCGATCACCGATCCCCCTTTTGCGCATTGTTCTCCTTGCGCAGTCTCCGCAGTTTCCCTTTGTTTAGCTCCTTATTGTCTTATCCTATTGTCCCCATTCCCATTTTAGAGTACAAAAGGAACTATAGAGTATAAGTAGTGTACGCTTGCTCGACGACCTCTCAGCTTACACTGAAGTTGTCCTAGTATCTATCTAGACTACTGCGCCAACAAGTTCTTTATTTTCCATAAAGTTTGATTCACTCCTATTCGGAGTTCTAGAGAGCCGCTCTGTCTACGGCCTTGACAGGTATGTACATAGGGTCTTTCAGAGACATTCTAGTGTTTAGAAATCAACCCCTTGAACGCAGTGAATACGCAGGTGGGTACACGTGTTCAGACGCGCAATGCATCATACCTAACTGTCTTAATGACTATTCGTGGACCACGGTACAAGGAGCATAGTCGATGAGCCGTATACCCTGTTTTTTTTTCTCGTCTTCACCTCGCTCCTTGGGACACCCGGCTTCCTGCGTTCTCGCGCAAGCGACTGCACCGACGATGGGCCCTGCCGCCCTGCCCCCCACCCCACACCTCCCTAGGAGGTGTTTTTCGCCCCACGCTGCCGTTGAGGCAAGCTTCTCCGGTTGGCGATAGCGTGTGGTTAGTTCTGACTTTGTAGGTGCTTGACAGACGAGGCAGGCTAGCACGACAATAGGGAGCGGAGCCGTATCCCTTTGAACTCCATTGCAAGAAGAGACCCCATGGAGTAACGCCTGTGCTATCGAACAACTATAGTCACCGGCAGGCCCGCGGCTATCAACATCTCCCCAATGCAACTCTTGCGTGATAGTAAGCTGAAGACATGACTCCTGGGCCAGAGATTCTGCAGGGTCTCCGCGCCCTAGCATCCTCAAGCACCTTACCAGAAGAGCTGCTACTGAGCTGGACCTCAGAAAACCAACCGGCTCAGAAATCACGCGCACTCGTTGGTGAAGAGCTTAAGAAACGTATGGATACATATCAAAGTTTATAAATATAGTCTCCTTTTCATGTACGTCCGACCATGCAAGCAACTAGGGCCTGACAGTTCCACTCACTGGAAGTATTCGTTGCAACTCTGAGGTCATCCGCTGAGCGCTGAAAATATCGACTCAACTGTGTTGCTCGACAAGATAATTAATAGCCGGCTGGCTTGCGCCGGACCTTTCTATAAATCCTTTTTTATTTTAATTTATTTTAATTTATTTTATCCATTTTATGTCTTTTGGGGCCGCGCCCTATAGGATGTGAGGTGAAGCATCCACACCTAGAGTCTAGGGCTGCGCACCGTCCGTATTACGGATACGGCCGTACAATGTACGGCGAGTTGACGGGTACGGCAGACCGTATACCGTCCGTATTTTCAGTACCTCTCCCCTCTGATGGTACGGTACGGGTACCGTACCGTCCGTATTACGGTTGACGGCAATATTTATATAGTCAAGCCATTGGAGGGTCAGTTAGTGACCGATCCGTGTATATATGACATTGCACAGCATCAGTATGTTGGGGCTATGCGACCTACACAGGTAGCTACCCTTTATGTAGACTATTTAGGCAGGTCCGGTGTATGTGCCCGCAGTAGCGCCCGTCAGGCGATGCCTTTTTGGGATCGGCTAACAGGTTTTCGGCGTTTACCGATGCATGCCGTATAGTGCCGTACACGGCCGTATTTGTACGGTAGCATACGGCGTCAACCCGTACCGTATACCGTGCCGTCGGCACAGGACACAGACCCTTCACGGTACGGGTGCCGTGGCCGTACCACGGCGCCGTACAGCCGTGGGTTTACGGCACGGTGCGCAGCCCTACTAGAGTCTACTAGTATTATGTCAGCCGATCGTGGCTGATGTTAAATTTTGGCCTGGAATGGTCTTCCTCACTGCGCACATGAGAATTCTACCCTGAGAAAGGTAGAAGCTTCCGCTTTCCTTCCATCAGTTGGTTTCTATTCGAGGCACAGTCCGAATTAGTTGTCTATATACAGCTATAAGCCTATAATTATATGTGGAAGCTGTTTCGTGAGTACATCACTCTATACGGTAACGATCTGACAGTCACTGATGATATTTCAGTGCTCATTTGGCAAAGGCGTCGCTCCGGAGAGACTGCCGATATGAACGGACGTCCGGCGGCTGGCTTGGGCGCTATTGTACTTCGTTGCATGGGGTGTGGCTGCTGTCCCAGGAGCATTGCATCCGTCCGGCGGCCTGGCAATGCCATAACATGGTTGCTTTACCCGTTTTATCTTACGAAAACACCCGTGGCTCATCATAACTTCCTGATGTAGCAGAGTGCCGAGGTTCCAGAATCCACATGCAGGCTTCTCGCGCGCTGAACGGTAAAAAAGAATATAATGGCGTCTTAACCAGATCACATCCATCCCAATACTTATCCAGTAGAAATTCCCGTCTATACCTGACCCATACACAGCGTTGTCGAAGCTGGAGATATGGTCGTCACTGGTCTTCTCGTTGCCTCTCTCGTCACGCTCGCGTGCGCAGGTCCTGTGGCACAAACCTTGTCGTACACGAACAAATCGACAGTGCTCCTAATGGCTTCCTCCATACAGGTCCCGCCTCGGACTCCACAGCCCTAAATTTACGTATTGCCCTCGTGTATAATGACATGGCAGGACTTGAGAAGGCGCTATACGATGTGTCGACCCCATCGAGTAGCTTGTATGGACAGCACTGGAGCAAGGCAGAGGTATGTTACATTTAGCTGATTTCTCAGGTCCTCAGAGATGCTCACCGTTTTCAGGTCGAATTTCGTGGCGCTCCACGCCGTCCTCAGCACAACGTCTCCATCTTCGAACCAAACTTTGGTTCAAAGACGGAGACGTTGCGAGGACTTTGAAAGTCCTCGCATGAGACTGAGTAATTTCGCAACCACCAAAAACGCGAGTCTCCTCGAAGGTGATGCCTTTAATAGGGACCTTCAGTGAAGCTGCACCGCTGCAGGTCGCAGGCGCCCAAAGCTCTAGCGGAACAATGGCTCTTTACTCTCTCATTAAGTACTGTTTATTTGTATCCCCGACTCCGACTGAAAGGAGGGGTTTCAACACAACCTGGTCAGGATGTCGATGTTCCTGTACGGATTATGATGGATTATGTTAGATATGTATTTGTATCACCTGTTTTGCTTTACCTTGCATAATCATCGGCCCGAGAGAAAGTCTTGTCTGTACCATATCAGTGATTTATATATCCAGCAGTTCGTCATATAGTCCTCTGCAATACCTAATGAGAGTGTGAAAGCGTGAAGACGACTGGAGCAACAAGGGAGAAGGTGCAGGTGCAGCGTTGTACTGCACGAGACGATCACGAACTTCGTGAGTTGACAGGTTCTGTACCAAAAATGAGACAATCATTACGAGAAATGGATACTATACAATGAACTAAAGGTTCTTTAACATGCAGCGTATATCCTGAGTCCGACAGAGCTAATCTAACGGGACAGCTCGCCAATGACCGTAGAGCTGCACACGCTGTTGTTAGGTCTTTGATTTCAGTCACTCAGAGAAATCGGCCGTTACCATAGAATTGTCCTGCCTGGGCCAACTATGGTTGGACTATCAGCGACGCGCACAAGGGAAGTGATATATTTGATGAGGACCTACTTCAGCCGTGCAGCCGTAGGATTGACTCAGTTGAGCCTGACTGTTACCTCCGTGAAGGATTCTCCACGAACAAGTCATAAGCCTGCCAGGATATATATCTGGCTGTCGATGCTCATTGCTTACGAGCACTTGTGTAACTCCACTGGTGCTCTTGGGCTGCCAGCGATTCATCTATCTCGGCACGGCGCTCTTCTAAACGGCCTAAACCGCTTACGGGAGTTATAGATAAGTATACGAGGAAGCATCGGCATCGGGGTGCATGCCCTGTCGCGCCTGGTCGTTTGGCTGCTCGATTATAGCAGACGATCCCCGCCACGTTTTGACATCCGTGCGTATCAAGTCGACAGTCAACCTCTCTGTGTACATGTCCAGAAGATCAGGATTCAATGTTCAGGATTGGTTCGGCACTAGTAATACGAGTAAAACGTACAAGTGATGTGTGTTCAAAATGGAGCCTATATAACTGTTGCTGGAACTCTTTCAGATACTCTGGCGTCACGATCCGCCTGACATCGGCTTCCTTCAGTGGCCAGATCCGAGTCAACGCTTGTAAACGATCGGAGCGTCCTAGGGGGTTTGCTAGTTTTCTTTCTGAGCTTCTTCGCCTCGTCACGATAGCGAGGAAGGCCTTCCGGGCGGCAGGCTCTCGATCAGCCTGCTCAATTGAAAGTGGGTAAAGGCACAGAATTATTAGCGGCTTGTCTCCACAACCCGGGCCTCACGCCTCACCATCCACGGTCCGGACGTCACCCGGCACTTCCTGTATGTAGAATCAGGATTCAGCAGCTGCTTGATGGTCCCCTTTTTGTCATTGGACGCATTTGTGACGCTAGCTAGCTGTATGTATAGCTGTGTAGCGTGCTGACAGTCGCCGCAGAAAGTTGACGATACTCGCTAGAGACTATATTAGCATGATGCTAAGAGTGTTCTAGACCAAGGATCTGATCGGCCTACTTATAAGTGCCAGTGGTGAGATACGAGTGGTGGTGCAGTCGTGGGACTACTATACTCGCGCTGCCTTCTCTTAAGTGGGCGTGCAGATACATCGTCGAGGCGATCTACAACTGCACGCAGCATGCGGTGCCTAAGTTCCTCATGAAAAGATTGTCTGACGGGAACCATAACAACTGCGCTCACAAAGAAAACAAAAATTTCAGAGAGCGCATATAATCAAAAAAAAAACAAAAAAGTCAACAAGGCCCAACCAACTAACTACACAGGCGCCCCAGGGTATACACATCGAAAGTAATATTCATATATGTACCGCCCACGCTCAGCCCTCGAAAGAAGACGCGCAACGCGGACCGGGGTGCCACGTCGCTGTAACACGAATACTTTACTTAGGACTTGGGATATGGGCATAGTTCGGGGGATGGATGGGATAAGGTAGCACAGGGGGAAACGTGGGTGCAGATGCAGATGCACGCTGATATGGTATGGTATGGGGGCCCGGCCGTCGGTGCGGGGCAGGACAGAGTAGTTGTCAATACGCCGGGGCGGCAGCCCGTGGAGTGGGGGTGGGAGGTGCGTCCGGCACCCGTACATGTACCATGGAGCTCTGTCAGTGCACCCTACATATCAGTATCTAGTAACAGCGGTGTGACTAACAGTTCGTTGGTTTTCTTAGAGACGAAGAACGGAAATATATCCGTATCAGACTCATCCCACATACCGATGTACCCCCATTACAAAAAAGGGACGGGGACTTACAATAGAATCAAACGTTGGTGGCAGTTGCATTCTGGATTCTTTTCTTTCTGTGTACAAAACTGCGTTATGAGAAATGTCGGGAATGTTGGGTTTTGTGTGCCGAAGGCCATCACGTGACTCCATCGATGTCTCTTCCCGCCTCATCGATCAAGCCTCCAGAATGTGCTTGACGATAACTTCCCTCCTCGAGTCATGCAACATTCGCCATGCACGTTCAGGTTTGACGCCTTGGTGCAGTATCTCTATGTGACGCTTCACTGACTCCTTTCGAGTCGAGCAAAGACAATCGTCGATTGGACATCGCCACATATACTCCTTGGCACGCTCGATGCGGGTTGTCGTGGTCAAGATTTGGGGTTTATCTTTCATCCGACACATCCCTGTTAGGCTTCTCAGCTCGGAGCCTATGTGAGCATAAAACAGGTGATTATAAAAATCTGTCCGGTCCGTTGTAGTGCAATAATGGAGGCATTGTCGCCCTGTTTTGTGCCGCAACAGGCACGGGCCATCATGGATGGTGACCTCTGGGGAGGATGGAAGGAGACGTGTCTGGGGTGCGGGCAGCAAACATGCGCTAGAGGATGGAAAAGCAGATTGGGGTAAGGCCCCAGACGGTGGGTCACCAACTATGGCTGGAGGTGACAGCATCTCCATCTGGATTATACCCGGCGACACCATTGCAGTCGCGGTGGGTGGCTCGGCTGGGGTGTTCCGCGCCCATCCCTCATTGTGATTTGGAATGTAAATGTTGTTCGCTGGGTATAAACCCAGCGGAACTGTCCGGTGCAGTTGAGGAACCATTCATTTATGAACGTGATGGCAAGTACCTTCTGGTGGCATTGTGCCAAATTGCATTCGAGCCACCGGCGCCGTCACGCGGCGCGGGTGGGAATGTTCCCTGTGTATATGTCCAGCGGAACTGTCCATTGTCGTTGAGAAACCGTTCATTGTGAATGTGATGGCAAGTACCTTGTAGTGGCATTGTGCCACATTGCGTCCCACTCAAGGGCGCTGTCACACGGCGCGGTGTCAAATGTCTCCACGCTCGCGCTTGTATGTTTGCTGGGTATACACCCGGCGGAACTGTCCAGTGGCGTTGAGCAACCGTTAATTTTGAGTATCATGGCAAGTACCTTTCGGTGGCATCTGACCCCAGGGCCAACGCTAGGCCGCTGTAACTTTTGGTGGTCCTGATAGGACCAAGAAGATCTAGGACCGAGCGACCGTCTCCTAGACGTCGTCGTAGTGCGCCCTCACCCGGCGCGGCGTGAGATCCAGGTCCCGTCAGCCTCTGGGACGACATCCTAAATAACAATTGGTCAGCGCTGATGCCGCCGGCGTCTGAAATGATTATGACTGCACCATTCGTGGTGATGCGTTGCCACGAATGGGGGGGCACCATGCCAAGTGTGGTGTTCCACGGTGCTGATGAAGGATCAAAAACCGACACTCTTCATCCTGTGGGGCGACTTACAGTGGGACAGTTGGGCGGCACCATGGACAGGCCTCTTCAGTCATGGATTGTTCGATAGGTGGGGTGTTTGCTGTGAGTAGCGAGGATATGGAATCAGGCTTCCTCGCCTCCTTTATCTTGTAGTGGGAGCAGGGCTCCGCGTCTGCCAAGCGGGATGATGGGCGTCTAGTGCCACGACGTTCAAATTTAATTGCCGGCATCAGTCTTCTGAGAGGACTGATGTCCCAATTCAGTCTTCCGTTGTCGGTGCTATCGCGTTCTTTTTGAATTCTGAGCGCTGAAATGACTGGGCGAGATCAATGACCTATCTTCCTTTGTATTCCCCTGCCTGCAGTGTGAGTGTGTACTACCGACATAATGACTCGCTTCCAGCACACAGCAAGGCTTCTCTCCGCATTGCCTCGATAGCAGATACTTAGGCGTCGACAACCGACTTGCCATCTGGAAATTTAGAATCACGAGATGCGTCACTCGCAGATTGCATGCTCGAATTACTATGTTGTGCACATACCATGATTGCTGTTGGGAACGCACCAGAAGCCAGCATGTCGTTTATATACTATGTGAAGGCTACCTTCAATTGCAAGTTTGACGCAATGAATACCGAGACTCACTTTCTGTGTCTCTTCCTACATCCTCTCTGTCGACACCTTGGAATCTCAAATGCGGCAAAGTCTCAAAAACTAGCGGATTTTATCAAAATTGCACTTGGCCTGGTTCAAGACATGGGTTGGAGTGAGCAGATGGCAAGTCGGTTGTCGACGCCTAAGTATCTGCTATCGAGGCAATGCGGAGAGAAGCCTTGCTGTGTGCTGGAAGCGAGTCATTATGTCGGTAGTACACACTCACACTGCAGGCAGGGGAATACAAAGGAAGATAGGTCATTGATCTCGCCCAGTCATTTCAGCGCTCAGAATTCAAAAAGAACGCGATAGCACCGACAACGGAAGACTGAATTGGGACATCAGTCCTCTCAGAAGACTGATGCCGGCAATTAAATTTGAACGTCGTGGCACTAGACGCCCATCATCCCGCTTGGCAGACGCGGAGCCCTGCTCCCACTACAAGATAAAGGAGGCGAGGAAGCCTGATTCCATATCCTCGCTACTCACAGCAAACACCCCACCTATCGAACAATCCATGACTGAAGAGGCCTGTCCATGGTGCCGCCCAACTGTCCCACTGTAAGTCGCCCCACAGGATGAAGAGTGTCGGTTTTTGATCCTTCATCAGCACCGTGGAACAACACGTGGCACCGCATCACCACGAATGGTGCAGTCATAATCATTTCAGACGCCGGCGGCATCAGCGCTGACCAATTGTTATTTAGGATGTCGTCCCAGAGGCTGACGGGACCTGGATCTCACGCCGCGCCGGGTGAGGGCGCACTACGACGACGTCTAGGAGACGGTCGCTCGGTCCTAGATCTTCTTGGTCCTATCAGGACCACCAAAAGTTACAGCGGCCTAGCGTTGGCCCTGGGGGGGTATGTACGTTGGTCGCAGTTTTGAGGTGAATTTATGGAAGTAAGGGCTTTACGAAGACAAGAACAATGTGTTTGTGTGCACCAGATAACTTGCCATATAGCCCATGAGTCAATGTCATTTCAACTTGTGAATACCAACTTACCGCAGCAAGGCAAGATCTGCTTGTTGCTTCTCAGCCTCAGACAAGGGACGGTCAAAGAAGGTTTCCAAATTTGAGTCTCTTTTTCATTTGTGCTTTACAACGACAGCTTCAATTATGCCGCTGGACATAGATGCACTGTAAACTGTGACATCCCTTCCCACTGCGGTCATAATTGCCTCCCTGGCTAGCTGACATTCCTCTGCAGGCGCATGTGGACAAGACACTGGTTCAGAAACATGCAAAAAACAGTTCTTGTTACAATGCTCCACCAGTGCTGCATCGCTGGGGCAGTGATTGCATCGCCATTTCCACCGATTGGAGTTATTGGAAAGTTTTTCAACCTGAGTGAAGTTCCTTTCAACAAAGTCATTGGCACTGCGACCCTTTGGCTTCTGCTTAGGCTTCCGAAGTCCTCCACCTGGGGAAGACATTGCAGAGGGCACAAGTTCGTTTATTATTATTCATCGCTACTCAGGCTAGTCATTGAATTACTATACAGTAAGAGACCTTCCTTATGTAATCCAGGTTTGTGTCCCTCCCAGGCTCATTAATATACCTGCTATTTTATAAACACACTGGTAGTCACTTACACAGAGTGTAGAGTAATCTATTTTACTTCTGCCATATTCTGCCAACACAATTCTGGTGGCCTGGCAAATGCCGCCGGCAGAATGGCACGGCAAAGTGTGGCAGCACTTGCCAACAACACTACCTGGCCCTCTTGGACCTGAGAGCCACATCGACGGGCGCTTCACCTGGGCCCCGGGAACACGTGGGAGCTGGAGACTTCGATGTGAGAGCCATCTCTTCGATGACAGGTCCAAAGTACGGAGTGTGAGGCGGCGCCTCTCGTCGTCTTTTTTCCGCCTGCCACCCATCTTGAACACTGCGAACAATGAACAACGTTAAGGGCAGCGATAAGGGCACGGTAGCGTAAGTCCACGATCACTTCTCTAGTGAGCCAACTGTTCACTCTCCACCCCGAAGTATTCCTGCAGCAATCAAAGTTGCAGGAAAGACTCTTTTGTTTGCGCTGCCTATTGCAAACTGACTCTTGCCGATCGACAACAGACCTGAAATGCGATCACCTTCCCAATGTCTCGCTGTTCGGCAAGCGTCATAGTCGCTGCTTCGTGAAACTCTTCGTCGATAAGGATACCCAGGAGACTGACTTAGCTACGAGAGGTAATACTGCCTCGTGGAATAAGCCATTATATTTGTGCGTTTGATTCCAGTGTTATTGTCTCAATGTGATCTTAAAATACATCCACAGCTTCGACTTGAATCGGTCTTCTGTATTGGAAATTGAAGTATATGGACATCATACCATCGGACATGATGACTACATAGGCGGTGCGAAGGAAAAAATTATGTTACTACTTGCGGGAGGAGCAACTGGAGGTCAGTCCCTTTCACTCATCGACGGAATGCACGTGTAAACATCGGACACAGCGGTCGTTGCTCCGAAACTGCGAAAACCGGATAAGGCAGGGAACATGCATGATGTTCAGACTGTCCTAGAGTTCACCCTCACGTCTTTCGCGACGTCCGACGAGGCGCGGGAGGCCCGGTTCAGCGAAGCAGTCAGCGGAACGAAAGTGATCGATAATATGAACCCGGCGCCGCCCAGAATTATTGAAGCGGGGAATGTCGTCGACGGCATCATTTCCGCCGCCAATAATACTGTCATCCCGACAATGGCGGCTTGGGATCCACTCCTGGACAAGATCAAGCTGTTTACCGATATCGTGGATGGGATCTCCGAGGTATGGTTCAAACGTCGGCGGCCTCCCAGGTCATCACATGTACAAGGTTTGCTTGATTATAGATCCATCCTTACGCGAAAATGGCATGGTCTATCCTGTCTAGTGTACCAAAGGTAGATCTATCCCATGCACCAGCTGAGTTGACATATCTGACGTCTGGCCCAGGCGATCATTGCTCAGAGTGACCGGGACAATAGCATCAATGAGCTGGCGAAACTAATTGGAGATACCTATGCGTTCGTCGGCTTGGCAGAGCCGTTGAAGGAAATTGAATCGCAAATGCCACTTATCATATCCTTAACGAATCAGACGGTAGAGTGCAGTTACTTTATCCGCGACTATGCCAAAAGCAAGAACTTCTGTATGTTGAACCCGTTATGTCAGGTGGCCATGGCTGATGGATGACCTTTGTTCAGGGAAAAGAACCGCCAAAAATCTACGGTCGGATGTCGACACCACGGTCGCACAACACCAGAAAACCTTCAACACACTTAGGTCGGCGTTACAGGAACACGCCGTCATTCATACCGAGGTCAAAGTACTACGTGTTCTGGAGGCCGTGGGCGCCCTGTGTGAGTTTTCTGACTTTGGCCCTTTCCCGAGGCTAATATTGCAACCAGCCGTGGAAGTTCAGCTTAATGACATGCTGTATGCAGATGGAGCTGGATGCGATCCTAAAAAAGGCTGTTTGCCGGGTACTCGCGAGAATGTTATTGGGGAGATCTGCGATTGGGCCAACCAGGATAGCGACGACACCCCCCGGATATTTTTCTTGAATGATGTTGCAGGTGCCGGCAAGTCTGCAATTGCTCACGAGGTCGCTCGACGATTTGACAGGCTCAAACGTCTCGGATCGTCGTACTGTTTTGACCGCGATCGTCCGGCAGAGCGATCCCCCGACAACATCTTTAGCACTATTGCTCGTGATCTCGCTGATATGGACCCACCACGCAAAGCATCGTTGGCGAAAGTGGTCGGAGAGCAGAGAGCGCTTCGGACCACACGCATACCTCATCGGCAGTTCCAGAAGTTTATTCTAGACGCCGCCCATGGGCTAACGACCATCGGACCAACGGTGATCGTTATTGATGCATTGGATGAGAGCGGAGACCTGAAATCTCGCCAGGGTCTCTTGTCTGTCCTTGGCAACGAAGCTGCAGACCTGCCGCCTAACTTCCGTGTTCTCATCACCTCCCGCGCCGAACAAGACATCCAGGGCGCCCTTCTTGGGAAGAAGCACGTGCTTTCCAGGTCCCTAAAGGATATTGACCCGAACCCCGCCGATGCCGTCACCCGCTATGTGAAAGATCAACTGGGTAACATTACGGCCCTCGAGCGCAAATGGCCCAACGATGACTGGTGTCGACGATTGGTTCAGAAATCTGAAGGTCACTTTCAATGGGCGTCCACGGCTTGTCTATTTATCAAAGGAGATGGGAAGGGTGGTCGCGTTGCTGTTGAGCAACTGGAGGAACTTTTAGTCAAGAACCTCCGTGGGATGGATAACCTGTATCTCGGTATCCTCAAGCAGATATTCGGGGATGGCGATGGCTTGACGGACAAAGTCAAGCGTCGCTTTTGCTTGGTGATGGGGTGCATTCTGACTGCCCGAGAACCGCTCTCGATGTCTGCCCTGCAGAAGCTGTGCAATGGAGACGAGTGGGGCACCGAGGTTCATGCAATAGTTGGACCCATGGGGGCCCTGCTGAGCCTTCCAACTCAAGAATCTGACCCAATCAGTCTGCTGCACACGTCCTTTCGTGACTTCATGACAGATCGCGACCGGAGTGGACCATACTACATCGATACGTCTGATACATCTTCACACCATGAAAACCTTGCGCTCTCATCCTTGCGCGTGATGAAGGAGGAGCTTTGTTTCAACATTTGTCAGCTAGAAACTTCACATTTGCGTAACGACGACGTTGTTGACCTCGCGACACGGACCACGAAGTATATATCCCCGCAACTTTCCTATTCTTGCCGTTTTTGGGCGGACCATATTCGCGCCACCACCTTTACGCCGGGTATAGGTGCAAATGTCAAGGAGTTCTTCGAGACTAAGCTACTCTACTGGGTAGAAGTTTTAAGTCTGATCGAGAAGGTATTCGATGCATCAGCAATGCTCTCGCCAGTAATGGACTGGAGTCAGGTGAGTGCCCAAGTTGTTATGAGCTCCGACGGGAGTCTAATGAATTTCAGGATAATGACATTACAGCATTCGTAACGGATACTCGCAATTTTGTAGCAACGTTTGGGAGTGCAATATCTCAGAGTGTTCCCCATCTCTATTTGTCAGCACTCCCGTTTGCACCTGAAAGGTCGAAAGTAGGCGAGACTTACCTCCCGCGATTTGCACGACTACTCCGGATCGAGACCGGGAAAGTGACCACGTGGCCACCCATTCAAACCGCCCTGGAAGGTCAGACGTTGCCCAGCTTATCGGTGGCATTCTCGCAGGACGGCAAGCGCATCGTTTCCGGGTCTGTTCACGGGACGATCCGTTTGTGGAATGCAGACACCGGGGAGCTCATTTCAGCACCATTCAAAGGCCACACCGGCAACATCTCGTCGGTTGTGTTCTCGCACGACGGCAAGCGCATCGTCTCCGGGTCTTTTGACAACACGATCCGTGTGTGGAATGCGGACACCGGGGAGCTCATTTCAGCACCATTCGAAGGCCACACCGACTGGGTCCACTCAGTGGCGTTCTCACCGGACAGCAAGCGCATCGTCTCCGGGTCTCGTGACAAGACGATCCGTTTGTGGAATGCAGACACCGGGGAGCTCATTTCAGCACCATTCGAAGGCCACACCGACTACGTCACATCGGTGGCGTTCTCACACGATGGCAGGCGCATCGTCTCTGCGTCTCATGGCAACACGATCCGTGTGTGGGGTGCAAACAGCGGGGAGCTCATTTCAGCACCATTCGAAGGCCACACCGACTACGTCACGTCGGTGGTGTTCTCGCACAACGGCAAGCGCATCGTCTCCGGGTCTCGTGACAAGACGATCCGTGTGTGGAATGCAGACACCGGGGAGCTCATTTCAGCACCATTCGAAGGCCACACTGACTGGGTCCACTCGGTGGCGTTCTCACCGGACAGCAAGCGCATCGTCTCCGGGTCTCGTGACAACACGATCCGTTTGTGGAATGCGGACACCGGGGAGCTCATTTCAGCACCATTTGAAAGCCACACCGCCGGGCTCATGTCTGTCGCGTTCTCGCACGACGGCAAGAGCATCGTCTCCGCGTCTTTTTACGACACGATCTGTGTGTGGAATGCAGACGCCGGGGAGGTCATTTCACCATCATTCGAAGCCCACACCGGCGCTGTCACGTCGGTGGCGTTCTCGCACGACGGCAAGCGCATCGTCTCCGGGTCATGGGACAACATGATCCGTATATGGAATGCAGACACCGGGGAGCTCATTTCAGCGCCATTCGAAGGCCATACCCACTGGGTCATGTCCGTGGCGTTCTCGCACGACGGCAAGCGCATCGTCTCCGGGTCTTTTGACAACACGATCCGTGTGTGGAATGCGGACACCAGGGAGCTCATGTCAGCACCATTCGAAGGCCACACCGACTGGGTCCACTCAGTGGCGTTCTCACCGGACAGCAAGCGCATCGTCTCCGGGTCTCGTGACAAGACGATCCGTTTGTGGAATGCAGACACCGGGGAGCTCATTTCAGCACCATTCGAAGGCCACACCGACTACGTCACATCGGTGGCGTTCTCACAGGACGGCAAGCGCATTGTCTCTGGGTCTTGTGACAAGACGATCCGCGTGTGGAATGCATACGGGGAGGTCATTTTAGGACCTTTCAAAGGCCACACTGGCATCGTCTCGTCGGTGGAGTTCTCGCACGACGACAAGCGCATCGTCTCCGCGTCTAATGACAAGAAAATCCGCGTGTGGAATGCATACACCGGGGAGGCCATTTCAGCACCATTCAAAGGTCATACCGAGATGGTCACGTCGGTGGCGTTTTCGCACGACGGTAAGCGCATCGTCTCCGGGTCTCATGACAAGACGATCCGTGTGTGGAATGCAGACACCGGGGAGCTCATTTCAGCACCATTACAAGGTCACACCAGCCGGGTTATGTCGGTGGCGTTCTCGCAGGATGGCAAGCGCATCGTCTCCGGGTCTGATAATTGTACAATCCGTGTGTGGAATACAGACACAGCGGAGCTCATTTCAGCCCCATTCCTAGGTCAGGCTTGTCAGTAGCTGTTATCTCGATTTGTCGGAACATGACGAAATCCCCTAATATCCTTTGCACAGGTACAGTGCCTGGGTTTCGACATGACTCACGGCTAGAAAATGGCTGGTTACTCAACTCTCCTTCAGAACTTTTATTCTGGGTTCCACCCTGGTATCAGTTAGGTTTGTGGTGGCCAGCGAATACCGCTGTTATCGCGAAGGTGACTACAAAGCTTGATCTCAGCCAGTTTGAGCATGGGACTTCATGGACACAATGCAGAAGGGCTGCATGAGTTTCCCCAGGGAAAACACTCATTGATGGGGATATTGCATCTCCTGCTATCATAGTGATTTGACTTGCCATATTGTACGTGCAGTAACCCTCCAATAGTCTGTCTGCCTTTGGCAAAGTCTGTCCTGCAGCATATCTACTGTGTAAGCTAACAATTCACACAAGATCATCCAGAATTCCACATATTGGTCCTGTTCTGTTGTCCTTGTGATACAAGGTACTAAGATAATACTCATTTATGCTTTTTTGAATTTCCTGCAGCTGTTGGCCCAGGGAACAGCTGGAAGCTAAACTGCGGATTCTGTGTGATCTTGAAAAAGGTAGCTTCTTCAGTGACTGTTCTCTGTTGAAAAAACCCCAGTAGACCCTCTACTGTCGATTGCACACCCACTATGATCACATGCAATTGTAGACGAACACAAGCTGGAAGCTCATGGCCCCAACCTCAGGTACAGCCTAGGACACAATGGCTGATGCTAGCTTAGGTTCAGAGCCAAGGGAAATGGAAGATGGCAAGGTCATCATCCCTGCCATGTTCATCCCTCCAATTGAGGACCAACTATGTGTCGCCAAGCATGGTCAAGGAGAGGCCACCATACAGGAGACCAGTATCTCCCCCCTGCCAGTGGACAAAGGCAAGGGGAGAGAAACCTCCCAGTCATCCAATGGAAGAAGAGCCAGACCAGACTACATGTCGAGATGATGCTTAAGCAGTCAATCAAACATTGTTCCCTTTTGGGAACGATATAGCAAAAGACAAGCACCTGACGATAGTCAGAGCTTGGCATACTCAAGCTCAAGTTGAAATAGCTTGAGAGCGAACATTGTCGATGATGAGACAGCAGCAGCGATGGCAAAGCAGGTGCAAGAAGTGCTGCACAGGAATATCCTCACAGGCCACAGGCACAAGCACATTGTTGGGAGGCTCAACGATATGGGGGTGGCCCTGAGAACATTCAGCAAGGAGTTCCAGCAAATTGAGGAGATCAGGCAACAGGATGCTGCCTCACTCAAAGATGTTCAAAATGCCCTTGTATTATGTAAAGAGCCCAGAGCCTGCAGCAGCCAGAGCTCACACCAGACAGCAACAAGTGAGAGTAGCCACCCTGCTGAGCACCGGCAACATGAGGAACAGGATTGGTGATTCATGCCATCTTGACCATCCCAGTCAAACAGGACGTATGATTCAGAGATGAATCATGCAGGTGGAAGCTGGCAGCCACCACAGGCAGCTGCAAGACAATCCAACAGATCATCAGAGAACAGGTCGTCTCAGAGGTGGACTCTGAGATGACAATGGTGAGCCAGGATCTCAAAGCCACACACACTGGAGACATGCCAAAATTTCCTGACTTTGAAAATCAACTGGAAACTCTAAGGATATTCCACATTTCTTAAAAATTTCCCAGTTCATGAAATTGGATGAAAATTTAATGTTTTGTCAGAGTTTTTTGGCTGCAGGAAATCTTTCAAAAATTGTAAAATTATCTCCTAAAAACCTTCAAGAAATGCTCAGGAAACATTGAATTTACTCAGTTAGGAAATTCTATAGAAACACTGAGTTCTACAAAGTTTCCCTGTCAAATATTCAGGAAACCAACATTTTCATAGAATGTCTAAACAGAGGAAACTTTAATAAATATTTAGTTTCATAGAGGAGGAAATTCAGTGTTTCCTGAGAGTTTCTTGAAGATGTTGAGGTGATTATATTACAATTTTTGAAGGATTTCCTGAAGTCAAAAAACTCTGAGAAAACAATAAATTTCATCCAATTTCCTAAATTATGAAATTTTGAGAGTATGTGGAATACCCTTAAGATTTCCAGTAGATTTCCAAAGTCAGGAAATTTTGCCATGTCCCCAGTGACACTGGCAGTGGAAGGAAGCTGCTGACATGTGCCACCACATGTCGGCCCTCAAGTTGCTAGCAAGGAATGCAGAGAACACTATGGCCCAAGGTCACACCACTCAGCAGCCTGACAAGTAGCTAGAGCGTGCCATAGAGGAGGCGCAACAAGCAGTTGCAGCCTACAATCCGCAATGCAGGGCTGATGGGGGATACTTGCCATGAACCCCTGCCAGATGCCCATGCCCCAGATGCCCCAAGCTGGAGCCATGCCCATGCCCCTTCAGCAGGCCATAGGAAGGTGGAATGCCTGCAGCTCAAGTTCAGCATATGGCCAGTGGCTGCAATGCATGACAAGGACGAGGATCCAGAGCCAGATCCTGTCCATGCCTTTCTTCAACAGATTGATGAAGAGAGTGGGTAAACCCTGTCAAACCTGATCCAGGTAATGAAATACCTATACCCACCGACAGACAGTTCGAATGGGCCACTTACGTCTGATACCGTGATGTCTCCAATGTTGTCAGGTAGGTCCTCAGTCTTCCAGAAGGGTGCACAGGTCTGTTTCCTGTGCAGGCAATCGACACACTGGGGGATGGGACCGTGATGGACATCGGGTGAGAATTTCTTTGCTGTCTTGAGCCTGCGCATGGGTTCTAACATAGAGTAGCTAGTGTGAGCTAGCCTGTGGTGCCATAAGATGATCTCGGATGGTTTGGAGGAGTATCTCACCTGTTTGGGTGGGGCTTTATGTGGGGTAAGTGCCATGTAGGTGAACAGGTTATTGATTTTGGAGCCATGTGCGAGGATCCTGCCGTTGAGTGCCAGGGAGGAAAAACTCTTCCTGAATATCACATCAACATTTGAACTCGTCATGCGCCCGATGGACAACAAATTTGCCTGTAGCTTCAGCGCGTATATGACGTCGGTCAGGGTGATAGGTACCTTGGGAGGTCAAACTGTGGATCTGACACGATATTGATGTGTATGGTGCCGCTCTTGTTAGCAGTGAAAGCGTCCCTGCTCGCGGTCTTGATGGTGACGGGGGTGATGTCATGGATCAATGTGAACAGGTCCAGGTTGCCTGACAGATGGCTGGAGGCAGTGGAGTCGATGAGCCAGGTGTGAGAGTCTGCGATCATTGATGTCAAAGCAACGGTGTGTGCAGCAGTCACTATTTTGGGTACAGTTTCATGTGATACCTCTAGTGCATTGGCAACCATGACAATGTTCTTCGTCTGTCCGGCCATCTGTGCCACCGTGTCCTGCCTGGTTGCAGGGTCTGCTGTTGGACAATGGGTGAGGGGACAGCATAGTTCAAGGGGGTCTGAACTGGTAAGTTGGACTGTCCTTGATTCTGTCTCCAGGGTGTCTGCCCAGACAAACCACCCCCTGGAGAGTAACAGTGTGATGCCGAATGACTGGACTTTCCACAGTTATTACAGTGGTAAAATGGTTTCTGATTGAGCCGAGGTGCATGACCTCTCTGTGGGTGATTGAATTGTCCATGATTCTGGTGCTGAAAAGCTGGGCTATGACTCGTGTGATTAGCAGAGCAGTTCGGTCTAGATTGCGCAATAAATGCCGTCGCGGCTTGGCTGGACATCTCCAACGTGTTTAGGTTGGCCTCATGTGCCTCGAGCCGTTCCTTGATCACGTCGGGGTCATGTGTGATCATTCTGATGGTCTGGGAGATTGGTCTCCATGATTCAGGCACGTTATGGAGGATGGTGGCCATGTGAGTGGAGTCTGTGTTAGAAAAGCAGCAATGCACTTGATAGCAAAACGATGATGCACAACAGCAGGTTACAACTGCACAAGCAATTAATGCACATCCAGTACTAATTTATAAACTATTCCTCAGTGTCTCAGCCTGACACAATGAGTGATGCCAACATGACGTCGCTTGCACATCAACAGTCTGCTACTATCTCACCCATCTTCTTTAACTGACTCCTGAACTCTTTCATTGTGGGCAGGTATGAGATGACAGACTGTCCCCCGAGCATATGGTGATTGTCATACTATGTCCTGACGATGCTGATCTTGCTCGGGTCGGTGGATTCGAACCTCTTGATCAGTACCTTCCATGCCTCGCGCGCGACGTCGGTGTCATCGATGGCGGTCTGTAACTTGGGGGATATACACAGCACCACTTGGTTGTATGCCATGTTTTTCCTGTTGTTCCACTCATCGACAAGCTGCGAGAGCAGGATTGCTCATACATGAGTGATGTTGTTGGTCATGGTGACAATCTGGTTGGCGGTTGATGGCAGAAGGTCGGTGTCAGTAATGTTAGCGTAAAGTCTACGATCTCTCACCATGGATTATAGTTCTTGCTTCCAGGAGACCCAATTGTCTTGTCCCAGCTTGGGCTTGATGTAACTACTGGATGGGTATTCACGTATAACGGGGCACCTAATTGTTGGGCATCAAAGAAACAAATCAGCGTCAGTCGATCAACGATGGAATCAGAAGTAGTGGCAGGATCGTTCACCTCAGCTGAAGGGATATGGCTTATCAGGCTAGGGAGAGACTTTAAACACGAGTTCATCCCCATTCTGATATTCACCGACAATCAATCTGCCATCACATTCTCGAACGACAGCGTTAACAACAGTAGGACGAAACACATCAATATTCATTATCACTACACTAAAGAACAGATCACGGCTGGAAATATCAACCTTCGATATATCAAATCACTCGAGAATCCAGCCGACGTCCTCACCAAACCACTGCCAGCTCGCAAGCATCTCCACATCCTCGGGATCCTCGGGATGCGTCGAACTTGAGGGGGAGTGTGGGAAATACTAAAGAAATATCATATCGACACAGTAATTATATCAGCACAATTCCAACCCCAAATCAACTCGTCGATATACATCCGGATGCATATACATCACAATGACCTATGCCCGAGATCACTGAACCCAAACATATCCGGTTTTCACTGCGTGGGCACGTCGGCTGCGTCCTGTGTTTGCTTTGGTGGTGATACACTGGCTCAGCTGCCTTGTCTGGCATAACCGACGTGCATGCCACCATGACCTTCGTGGCGGCATCATCTTCCAGCGCGATCATGATTGCGCTGTATCGGTAGGCGGTGTCTTCTGCCTCTTCATCTCATTCATAGTACTGGGACGGCTCGGGATCCCACTTTTCAGCGGGTGCATCTCCATTGTCCAGAGATTCGTTGGGTTGGGAATCACCCTCCCCCTCTTCATAAATCTGTTGAAGAGCATTTTGTCCGAGATCCGCATCTGGATCCTCATTCTCATCATTGTGCCTTGCGGCCGCTGTCCGTATACCGGACCTAAGCCAGGAGCACTCTGCTTTTTGTGGCCCAGCTGGCCGCATTCAAAGCATGTAGTGCTGCTTTGGCCACCGCTGGGTCGATCGTTAGGTCGGCCCGACGCTTTTGGCAGTGGGGCTGGTCACAGTGACAACCCTGACGCTTGAGGCTGTTTAGCTTCAGGTGGGCGTCCAGCTTGTGCTGGGCGTGGGGGCGGCGGTCGCTGCGACGCTCCACTCCTCGGGAACAGGCTAGGCCTGGTTAGGCCTGTCTGGGTCACGGGCTTGCTCCCTGCGAGCCGGGCAGCGCTTGCTGTTGCCGCTGCGTTTTCTGCATGGCGCATTCCCATGTTGTATCGGGATGCCTCCTCAATCATTTGGGCCGTCTTGAAGAGATTATAGCCCTTTTTGAGGACCTCGTTGCACAGTGTCTCGCGAAGCGCCAACACGAACCGTCTCCGGAATGTGTAGTCGTCTGGTCACTGTATCATACACGCCGCGTATGTCGTGAGCTCGTTCAGCATCTCCTGAATGGTTTTCATGCCCTGCATGACCACGTCAAATTTATTCGATGCGTGGTGGTACGTCAGTGTGTGCAGGAACCCTTTTTGAAGGCCCTGCATCACTGTTTCCAGGGTCCAACTGCGGACCTGGCGGTCAAAGCGTTCTACGTTTCGAAAGAACCACTCCTGGGCTTTGCCGGTCAGGCGAGTGCCCACGTAGCCGACCTGCATGTCTATGCTGGTTGGCCCCAAGAGGCAGTTCATTTTCAGCCATCGTAAGATGGCTGTGACGAAGATTTCAAACTCTTCAAGGTCAGATCCCCCGGTGTATGGCTCGGGGTGAGCCAGCTTTATGCCGGCTTTGGCAAGCACAGACTTCTCTGGGTCTGTGTCGGCGGCGTCTGCTAACGCCATGTGGATCATCCGTGTGATCCCATCGTATGGCTCCAGCAGTATGATGTCAGCCTGATCCGGTATGCCCTGGCCCTCTGTTGGGGCCATAGATTGTTCACACGGCTGTGATGCTGTGCGGGGCAGGCTGTTGTATCCCCTGATGGGCCCCGGGCCTGGGTTGGGCTTGGGATCGGGAGCATTTTGTGCTCTCGAGTCCAGGGGTGTCTTGTGCCTGGTGTCCCCCATCAGCCCCGCATTGTGGATCCACAGCCTGCTGTTGTAGGCTGCATGTGCTTGTCGTGTGTCCTGCATGGCGCGCGTGAGCTGCATGTCAGGCTGCTGAGTGGCATGGCTTTGGGTCACCGCTTCCTCAGCGTTCTTCGCTAGCAGCTCGAGGGCCCGCGTATGGCGGTGTGCGGCTGCGGCCTCTTTTCACTGCCAGTGCGCCGCTTCGAGCTCCAGGCTCTCCGTCATTGCTTCAGAGTCAGGCTCTGAGGCTACCTTCTCCCTGACGATCTGTTGGATTGTCCTACGGCTGTCCTTGGGGGCAGCCGGTTCTTCTTGGGGTTCATTTCTGAACCGCACATCCTGTTAGACCAGGGCGGCTGGCGGCGGCATTCACTGCCTGTCCCATTCCTTTCGCCATGGGTCTTCTGCATCGTGGGCACGTTCACTAGCTGCGGACTGTCACGATCTTTGACGTGGCGTACTGCGTTCCCCGCGTGAGCGGCAGGGCCGTCTGGACGTCCTCCAGCGTGGCTGCATCCCACAGCCTGATCTCCTCGGTTTGGTGGAGTTCCTTGCCAACCTCCATGAGAGCAGTGGCAATGCTATCAAGCTGCAATGCAATGTGATCGTGCTTGTGGCCCGTGGGGACGTTCCGGTGCAATGCATCCTGCACCTGTTTGTTCATTGCCTCCGCCGCCTTGTTGTCGATGGCATGAGTCCTCGAGCTCTTGCAACTTGAGCTCAAGTATTACGAGCCCTGACTGTCGTCAGGGGCTCGTCTTTTTTGTCTTCGTCCTCCTTCGGGGACCACAGTCGTCACTCGACTTCGTGAGCGGCGGTTTGAGTCTCGGCCTTGTGCCCGTCTCGATATCGAAGCTCTGCCATCTGACGATGGTGAGACCTCTCTGCCTTTTCCTTTGGCTCTGGGCAGAGGGTGTAGAGGACAGGAATTATAGGCAGTAGGATGGACTTGTTGCTCAAAAGAATAGACTAGAAAACAATTCACTCTCTCAGTGAATTTAGTGGTCACTGTAAATATATTATACACTACCTAGAAAACAATTCACTACAGAGGATTTCTAGGTTAATAAATCGAAAGAATACTAGACTAATTTACTTGCCTCTCTCAGTGAATTTAGTGGTCACTGAGAGAGGGGGAAATATGTTCCACTGCGCATGTACTACTACCCGGCCCTTTAGCGCCCAAGAGCTCGCGCGTCGAAGTCATTTCAGACTCCGCTGGGTGCAGCCGCTTGTGAAAGTAGGAATAACAAGATGAAATGGAGAGATAAGGAGTGAGTGGAAAATTTCGAAAATAACCAGAGAAATGGATGCATGATACAAGAACAATGTGAGAAGAAATTGAGAAGCCACACAACAAATTGGATATGTTATGCTTGATTTTGGTGCAGGAGCATAAATGCACCCAACAGAGGGGATTGGGGGGGGCGCCGGCTTGTCACCGGGCAACATCTCATCCTCGACCATGCTCGGCGAGACATGGTCTGGATTTTCCTCGTCCTCTATTGGGGGGACGAGGGAGGTGAGATATACGATCTCTCTGTCTTCTGGCGTCCTGGATTCTTGGTCCAGGTTAGCGTCAGCCGTCATGTCACTGGGCTGCGCCTGTGGTGTGGACCGCGAGCTCATGGCTCGTGTCCATCTTCAACTGCATGGAATCATCATGCTCGCAGCCGACAATAGAGGGTCTACTGGAGGGTCTCAATGATGTTTAGTCGTCGATGTAGCGATCTTTTTCAAGATTGCTTCGAATCCACAATCGGTCGGTCACGCAATCAACCGCAGGATAGTTCAAAAAGGTGTAAAGATGTCGATCTTAGGACCTTGTATCACAAGGGCAGACAGAACTTGACCAAGGTGTGGTATTCTGGATGCTACGTAGTGACAGGTAAAGGTAAGATGCGATATGAACTATACAGTGGGTCCCTAAGGGGCCCACTGGGATTATGTAATAACTAATGTACATACATGGGTTATTTACACCATCTCAGTGCAGATGTGAGGAATCGTGAATAGACAACTTCGATTCCTTGACAGTTTAGAATGACTCACAGAAGGCAAAACATTGCAGGGAAATGGCATGGGTTCCTCGGTCGAGCCTTCAAAGGCTATTATCCTGCATTCATGGATAACATCGTTGCATTTAGCTAATTGTCCCAACAAGCAACTGCACATTCAAACTGTGACTGCACCATTGTGGAAAGCACAGTATCAACAGTCAAAGGAAAGTTATTTGTACAAGAAAAAGGGTAAAACAGGTGTGTATGGAAATGTATCATGTTATAATCTTATTTGTTGAACTTCTTATAGAGATAATGCAGTCTTAATTTGGAAAAATGAGCCAATTGATTTATCACCCATATGGGAACTGGATTGTAGTGGATAATTGGTCAGTCAATGACAACATTGATGCTGTGGATTTTAACAGAAAACCTGTCAATCTGTTGGAGATTCGGAATATATTCTGTCTGGGTTCTTGGGTGGTGGCACAAATCATGGCGACTTTGTAGGTTTTTAGAATGGTTCATAAATTATGAAATTTTAATGATGTTATAGGTGGGATATAACTACTCAAGACAGTGGTACTTCATGCCACAGAAAGACATATCAACTGGTGATTAACCATGTTCAGTTGGTGTTGAAACCCATGTTGGAAACAGAAGGAGATCTATCTTTTTCTGAACTTGTTAAGACAAGACTGACATCGTTTGGTTTCTTAAATAACTGATCATATTTTTGTATACATTCACCATCACATTCATCTTCACATTCATACATGGCTTCCCAATTTGACATTCTACGCAAACTAAAGGCAGAGAACAAATGTGAGTGGAGAGCTTCTTCAAAGGATCCATTCTGTAAGAGAAGAGGAACAGTTGGGCTAAATGGTTTGAAATGTGATACCATAAATAAAGCATATTGATGATCTGATGATTTGCGAGGAACTGAACTGCCAACAATTCTAGGGACTTGCAAATTTGACGCCAAGTCATACATTTCAGGATCAGTATGTAAAACCAACTTGTGTGTGCATGAAAGATGGTGGGGGTAAAGTGTTGATAACTACCTGCATGACTTTCATTAATATCCTTTATCTTCTGAACATGTACACACCGAGAAAAGTCATAAAAATTTAACTGTCCCAAATTATCATCTTGAAATGAGTAATCCAACACTTGATTATTCTCAACCAAGCTACCTTTGAAATCAACAGTTAGTCAAAGACTAGGATGTTGAAAAGGTTCATCTAGAACATTGTAAGACAGCTACGCTGTCTAGTTGCGGATAAGGAGAGATCAGACGCACACACAGGCACCCACAAGTGTGAACTTTATTGTTCTTCTGCCATTGTTCTCTCATCATTGTTCTAGTTACACTATATAAGTAGCTAGAGATGTCGGGTAGGTAGACAAGAATGGGACCCCACTCTTGACACAGGACAGCTATGTACCCCACAACATCTAAACGCCCCCACCAGGAGCCTCTCACCAGGGGGAGTATACAAACGAATTTCCATGGCACCATGGTGCCCATCCAAGTCTGCAACATGGTATCATAAAATGAATAGTAAGTGGGAGATTGTCAGGGGAACACCGATCGCACTGTGTATAATCGCACTGTGTATGATCGCACTGTGCATGATCGCACCGTGTATGATCGCACCGTGTATGATCGCACTGTGCATGGTCGCACTGTGTACGATCGCACTGTGTACGATCGCACTGTGTACGATCGCACTGTGCGTTATCGCACACTGCATCATCGCAGCGTGTTGTTGGTGGCCCCTGAGCTTCTCCTAGCCTTTAGCATCCTTTTGTCTTGTGTTCCATTTATTTCCCTTTCTGTTCCGGCCCCTTCCGACATCATTCCTTCCTTATCTGTCCAGCCCTGTTATCGCTGGCCTGATTGCTTATGTAACTCGGGCATTCGGTGATCGGGCTAGCATGCCCGTGTTTGCTTATAGTCGTAGTTAGGCGGCGAAGGGGTTCCTTAGAGTTTTCTCTTTGGATCCCCCTTCGCCAGGTATGTCTATGTCCTGTATATAGTTCTCTATCTCACTTTGGATCCCCCCTCGCCAGTTCGCCGCTTGAGTGTAGAGTGTCTGCCTAGGTTGCCCTTATAGTAGAAAACTCTCTCTAGAGCACCGGTTGCAAAATCGCCCGACTTCGAATCGACCACCCTTCGAAAGCAGCGATTTTAGCAATCCTTTCTCATACCCCGACACCCTCTAACACTTACCATGGACAACCTGCCATCTGCTGCTGAAGTTTTGGACCGCTTGGTGGCGATAGAGCAAGAGTTGATGAGGGAGAGGCAGGAAAAACAAGATCTGGAGACGAGGTTGAACACCCTGCAGGCTACGACCACTGGGCTGATGGCAGGACTCCCTAGTCGCGTTCGCGCCTCCTCAAAACGGACAGAAGAGCCAGCAAAGCCCTCCGAGTATGATGGGGATCGTGCAAACGGTCGCAACTTCATCCAGTCGTGCAGCCTCTACCTGGGTGTGTGTGCAAGCGACTTTCCAGACGAGCAGTCGCAGATCCTTTGGGCGATGTCCTTCATGAAAACAGGAAGGGCTGCGACTTTCGCCACACGCGCATTCACTCATGAAGCGAAGCATGGGGCGCCGCTCTATGTGGCCTGGAAGGATTTCGTTGAGGCTTTTCGCCAGCAGTTCTACCCCCTACATGAGGCCACCGATGCTATGAATCAACTGGAATCGCGCCAGTACCACCAGGGCAAGCGTTCAGTTGACGAATACATCGATGGGTTCGAGGAGCTGGTTGAGAAGGCCGAATACACAGATGGGTGATCGATTGTGATGAAGTTCCGTCGAGGTCTCGAGCTTGCAATCCAGAGTCGCATTGCATTGATGTTGGATGGCAGGCCAAAGGATGATGACCCTTCTGCATGGTATGGAGCTGCGAGAACAGTCGCACTCACACGTGCGGCCAACGAAGCATTCCAGGGGCCTAGGGTGACGAACAGTGGCCCTCCCCCACTGCCAGTTTTTCGCAAGGCAGGTGAATCGCACACCAGGTTCACCAGTCAGCTCTCTTCGAGGCCAGCGATAATGCCAGTGCCCACTCCCCTTCCAAATGCCTCTGGGCATGCTCCGATGGACGTGGATGCTGCGAAGAAGCGGTTCCCACAGCCACTCATCTGTCGGCGCTGCGGAAAGGTCGGACACTTTGCGCGAGAATGCCTGCAGGCATACGACATCCGCTACATGACAGCTGATGAGCGTGAGGAGCTTTTGGAGCACTGGATGGTCGCTGCGGATGTGCGAGATGTCGCTGAGGAAGAGGTTGAGAAGGATGAGGCGGAGGATTTTGTGTCACGCAGCGAGTGAGAGATGTGCCCTCGCTGCCCCTGTCCAATCGCTTTGCTGCTCCAGATACTGAAGATACATTCCCTGTGTCAGAAACTGGGTCGCACACAGCAAGCGATAAAGACACATCAACCGCCAACATTCCGAAAGGTCCTTCACCACGACTGAAGCGTTGGGAGCGAGCTCTTCCCAAGCACTTTGTGGTTGCATCCGTTCCCTCTCCAAATTCGCTGAGCCTCAAGGTAGAGATCCAGACAACAGACACTGCTGAGGTCAAATGAGTGACTGCACTCCTCGACAGTGGTGCGACCGGGTTGTTCATCGACAGCGAATTTGTTGCCGCTCAGAAGTTAACCATGCGATCACTCACGCGCCCTGCCCCTGTCTACAATGTTGATGGCACTCCCAACGAGGGCGGAGCAATTCGCAATGTTGTTGATGTCATCCTGCGATTCCGCGACCACTCTGAACGCGCTGTCTTTGCCGTTACGAACCTTGGGAAGCACAAGATGATCCTGGGCTATCCATGGCTCCGGGAGCACAACCCGGAGGTTAACTGGCGAACGCAGGAGGTGACACTGAATAGATGCCCTGCGCAGTGCCATACCTGCAGAGCAACACTGCGGGAAGAGCGGAGAGAGGAGGCGAGAATACGTGCATGCCGCATGGGCCCCCTGCCTCAGATGGTGGAAGAGGAAGAGGGAGACGCAGAAGGAGATGAGGCTGGTGAGGTTGAGCCCCTTCTGGAGCCAGGCGACCGCCTGTTTGCGACTGTGTCCACGCCCAATGTACCTGTACCCATTATCGCAGCCACCACAACCACTTCGCAGCAGCTCGCCGAAAAGGCCCTTCGCAGTGTACCCCCAGCGGAAAAGGAACTCATCCCTCCGTACCTCCATGACTTCGAGGATGTTTTCGCTAAAGAGTCCTTTGATTCGCTACCTGAGCGCAGGACATGGGACCATGCAATTGAGCTCGAGCCAGGAGCCAAGCCATCTGCGTGCAAGGTTTACCCACTTGCCCCCAGTGAACAGTCGCACCTGGATGAATTCCTGCAGGAGAACCTGCGCACCGGTCGCATTCGCCCCTCGAAATCGCCTATGGCCAGCCCAGTGTTCTTCATCAAGAAGAAGGACGGGTTGCTGCGACTGGTCCAGGATTATCGCGTGCTCAATGCCATGACAGTGAAAAATCGCTACCCCCTTCCCATTATTTCTGAGCTCATTGCACAACTTCGTGGAGCGAAATACTTCACCAAGATAGACGTGCGATGGGGCTTTAATAATGTGCGGATAAAGGATGGCGATGAGTGGAAGGCTGCGTTCCGCACTAATCGCGGCCTCTTTGAACCCCTCGTCATGTTCTTTGGACTCACAAACAGCCCTGCAACGTTCCAGACCATGATGAACGACATCTTCCAAGACCTCATCATGGAAGGGCATGTGTGTGTGTACCTAGATGACATCCCGATCTTCACCGACACCCTTGAGGAGCATCGCCGACTTCTGTGAATAGTCCTTGAGCGCCTACGGCAGCACAAGCTATATCTTCGCCCTGAGAAATGCGAATTTGAGCGAACAAAGATTGAGTACCTTGGGCTCATTGTGTCACATGGCAAGGTGGAGATGGACCCCGTCAAGGTTGCAGGTGTCATGGACTGGCCAGCCCCGGCAAATCGCAAGGAGGTGCAGGCATTCCTGGGCTTTGCCAACTTTTATCGCCGGTTCGTCGAGGGCTTCTCCCATCATGCACGTCCCCTGTTCGAGCTCACCAAGAAGGATGTACAATGGTCATGGGGTGATCGCGAACAGCAGGCATTTGATGGGCTGAAGCAGCGATTCACATCAACGCCGGTCCTGCACTTTGCAGATGACAATCAACCATACCGGGTGGAGGCTGACAGTTCAGATGTCGCCACTGGTGCAGTCCTATCCCAACGATCTCCAGACGACGACAAATGGCATCCAATTGCATTTTACTCCAAGAGTCTCACCCCTGTGGAGCGAAATTATGAGATTCATGACAAGGAGATGCTGGCTATTATTCGTGCCCTAGAGGAATGGCGACATTTCCTTGAAGGTACTAAGCATCGCATTGAGATCTGGACTGACCACAAGAACCTGGAGTATTTTCGCACTTCCAAGAAGCTTAATCACAGGCAGGCTAGATGGTCCCTCTACTTGTCGTGTTTTGATTTTGAGCTTTGCCATCGGCCTGGTGTCACGATGGGCAAGTCAGACGCACTGTCGCGGCGCTCGGACCATGGGTCCTGATCGGGTGACAACAGCGATTTGACACTCCTACGCCCAGAGCTGTTCATTGTTCGCGCCCTGGAGGGGCTCACCCTGGTGGGGGAAGAACGTGGGATTATTCGCGACGTGAAGAAGGCATTTGGAGATGGGTCACTGGAGGATGAGGTCGCAGGAGCGGTAAAGAAGCTGCGAGAGTCTGGTGGGAAATCGCTGGTGTCTGAAGAGTGGGCTGAGATGGATGGGTTGCTCACATTCCGAGGTAAAGTTTACGTTCCAGACGTCCAGGACCTCAGGCGACGAATTGTCGCCCAGCACCATGATTCTCGTGTCGCTGGTCATCCGGGGCGATGGAAGACCCTTGAACTTGTCTCGCGAAATTACTGGTGGCCCCACATGTCGCGGTATGTTGGCAAGTACTCCAAGACATGCGATTTGTGCCTGCGAACAAAGGCACGAAGGCAGTTACCCCTCGGTGAACTCCATCCACTGCCTGTCCCTGAAGCTCGCTGGGACACGATCAGTGTTGACTTCATTGTGGAACTGCCTGACGCACATGGCTACGATGCTGTTATGAATGTAGTGGACTCGGTCTCCAAGCGGGCACACTTCATCCCCACTAACACAACGATCACTGCAGCCGGAGCAGCGCGACTTTTCCTACACCATGTCTGGAAGCTGCATGGCCTCCCGCGAACAGTGGTGTCAGATCGCGGAGTCCAGTTCGTGCGCGAATTCACTCGTGAGCTTTATCGCCTGCTGGGAATTCGCATCGCAGCCTCCACAGCATACCACCCACAGACTGACGGACAGATGGAGCGACTCAATCAAGAGCTAGAGCAGTACCTTCGACTCTTTGTCAATGAGCGACAGGACGACTGGGATGACCTCTTGCCCATGGCCGAGTTCCAGTACAACAACCATGTGCATGCTTCCACTTGTCAATCGCCCTTCATGCTGGACACTGGGCGGCACCCACGAATGGGCTTCGAACCACATCAACCCCCATCGAACCTTGAGTCTGTCAATGAATTCAAGGAACGCATGGAGGAGTCACTGTCAGAAGCGAAGTCAGCACTGGCAAAGTCGAAGGAGGACATGGCGATATACTATAATTGCCGACGTGAACCAGCACCTACGTTTTCTCCGGGTGACAAGGTTTACCTCGATGCAAGCGATATACACACCACCCGTCCTTCGAAAAAGCTAGCTCATCGGCGACTTGGCCCCTATGTGGTTGAACGCCAAGTTGGGTCACAAGCCTACCGTCTCCGCCTCCCAAGGTCTCTATGTCGCCTCCACCGTTTTCCCCATCATTAAGCTCACTCCTGCTCCATCCGATCCAATCTTGGGTCGGCGACCATCCCCACCACCTCCACCCATCCTTAGAGAGGGTGATGAGCACTTTGACGTTGAACAGGTGTTAGACAGTCGCATGCGAGCAAATCGCCTCCAGTTCCTCATCAAGTGGAAGGGGTATGGCTATGAAGAGAGTTCTTGGGAAAATGAGGGCGATGTCCAAGCTCCTGACCTGATTGCCGACTTCTACCGTTCGCATCCAGGTGCCCCTCGTCGCATTCGCTCCTTGGAGGCTGTCACGTTTCAGAATCGCATCCCTGTTCCACCAGTGGGACTTCATGCGTCGGGTCGCCGCATTCTAGAGGGGGGGTGATGTCAGGGGAACACCGATCGCACTGTGTATGATCGCACCGTGTATGACGCACTGTGCATGGTCGCACCGCACTGTGCGTGGTCGCACTGTGTACGATCGCACTGTGCGTTATCGCACACTGCATCATCGCAGCGTGTTGTTGGTGGCCCCTGAGCTTCTCCTAGCCTTTAGCATCCTTTTGTCTTGTGTTCCATTTATTTCCCTTTCTGTTCCGGCCCCTTCCGACATCATTCCTTCCTTATCTGTCCAGCCCTGTTATCGCTGGCCTGATTGCTTATGTAACTCGGGCATTCGGTGATCGGGCTAGCATGCCCGTGTTTGCTTATAGTCGTAGTTAGGCGGCGAAGGGGTTCCTTAGAGTTTTCTCTTTGGATCCCCCTTCGCCAGGTATGTCTATGTCCTGTATATAGTTCTCTATCTCACTTTGGATCCCCCTTCGCCAGTTCGCCGCTTGAGTGTAGAGCGTCTGCCTAGGTTGCCCTTATAGAGATGTTGTCTGTCAACATCCACTGCGAAGGCAGATGTTCACCAATAAAGTCACTGTAGACATGGAATACAGTTAAAGGAAAGAAAAGTATTCAGATGTAAATGCACCAACCAGTGGACGATAGATAAGACAGGGCATACAGGGTAAATCATGAACACGCGATGGATGTCATACTGTGGGAAATGGCCCCCAAACCAGCTGATTCAACAGCAGACAGCGCTAAGAAAGTGTAGAAATGCCCCGGCCAAGAAATGCATGGAACACAAACCACAGGACATCATAAGTAAATACAATGACAAATGGATGGTGGGGAAGACAGGGGCATATGGGATAAAGGATGAACACACCATCAACGTCGATGTATGGGAAACGGCCCCCAAGAAACACTGCTGAGGACGGCTGCTAGGACCATATTGGGAGGGAACGGGGAATGGGACAGCTTTGACGACGACTGCACCGTAAAGAAAAAAATGTGAAAGGCAGGCCCAGGAAAGCAAAGCATGGACCGGCACCCCTCAAAAATAAAACCCAATATAGTTCATTAAAAAACCTTTTTTTTGGGCAATGAAACATTCGCGACTTGCATGAAAGAGGCATGGGGAAGACAGGGGCATACAGGATGAATGATGAAGACATGATGCACATCGAACCACGCGAAACGAACCCCAAGAGACACTGCCGAGAACAGCAGGCAGATGCACATTGGGAGGGAACATGAAGACAGTCACTGTCAACAAGTTGCATCATAAAAGCAACATGAATAACTGCTGTGGGTAAGCAAACCATGGAATATAACCCCCACAAAAAAAAATAAAAATAAAAATAAAAATTTTTTATTAAAAAACCAACATTGGGCCGATGAAAATCCAGAGAGTTATGTGGAATGTAAGAACACCATGGGTGGACTTCATCCAATTCCACACTGTACACATCCAACCAAGAGAGAGGAGGGGACAAAAGGGATAAACAGCCAGGGAGTGTAGGGGAAGGGAGGGAACCAACACTGGCAAGGAATGCAGGGGAAACCCATAGGCCTGACAGGGATGTGTCGGCATAGAATGGCACAGGACTGCAATGATACTACCCATGAAGCTGGGACCTGTGTAAATAACCTATGTATCCACATGTACACTAGTTATTACCTAATCCCAGTGAGCCCCTTAGCGACCCACTGTATAGTTTATGTGTGGGAACCGGTCAGCAGTTCCCATCGCATCTTACCCTTACAATGTCACTAGGTAGCATCAGAATACCACACATTGGTCAAGTTCTGCCCTGCTCTTGTGACTCAAGGCTTAAGATAGACATCTTTACACCTTTTTGAACTATCCTGTGGTTGATTGCCACGCGACCAACCGATTGTGGATTCGAAGCAATCTTGAAAAAGATCGCTGCGTCGACGATTGATACCCTCCAGTAGACCCTCTACTGTCAGCTGCGAGCGTGATGATTCCATGCAGTCGAAGACAGACACGAGCGTCGAGCTTGTGGTCCATGCCACAGGCGCAGCCCAGTGACACGACGGCTGATGCTACCCTGGACCAAGAGTCCAGGACACCAGAAGATGGAGAGATCGTAGATCTCACGGCCCTTGTCCCCCCAATAGAGGACGAGGAAAATCCCGACCATGTCTCGTCCAGCATGGTCAAGGATGAGACGGCGCTGGGCAACAAGTCAGCGCCGCCCCCCAATCCCCTCTGCCCAGAGACAAAGGAAAAGGCAGAGCATCAACATCGGGATGGGCACAAAGCCATGACTCGAACCGCCGCTCACGAAGTAGAGCAACGACGATCATCCCTGAAGGAGGATGAAGGCAAAAAAGACGAGCCCCCGATGACGGTCAGGGCTCAAAATACTCGAGCTCGAGTCGCAAGAGCTCGAGAACTCATGCCATTGACAACGAGACGGCGGAAGCAATGAACAAGCAGGTGCAGGATGCACTGCACCGGAGCGCCCTTACAGGCCACAAGCACGATCAACTGGCATCGCAGCTTGACAACATTGCCACCACCATCATGGAGATCGGCAAGGAACTCCACTAAGCCAAGGAGATCAGGCTGCAAGACGCGGCCACGCTGGAGGACGTCCAGACAGCCCTCCGCTCCTGTGGGGAACACGAAGCACCATGCCAAAGCTCGCAACAGTCCGCAGCTAGTGAATGTGGTCATGATGCAGAAGACCCACGATGAAAGGAACTGGACAGGCAGCGAATGCTGCCGCCAGCCGTCTTGGTCGAACAGGACGTGCAGTTCAGAAATGAACCCCAAGAGAACCCAGCTGCCACAATGGACAGCCGCAAGATGATCCAACAGATCATCAGAGAGCAGGTCGCCTCAGAGCCTGACTCTGAAGCGACGACAGAGAGCCTAGAGCTCGAAGTCGCACACTGGCAGCGAAAAGAGGCTGCAGCAGCACACCGCCATATGCGGGCCCTTGAGCTGCTGGTGAAGAACACTGAGAAGCAGTGGCCCAAAGCCACGCCCCTCAGCAGCCTGACGAACAGCTCACGCAAGCCGTGCAGGATGCACAACAAGTGCATGCAGCCTACAACAGCATGCTGCGGATCCGCAACAAGGGACTGACTGGGGACACCAGGCACAAGATGCCCCCGGACTTGAGAGCACAAAATGCTCCCGATCCCAAGCCCAACCCAGGCCCAGGGCCCGTCAGGGCATACAACAGCCTGCCCCGCGCAGCATCACAGCCGGGCGAACGATCCATGGCCCCAACAGAGGGCCAGGCCAGGGCATACCGGATCAGGCTGACATCATACCGCTGGAACCGTACGACGGGATCACACAGATGATCCGCGTGGCGTTGGCAGATGCCGCCGACACAGACCCGTAAAGGTCTGTGCTCGCAAAAGCCAGCATAAAGCTGGCTCACCCCAAACCATACGCTGGGGGATCTGACCTCGAAGAGTTTGAAATCTTCGTCGCAGCCATCTTATGATGGCTGAAAATGAACTGCCTCCTAGGGCCAACCAGCATCGACATGCAGGTCAGCTACGTGGGCACTCGCCTGACCGGTGAAGCCCAGGAATGGTTCCTTCGAAACGTAGAATGCTTCAATCGCCAGGTCCGCAGTTAGACCCTGGAAACAGTGATGCAGGGCCTCCAAAAAATGTTCCTGCACACACTGACGTACCACCCCGCATCAAATAAATTCGACGCCCTCATGCAGGGCACAAAGACCGTTCAGGAGATGCTGAATGAGCTCACGAAATAAGCAGTGCATATGATACAGCTGCCAGATGACTACACATTCCGGAGATGGTTCGTGTTGGCGCTGCGTGGGACGCTGCACAACAAAGTCCTCCAAAAGGGCTATAACGCTGAGAGCAGCTTGATAGAGCAACTCTTCGAGATGGCCCGAATGATAGAGGAGGCATCCCAATACAATATGGGGATGTGCCGCGCAGAAAGTGCAGCGGCAACAGCAAGCGCTGCCCGGCTTACAGGGAGCAAGCCGGTAACACGGACAGGCCTGACAAGGCCTAGCCTGTTCTCGGGAAGTGGAGCGTCACAGTGACCGCCACCCCCACGCCCAGCGCAAGCTGGACCCCCGCCTGAAGCTAAACAGCCTCAAGTGTCAGGGTTGTCCCCACGACCTGCCCCATGAATGAAAGTGTTGGGCAGGCCTAACAATCAGCCCAGCAGCAGCCAAAGCAGCGCTACATGCTTTGAATGTGGCCAACCTGGCCACAAGAAAGCGGAGTGCCCCCGGCTTAGGTCCAGTATCAGGACAGCGGCCGCGAAGCACGACGATAAGACCAAGGATCTGGAGACGGATCTCGGGCAAAATTTGTTGGGTGCATTTATGCTCCTGCACCAAAATCAAGCCAAATAGATTCCACCATTCGTATTTCTTTTGATTTTGACTTGAAACCATGCTGACATTCATTCTATGATTTGTCGAATTTTCCTTTGATTTTTCGAAGCTGTATTTCTACTTCTGTTCATGTTCTGTCCAACCGACCCTTTGTGGGTGGTTGTGGACAAATTTCCTTTTTGAGCTGCGGCTGTTCACTACCGTGGTACGTTCTACGGGCGCTTATCGTGGCACACGGTGGTACCACGGGCGCTAAAGCGCCGGCCAGTAGTACATGCGCATGAGACACATTTCCCTCCTCTCTCAGTGACAACTAAATTCACTGAGATAGGCAAGTAAATTAGTCTTGTTTCCTTTCGATTTGTTGACCTAGAAATCCTGTAGTGAATTGATTTCTAGGTAGTGTATAATATATTTACAGTGACAACTAAATTCACTGAGAGAGTGAATTGATTTCTAGTCTTCTTTTGAGCACCAAGTCCAGTCCTACTGCCATAATTCCTGTCCTCTACAAAATTCTCTTCAACAAATTGATGAAGAGGGGGAGGGTGATCCACAACCCAACAAATCTCTGGACAACGGAGACGCGCCTGCTGAAGAGTGGGATCCCGAGCCGTCCCAGTACTATGAATGGGACGAAGAGGCGGAAGACACTGCCTACAGGTCCAGCACGATCAGACTCGCACCTGAAGACGACACCGCCATGAAAGTCATGGCGGCAAGTACGTCGGTTACGCCAGACAAGGCGGCTGAACCGGTGTATCACCACTGAAGCAAACATAGGATGCGGTCGACATGCCCGCACAGTGAGAACCATACCCTCTCAGGGTACTGGGAAATAAATGGCGTAAAAGCCCACTATAAGGGCAACCTAGGCAGACGCTCTACACTCAAGCGGCGAACTGGCGAAGGGGGATCCAAAGTGAGATAGAGAACTATATACAGGACATAGACATACCTGGCGAAGGGGGTTCCTTAGAGAAAACTCTAAGGAACCCCTTCGCCACCTAACTACGACTATAAGCAAACGCGGGCATGCTAGCCCAATCACCGAATGCCCGAGTTACATAAGCAATCAGGCCAGCGATAACAGGGCTGGACAGATAAGGAAGGAATGATGTCGGAAGGGGCCGGAACAGAAAGGGAAATAAATGGAACACAAGACAAAAGGATGCTAAAGGCTAGGAGAAGCTCAGGTGCCACCAACAACACGCTGCGATGATGCAGTGTGCGATAACGCACAGTGCGATCGTACACAGTGCGACCACGCACAGTGCGGTGCGACCATGCACAGTGCGATCATACACGGTGCGATCATACACGGTGCGATCATGCACAGTGCGATCATGCACAGTGCGATCGGTGTTCCCCTGACACCCACTGCCTGCTGGATAGCGGGAGCGAAGGGGTATTACTATCCCCTGAATTCACATGAGCTACAGGGATGAAGACATTCGCCCTGGAGCAGCCAATCACGCTGCAGCTAGCCTGCATAGGCAGCCGTTCCACGATCAATTATGGAACGAACACAACCATTAAATTTGGTCGTGAAACATATGACGAATATTTCGATGTAGCGAATGTGGAATATTACGACGTGATCTTAGGGACACCATTCCTAAGGAGATTTGGCATCACCCTGGACTTCTCAAGCCCAGGGATGATCCGCAAGGGGAACGAAATAATCCCCACGGGCAAGGTCTCATTCCACGATAATGAATCGACGGATGAGGGCAAGAGGCCAAGGGTGAGCAGGGTCACCCCAGGGCCGAAGCCAAACCTGGCTCATTGAAGCCAGGAGGACGAGTCACTGGAGGCATGTAAAAATTTCCTGGTCTGCAAAACTGTTCAAAAAACTGTAAAAATATTCCAAAATTTTTTAGTGTTTTTAATGTAAAAAAAACTTTGACAAAATTTTGTGTTTTGTTAGAATTTGTTGAGCAAGAAAATTGTAAAAAAGTTTAAAGTTTTTTGCAGGGTTTTTTATGTCTTTTTATAAGTTTCTTTGTGAAAACGCAAAGAACCCCATAAAAAACTTTGAAAAAAACTTTGAATTTTTTTACAATTTTCTTGCCCAGCAAATTCTAATAAAAACACAAAATTTTATTCTAGTTTTTTTTACATAAAAAACGCTAAAAATATTTGGAAAATCTTTACAGTTTTTTCAACAGTTTTTCAGACAAGAAAACATGGTTTGGTGCGGGGACTTCAACTGCCATCATCCCATGTGGGACGAGGAGAGAAACCGCCACCTCTTCACGGTTACAGCGACGGCAGAGGTGGAGAAGCTGATATCAGCGATAGCAGACTACAACATGGTAATGACATTACCAAAGCGCCTGCCCACTCTGCAGTCCATGTCAACAAAAAATTGGACTAGGGTAGACAACGTGTTCTGTACTGACAACGTGGCTGACTCCATAGTCGAGTGTAACACCGACCCGGGCGCTCGAGGCCCAGGCACCAACCACGTCCCCATCCACACCGTGCTCGACATCGACGTGAGGCTCGACCCACCGGCACCCTTCCGCAACTTCAGGGAAGTCGACTGGGAGGACTTCAGAGAACACCTTGCGGAACAGCTGGAACACCTACCGGACACTATGGAACTCGGGACGACAGAAGAGTTCAATGCGGCCGTGGATGCGCTAACGACGGCTATCCAAGATGTCATAGAGGCAACAGTCCCACTGTCCAAGCCAGTCCCACACTCGCGCAGATGATGGAGCAAGGAACTGTCGGACCTCAAGAGAAATAAAAATAAGCTGAACAATCTATCCTATCGTTACCGAGCTATAGCTAACCACCCCTCCCATGAGGAACTCCGACAGATCGACGTGAAATACGGGACAGCCATAAAAGATGCCAAAACACAGCACTGGATCAACTATCTGGACGACCTCAGCGACGATCTGCTATGGACGGCCAACAGGTATCTCACGAACCCAGCCACGGATGGGGGGAAGACCCGAATACTCACGCTGGAATCTACCAGCTCAGACGGCACAACCCACAGAGTGGAATCCAACGAGGAGAAGAGTCGGATGCTGGCGACGGCATTCTTCCCACCCAGGCCAACGACCCCCCAGACCTTCGATAGCTACAACTACCCCAGGAGGATGAACTACAGATTCCAGCTCCAAAAAAGTCAGCTAAGACGACAGATCGCCAAGCTAAAGCCGCACAAAGCCCCCGGAGATGACGGCATACCCAACATCGTCCTGAAGGAAGCGGCGGACCTGATCACCGACCATCTGCTATGGATCTACAGAGCCGTCTTCACGCTGGGGACATACAGTGCTAGATGGCATTCGTGGGTGACGGTGGTACTCCGAAAACCGGGCAAGGCCAACTACAACACGCCAAAAGCTTACCGTCCCATCGTGCTCTACAACATGATGGGAAAATTGCTGACGGCCATTGTGACAGAGGATATGGTACACATAACTGAAAAGCATCACCTCCTCCCCGCCAATCACTTTGGGGGCAGACCCGGCAGGACTACCACCAACTCCCTGCACCTGATTGTCAACAAGATCAAAGGATTGTGGCGCCGCAAAAAAGTAGCGGTGATGCTGTTCCTGGATATCGAAGGTGCGTTCCCGAACGCAGTCACTAACCGTCTTCTCCACAAAATGCGGAAGCGGAAAGTGCCAGAGGAGTATGTACAGTTTGTAGAGAAGATGCTGGAGGATCGTAGAACGAAGCTCAAGTTCGACGGCCACACATCAGACTGGGTCCCTATCAACAATGGCATAGGGCAGGGAGACCCCCTCTCGATGATCCTCTACCTATTCTACAACGCGGACCTCCTGGACGTAGCCTCGGATAAAGGCCAGGCGGCGGTTGCCTTCATGGAGGACGCAAACCTGTTCGCGGAGGGAGACACTTACGCTGAAGCTTATGACAGTCTGAGGAAGATGTTGATGAAGCCTGGGGGGGCGAATGACTGGACAAAGGATCACCACTCCAGATTCGAGAAAAGTAAGTTCGCGGTGGTCTGCTTCTCCCGATGCAGGGGCCCGGACCCCGACCGCCCAGGGAAGACAAAACCAGAAACCAAGCCAGGCTTCACCTACGATGGGGTCATCATACAACCACAGGAATCCCACAAGTTCCTGGGGATATTCCTTGATGAGGAGCTAAGGTGGAACATACAAGCTGAAAAGGCGATAGCCAAAGCGGTTAAGTGGACTTTATTATTTCGCAGACTAGCTAAGCCCTCCACAGGAGTACAAGCCAAATATATGCGGCAACTATACACCGCAGTAGCGATACCAAAGCTCACCTACGCAGCCGACGTATGGTTCACGCCGGTTCGGCGATGCCCGGGGAGGAAGAAGGCGTCCAGCTCAGTCGGGGTGGCGCGCAAACTAACATTGGTACAGAGGATGGCGACTATCGCCATCACGGGCGCCATGAGGACCACGGCGACTGACGTCCTGGAGGTCCATGCCAACATCCTCCCTATTGAGCTGCTAATGCTCTACGCCTGCTACAGGGCAGCCGCTCGCATGATCACACTCCCAGTATCTCACCCACTAGCCAAACCCGTCAAGACGTGTGCCCGCAGGCTGGTCCGACGTCACCCCTCACTGATACACACCCTACTACATACTTTTGGTCTAAGGCCAGGCAGCCTCGAGACCGTCAAACCGGCGCTGCAGATCCCCAACCAACCCCCACGGTTCACAACTGAGATCGCAGACACGAGGGAGGAATCGAAGGAGGCTGACCTTGCGGATGAACCAGATGCGAAGATCTACACCGATGGGTCGGGGGTGGACGGCGAGGTTGGAGCAGCTGCAGTCCTATACAAACAGGGCAGGCGCACAAGAACGCTAAGGTACTATATGGGCCCACTAGCTGACCGCACCACGTACGAAGCGGAAGCTGTAGGGGTGACCCTTGCGCTGGAACTTTTGGCCCGAGAAAGAGGCATCAAGAAGGCCTCAATCCTGCTTGACAACCAAGCTGTGATCCAGGCCATCAGTCACGTCCAGCCCCGACCAGCCCAACAGATCCTCCAACAGGCGCATGAGATGGCAAACAAGGCAGCGGCCCCGACCGGACGACGAAGGACGACACTAAAGGTAGCCTGGATCTCGGGCCACGACGATGTGCACGGCAACGAAGAGGCAGACGCTGAAGCAAAAAGAGCAGCTAAGGGAGACAGCAGTCAGGATGGTGAGCTCCCATATACCTCGTCGCAGAACCACTACCGCGCAGTATTACCGCTGCGCGCCAGTCCTTTAGGTCAGACATACAAGGCTCATGGAGAGAGACATGGATCAAGTCGCCACGGCACGCACGCATAGCTTCCATAGACGACAGTCTCCCGACCAACTCCTACTACAAGGATACAGCTGGCTTTACAAGAGCGCAAACCAGTCTGATTACACAGCTCCGTACGACCCACGCACCACTCAACAAACACCTCTACCGCATCAAGAAAGCCCAGTCCCCCCTCTGCCCAGCCTGCGCGGGCACTGATGAGTCGGTCCATCACTTTCTCTTCGACTGTCGAGCCCACAAACACGCAAGGATAACGCTCAGAAGGAAACTAGGCCGCGGATCCAAATCCCTGAAGGACCTCCTAGGTGTACCGAAGGCTATGAGAGCGACGCTGACTTACGTGGCGGATACCAGGAGGCTACGCTCACTGTTCGGTGATGTAACCCTCTCCCTGAACAAGACAACCACTAGGTGACGTTACAGATAAGCGACACGGGCAAGCCTCGAAAGTGAGACGCACCAAGTACACTACACTACACCCATGTCCACCATAACCACCCCGTTCCACGCCTATGTACACAAGCCATATGCCATAAACCACAAACCACATACTAGAACCCGAAATTCACATCCAGGACTCGCGCATAGACAAATGCCGGACTCGGCACAGCGGGACGAAGGAGGACGACCCCCGGACGACACCTGGAGACCATCCAAGCCCACCGGACGAAGCCCCATCTACCTATGACTGCGACGCTCCTACTTGTCGTGCCAGCCTGCCTCAGCGGCCGAGCACTTACACTGCTAGACCCACCTAAACGATACCAACAAACAGGAGAGAGACCATACCTCACCTCACCTCAGCACACCTCACCAATAGCATGCGATGACAAACATCTCCAGGGGAGATGGGCCGGCGGGGGGGGGACCCGTCGTCGGTGCAGTCGTCGGTGCGAGGACACAGGGAGCCGGGAGACCCAGGGAGAGAGGGGAAAGGTCCGTGCTCACCGTAGGTAGAAACCGTGTAACAACCATCATAGGCACGCAGCCTGCGGTCGAATAAACTGATGAGAAAAAAAAAAAACAATTTGCAGATGAATTTGTATCAATTTTATTGGCTGCTCCATGCGATTCATTTTTTCCTCCCTGTGCATCATCACACGTGTTAGCCGTTCTATTCTGACAGGTTGTAAAGATGTCTATCTTAAGCCTTGAGTCACAAGAGCAGGGCAGAACTTGACCAATGTGTGGTATTCTGATGCTACCTAGTGACAGTGTAAGGGTAAGATGCGATGGGAACCGCTGAGCGGTTCCCACACATAAACTATACAGTGGGTCGCTAAGGGCCCACTGGGATTAGGTGATACTAGTGTACATGTGGATACATAGGTTATTGACAACTATAGGGTACCGCTTAGGACTCATAGAGGTCATCCATGTTGGCGTCCTCTAGTGGTTCCGATACGATGACATCATTATCGTATGGGGCCGGTGGAGCATGTGACTCCTCCGGAGGCACCTCCGCATCCACGGGGGTGGTTGGGCGAGGTGGCTCTACCTCACCACTGGTGGGGGTTTCCGCTTGGTTGACGAGGCCGATGTCCTCGTGGAGCATGGTCTCAACGGCCAGGTCCTCGGCCTGGGGAGGAGGCCGGAAGCGCGCCAGCTCTTGATCGAGCTGAGCGTGGGTGAGCGGGTGTGGAACCGTGGCCCTCACATGGCTGGTCTCAAGGACCTTTTGTTGGCCCTCCTGTGTGGCGGCACTGAACGCCACGCCGGTGAGGCTGCATTGAACGTAATGTTCAATGCGCCACTCGTTCGCGAGTGACGCTGGCGTAGCGGGCCAGCCATCGCCCGATCTCGGCGAGCGGGATGTCGGGGACAGCTCGGCCTCCCACGGGATATGGACCCATGATGGATAACCGCAGGCTGGTGCTCTGCGGTGTCAGGCACTCCCTGGCATCGACGAAGCTCAACCATTGGTCAGTCGAGCTGAACAAGTCGAGGAGTCTCGACTTGAGAGGTGATGCGACCCCTTTAACTCGGGGTGCGAGGGCCTTCAACCACATCCAGATGTCCATGTCATCTAGGTTGAAGGATCCATCTGCATTGTGGCGGATGGCAGAAGGGATTCCTTTGGGGGTATCCAACCCCTCAGGATGGCGGCGTCGTGTGGGGTACCGCTCGCTATCATGAGACAATCCCGTTTGGGATTGCAGGCGCGTTGCTTGCGCTCGATGCACTTGAACATGCCGATCATCTCATGTGTACGCAAGAATTGCGGCGTGTCTTTTGCGCACGCTAGGAGCTCAACAAAGCGTGGGTGGTTGAGCGGGCAGATGTCGTACCATTGAGTACAGCGCTGCTGCGCCTTCCCTACAGGTCATGGTAGGAGGCCCATCTCAGGCCCATCTCAGATGCCGGCAGGTCTCTGAGTGGTATGATCACTCCCTCCCCCGGGTAGGGAGGGTGAACTGTCCCCGCTGGCGGCAGCAGGTCCATGTGAGGCCCAATGTACTGGGCCTCGACCAACGCAACCTGCCGTTGTAGGGCAGGGTCATTGATTGTGTGCGATGGTGACGCCGCCAGGTATGCGCTGATCACACTTTCCCTCACAATGGCTAGACCATTGACGGTGTTGGGGGTGCCGCGCAATTTCTTGCGCTTCTTTTTTGGCTGCTCAGCTAAACGCTGAGCCCTGTCCGGGTCGTACGTCTTCCAGACGGAGGAGTCATACTCCCACCCATCCAGGATGTCGTACATCACGTCAGACGGCGCGCTCCCCCCTCACTTGACGTCGGGGTGGGCACCGATATTCGGGAGGCCAGTCCCAAGGCTGCATGCGCTGGCAAAGGTGCCGTCGCGCGAGGTGATGAGGGCCCGGCCACTGGGTCTGTGGCCGGGTCATGGTGTGGCCTTTTTGAGGCTGCGTGTGCGAGCTTGAGCTGGAGCTGGAGCACGTTCAGCTGCTCCTCGAGCTCTTTTACTTTGGCACACTCGACTTCGAGTGCATCATTGCGGTCTTCGACCGCCTGCTCCAAATCCTTGACCTCCTTTTTGAGGTCATGGACATCCTGCAGGGGCTCCACCCGCGCGTCACACGTGATGCCCCTCGGGAGCCATCCCCAGGCCGTGTCGACTGCCGATGTCCTCATCCCTCAGTTTCACCTTGCGGGTGCCTGTCGCGGCCCGTAAGTGCGCGGCGTAAGCCGTGCAGGTGTTGCAATCGACCGGGTGGACGATTGCCAAAGCGTCTTCCCATCCTACGATTATCCAGTTTTCCTGGTCGACTGGGGCTCATAGGATGTCTGCGGCCCCTTGTCTCGGGGTCGTTGCATGTGTCGCGGATGTTGACAGATCAACGTCCATCCCATCTTTGGGGGGCATCATCTTCGTGGGGAGATGATGGTGGTTGCTTCCAAGAAGCGATGTGCCTTTGGAAAGATCCGAGGTGAAAATTTAACCACGCCGAGGCCGGCGTGTCACATGGTGTCCATGTGACAGATGTGTCTAGTGGTGCCTGGGGAGGTCACATGGCTTGCCCACCCCCCCGAGCTCTAGATAGCTATCTAGGGCTTCAAGATCCTTGCACGACGACATGGGTTCCCATGTCACATCGCCTAGGGTCCAGCAAACCTGGAACTCCAGGTCCATCCAGTTTATCCATCAATGTGCGATAATCTCATTGATGAGCCACTCCTTGTCATCATTCGCTCCAAAGACATAAAATGACTTGGCCTCATGACAAGGGAACAATTCGTTGTTGTTAGCCTCGTATTGTTGTACGAGGCTTGAATGGAAGACCGGTGATATACGACCGCTTTTCAGCTTGTCAAGAAGCTCAAGGGTGAGGTTTGCCGGAGGGGCACAGTCAAAATCAACTGGGTCGGTCTTTTATGGGCCTGTCCACTGCTGCGGACCAGTTACTTGGTGACTAATACTGGTAGCAATAAGTACTATTTCGCTACTACAGACCTTTAAGTCCTGACAAAACCTATAGCTGGTGGGTACAATGTCTCAAAGATGTCTCTCGATCAAGGTTATATACATAATATACTCTTGAGGGGAGTATTCTTGAGCTTACAGCAGTCTACGTTATTGAGGTCATGATGGGCTTCGCCTACTAGGAAAATAGTCATACTATATTGCAGTATCAGAGTCCAGAAGTGGGCAACAAAGGTAGCATTTTCGTGAAAACCTCCCAGCCATTTGATACAGTGCGTGGAGGGGAGTTGAGATCGCTCCAAACCCCACTTGCAATGGCACTGAAGTCCTCGTCACAAAAATTTAAGGCTTCCTCACGGTTGAAAGGAATGTTTTTACGTAGAGCATCAATGGCCTCTTATGACACCGGTATTGAACATCGTTCGCCCCCATAAGCTTGAGGGGATGTAAAGATGTTGCGAGGGGTAGCACCAGATGGCATTAGTTTATTGTGTTGTGTCCGGACCCTGTGGCTATTCCAGTATGCAACAAAGTCATCAAGGATGGCCTGGAAAGTCTATTATGAAAGGGAAGGATGTTTCAGCTCTCACCGCTGTAAACTGTAATCATGGGTTTGACCCATGTCCGATTGGCACTCGCAATGACATCTGCATGAATTTCTGTCCGTACAGTTGTCAGTTTGTATAATAAGCCAAAGATAGGAACTCACTAGCCATAGTAACCGATTCAGGATATGCCCAAACAGTCGAGCCAAAAGCACTTGAAATCTTGCCTCTGGTGCGCACGTCGATACAAACCGTAAGATGAGCCTCACGCGCCGGACCAGCCGCTTGCTTAACAGCAGTGATGGATTTGGTGGTCAGGCTTATTGTGGGCTGGTTATTGACCTGGGAGAGTGGATTGGATGCAGGATGCGGCTGTGAACCATTTCGACTCAGTCGAGCATTGAAGGCCATCGCACAGTCATGATGTTTGTCGATGAGTATTTGATCCACACATCCTAATTCCTGATCCTCTGCAAAAGCCAAAGCTACCCTTAAGCGGTAGACTCCCCAGACCTGGAAATTTCACTCACTTAACTTCTTGCAAGCACCACAACGCACCCCTGTAATGTTCTTGAATGCGAGCTCACAGTCACCACATTGCGGGATTTGCTATGTTATGTTATAAGTGGCAGAATGACGACAGCAAGCAAATACGTACTGCAAATCTCCCGTGTTCGAGTGCATCATCTGCGATCTTTGTCAGGTGATGACACCGAGCACAAAGTCCGGCCGTGGTCTTTCGACTGAATATCTCGCCACAGCCCTCGCGGGGGACATCAGTGGCACGACAAGAATTGTCTGGTGCACTTGCGGACATGGTTAGAGCAATGATGGATGTGGGGTAAGAGATATTTGTGCTATAATTGTAGTGTTAGAATGTGGAGCGGAACATTGAAACTCAGTTTGGCTCACAAGACAATAAACATGGAAAAGTGTGGTGGAGACAGACCGCCGTTCGTCGTGCCTGTGCGAGTGTGCTCCACCAGTGACGGGCAGGATCGGCGTACGCGCTAAGAGCTGAGACAGCGTGTGTGGTCGCGTGTATGGACCTGTACATGTAGAAAATTAGTTCCAATCCTATAGATTCACATTATTAAAAAGGGGTTTTTTTTTTTTTTTTGGAAGTAAAACAGCGGTAGTGGAGATTTGTATAACTCACCTCCTGGCAGGCAGAGATGAGAAAGCCATAGCGTCATCTTTAAAAGACAATTCCTTCCTGAGTGATGAAGTCGTAGGCTTATCGAGAATCAACAACGGCAAGTGGCTTCAATATCAATAATAACCTGTTCGAATGGACAGTATACGACATGGGCGATGACTGGAAATGGACTCGGTGTTAGCCGGTGTGGACAAAGCCGAGCGCCCACCCAGTTGATATTGACCGTGCCCCTCCGGCAAGCCACACAAGGGTCACCGTCGAGGTGTCGTTATGCACCTTGACGATGCGGTATGGTCCGATGTACCACAGGACGTGTTTTCTGGCTCTTCCTTTCGGTAGAGTTAGGTTTTGGGTCGAGAGGTAGACGCGGTCATTGGCCACGTACCTGTCGCTTGCTGTACGTTTCTTGTTTGCATGAAACGTTTGCGTCACTCGATGCCCAATGATTGCATCATGTGCCACCATCAGGTTCCATCTGGTCTGATGCGCGAATCGGGCTACCCCCTTAAACGGGGTGTCCGCGGCTATGGGGAGATATATCCGTGGCATATAGCTGTGGTTCAGCTCAAAGGGCGTGAACCCTGTGGTTGCGCTGACATTGCTGTTCAGGGCGACCTCAACCATCGGGCATTTCAATGCCCAATCCTTCTTGTCGTCCCTGACAACCGCGCGCAATATCTGTCTGATTGAGCGGTTTGCGCGCTCGGTCGCTCCATCCGTTTGGGGATGGAAGGCAGTCAACATGAGGAGCTTAGTCCCCATGAGTCACTGTAGTTCACATCGATGTGAACTTCGAGTCTCTATCCGAGAATATGGAGTCTAGGACTCCATGCAGTCGAACGATTTCTTTCAGAAACAGCCAGGCTACTCCCTTGGCTGACACGCTCGTTGTGGTTGGGACAAGGTGGACGTGCGACGTTAGTCGGTTGATGACTACCATCAGATAGTCACAGTCATTATATTTGGGAAGGGGCCCCATGAAGTCGATGCCAATCCACTGCCACAGACTATCCGGAATGGGTAGGCTGTGTAGTAAGCCTTTGGGCCAAAGCCTTTGGGCCATGATGTGCAGAATGACTCGATGTCTGGGCTCATGCCCGGCCACCAATATGACCTTCGAATGTAGTTTGATGTCTTCAGATGGCCGTAGTGACCAACTATCTGGTGTGCTCGATCGATGATTATTTTGATCAGCCTCCTTCCCCCCTGAAGAACAGATCGGGGGACGTCAAGGACATCTCGTTTGAGCTGATTCTTTGTCCAAATCAGCCCGTCCCGGATTCCGAATCTCGGGTGCGCGTCCGGGTGCTCCATGATCTTTGAGAACATGGCGTCCCTATGGTATGCATCACATAAGACCTTGGACAGGTCTACACCTTGTTCAATGCTCCGGCGCAGGGGCATGCCATCATTACCTGCGGTGATGACTCTGACATCATCGTCATCATTGTGTGATGCGGTGCCGTTCGCGGGCTTTTGTGAGCACTCATTTAATGCGGCAGCTTCCATTATCCGCACCTCTGTCCTCTCTGCGAGGCGGTTACCATCTGGCAGCTCGATATACCGGTTGGTGGGAAATAGCTCACCTTCCGGGTCTAAACGTGCATCTGTGTTTACGAAGACGTGGTCCGGGTGATTGTCATCACTCGTGTCGCTCTTGTAGTAGCGCGACAGGCAGTCTGCTACCTTGTTCTCTACACCATCAACATGTACGGTGTTGAAGTTGAAACGGGATAGGAACTCCCTGTTGTGATAAACGCAACTATTCCATTTCAAATCACTTATATATAAAAGAAACTAATAAAGAAAGAAAAGAAAAAAAAAAAAAAAAAAAAAGGATCAAAAGAAACAGAAATGACATTTATACTAGACGTCGGTGCAGACGACGATCACACGAATTTACGACATGCTATATTACCCATAGATCGGGTAATGTACAGAGATTCAAGCATCGACCATGTGCAGTCGATCAGGGACGGCGCGCCTATCGAGTGACAGGCACCAGGCCATAGGCACCAAGGGGTGCGGGCACCAAACGCCGCAGAGGACAATAGACTGCGCAGGGGTACAGCGTGCTGTGGAGCAACCTGAGAAAGTCACCTGCAGTATACATATTCAATCAGCTGCCCTACAGAAAGGGCACAGAGACAGCGGCCCCATCTCCAAGCCCAGCATTTATGCTGGGCAGGGTAAACTAAGCTCCATTTTTCTATTTGAACCCCATGACACGTCTGACTGATTACTATCTTAACATCATGTGGACAGGGGCTTTGTATACTAGGTACAGATCTCTATTCCAAAGCCCAGACAATCCTAACACCATCCCCATCACCCCATGACTTTATGACTATAAATTAGTCACCCCTTAGTTACAAGTAGCTTTTCGACCCATCCGTCCAATATCTTGAACACTAGTAGTTACTATCAATATAGTATAAGTAGCTAGTACAAATGTATGAACGAAATCATCCAGAATCAATTATTCTGCCTCCTGAAATTACTGTAGTCTTGTTTGATAGCTACAGAGCTCAGATCTTGATAGTTTATTCCAAATCTTCGTCGAGGGTCTACTATCACTGCTTACTCTATACTACCTTAAAAGCGAACACTTTTGATTTGGTTATCCCTTGGATCGACACCGTTCTTCTGTAGACACGGTCACGTGACTCTCATTCATCAGTGACGCGCCTCGAAAGGCTTAGTCAGCACACAGAAGAGGGGCGAACACAGTGGTTTCAATCACTGAGCAATAGATTCTACTTGTTGAAAGGCATGGCACTAATTAACACCTTAATCCAAAACTCCCACCATCTGACCTGGCGGTCAGATATGCTCTTCTGGGTCTTGAAGTATTCAAGCCCTTTGTGGTCTGTGACGAGGGTGAACCTTCCTCCCAGCAGTTTATCCTCCCATTTCATGAGAGCCTCGAGCACGGCGATTGTCTCGTGCTCGTGAGTCCGGTAGTGTTGCTGAGCAACACTGAACTTCTTTGACAAGAAGCCGGCTGGCCGACAGGTTTTCCAGTCGGGGCCTTGGCTGTAGACCGCACTGATGCTGGCTTTTGTGATCACCCAGATTGGCTCTGGGCACCGTGCGTTGATTGGACGCAGTATTGGGGCCTTACATGCCAACGCCTTAATGCTTTGCCAGCATTTGTCTAGTAGTGGGGTCCATTCAAATGGACGGTTGTTATGCGTACAGCCCGATAACGGGGTCGTGTATGCGCTAACATCTGGTATGTAATGTGCCAGGTTCTGTACTTGCTTGAGGAAACGCTGGACATCATTGAATGTCCGCAGCCTTCGCCATTCACGAATGCACTGCATCTTGTCCTCGTTGGTGTGTACACCTTGGCCATTGATTATGTAGCCGAGGCACTCCATTCGGATGGAATAGATATCAATCTTTTTCTTGCTCAGAAAAAGGTGGTTTTTCCTCAGTCTGTCAAAGACAATATAGAGGTGCTCCTCGTGTTCTCGTATTGAAAGCAAGAAATTGAATATGTTGTCCATGTAGACATGGACGAAGCGACCTATGCAGTCGCGGAAAATGGCTGTCATCAGCTGTTGGAATGTTGATGGGGCATTACAGTCTCCCATCTGTATAACTTGGCTCCTAAACGTGCCAAGGATTGTGGCAAAGGCTGTCTTTGCTACGTGATCCGGATGAATCCGGATCTGCTCATATGCTTCGGATATATCGAGTTTTGTGTGATATCGACAGCAAGCCATGTCGCTGCGAATGATATCCTGATCTGGGAAGGGCTTAAGGTCCTTCACCGTGTTCTCGATCTGCGCCAGCAGATCGAAAATGGTCTGTAGTGTACCGTTCTTCTTTGGGACACACAGCATGGGTACGGCCTGCTGTACTACTGCCAGGATCCACCACTTTGCGGTGGTGTAGCATTCTATCTTTGCCAACAGTTCCTCTCGGAAATGTTCGGGGCACTTCGGTAGTTGATACCACATGTGTTTGTTGGGATCGATGAGATTGATCTCGTGGTTTATCTCCCGCAGCGGCGGGAGTTCCAATGGAATCCCACTGACTAGGTCAGTGATCCTTTCCATCCATTCCTTGCCGAGGCGAGGGATGTCATCATCCGTGAGGATGACGGTGGTGGTTGGCTTAGAGGCCATTAGGCGCTGTATGCGTCTATTAGGTCCCCGGCGCACGGAACCGCTTTTCTTTTTCCCATCGCTTTCACTGTCAGGTGAGAGCACCTCTCCCTACGATTGTAGGGTGAGCTCGAGGATGAGTTGTTATGCGACTCACTGCAGGCATATAAAGCATCCGAGTCGCGCGATAGTATGTCGTGTCGCTCTGTCTCCAGGAATTGCTCGAGGTGGCGTATGGTGTTCAAGTGTGTACAGTTGTTACAAATGTTAAGTATCGTTACTTCACCTTGTGGGTGCGTAAGCTGGAACACGGTGACGTCGTTCGAGTGTGTGTATTCTAGTTGTTTCCATGTATTCGTGTCAAGCATTGCATTAACCAGGATGACGGAGCGCTTCACAGAGTTGTCAGTAAGGTGGGACGTGGGATAGAGCACGTGCCAGTTATGGTTGGCCTTGGTATTTCCCAAGGCGTCGATGTATGGTTCTTGTAGGAGTACGAGGTCCCATCTGTTGTGCAGCGGCGAGTTGATGAGATCGAATTGAGCTTTGTCGGACTTGTTTAGGTTTTGTTGAAAGATTCTCAATCTCTTCGGTGTGGGTTCTGTCGTATATGACATCAGTTTTGCATAGGCGGGGGCTGACCTGTTACGTTGCCTGCGTCGCCCCATCGTTGTGTGGGGCCTAAGTCAATGCGGTTGGGTAAGGTGGCAGGGCTGGTTTGCTGCTGCGACACGGGTCTCCCCTGGCCCACTGGTGGTCGAGCTGGCAGTGCCGGCTGGTAGGGTAGCGTGGTCTGTCTGTGAGTGTTGCTGTGGCGGGAGATCGTTGTCCATCCCCCTGCGGTGTGCGGGTTGGCAGGCGGTGGTATCAGCAGCGTGGGGGGAGCTATTTTGGGCGGTTGCGAGACATGCGTCCAGGGTTCTGTGGTGGGGAAGTAGGGCAGGAGGTTCTCCGGCAACCTTCCGTCCATCTCCTCGCACCTGCGCATGAATGAGGGACACGCTCGGTCCCAGCTAGTATGGGTGTCTGTGTTGCAAGACACGCATCGGACCTTGCTAGCGTTAGCGCAGGCTGAGGTCTTGTGTCGGTCTCCGTAGGTGCCGCAAGTGTCGAATTCCTGCGGGCATACGTAGGAGATGTGGCTCCAGCCCTGACACTTCAGGCATCGTGTGGGCTCCTTCTTACATTTCTCCGCATATACCCGCTTCTGGCATATGATAAGCCCGTTGGTTAGGACTTTGTTGGCTATCTCTGCGCTATTGAGGGTGATAAGCACGTGCCCGCAGGTTTGGTTGGGCGAGCGGCGGTTCGCAGGTTTGATCCACTTAGTCCTGTCGATCACTCCATGCGGGAGCCTGTTGGTGCCCTCGATGTGCCTTAGCTCGTTGTCCCTGTCAGGGCCGAAGTGGATCACAATGGGGTATAGCCTGGTCTTGATTCTTGCCTCGGGTGCCAGCGCGGCAGTGAATCGGATTCTGTGCTGTGCCTCATTGATCCATGTAGTGGCCTCCTCGGAGTCGAGCTCGAGTAAGATCCCCCCGTTGTTTAGTCGTCTTGCGCTGACCACAGAATGTCTAGTGTCGGCGTCTATGGCGCGCAAGGCCTCATCGGCTTTTCTGGCCAGCTCCGCGTTGTCCAGCTCCTTGAGGACCTGTGTGCCAGCTCCGCAGCATCCACCAGGATCTGACGCTGTTTGACCCCTTCTCTCGCTCGAACTCTAACGTCAAGGGTGGCCGATGTGGGGGAGGCGCTGAGTGTGAGCTGGGGTTGGGTCGTCGCCTTTTTTACTGCGTCTCGGTATGTGGCCGTGGTCTCGTTGAGCTGCATAGCCGTAGCGGTGACTGTAGATGAGGCGCCTTTTATGGACTGTAGGACTGCTTCCGCTTCTTCCGTGGTCCTTTGGGAGGTGCGGGCTGCCAACTCTGCCACGGCCATGGCCTTGTCGATAAGTCCCTTGGCCTCCTTCATCCTCTCCACCAGCGCCCCCTCTCCCTCTTTAAGTTGTTCCCTCACCCTGTTGGCAATCTGATCCCCTCTGTCATCGTCTCCTATCTGTTCGAGGACGAATGCTATGGATCTTAAAGTGTTCGTCGTCTGCCGCATCATTCCTTTGTATTGGGTGACTTGTAGTATGGCCATAGACAGGGCTTCGGCCGTCCAGGGCATCCCCGGGACTGTTAGCAGAGTGCGTTCTAAGTAGAGCTTACCTTCTTCCACTCCCGTTACCTCCTGTCCGGGCAGGTCCCTTATCTCTTCGCGCGCGAGGGCTCCCGGCTCTGCAGCTGTGCCCCTAGTGGTGGGTCGGTTGTTGGAGGGTCTCTTCTCGGTCGGGGGTTCCATCTCTTTCCCGCGTCCTACTTGCTTTTCTTTCTCCTGACTGGCTGGTGTCTTTTGTCGTATCCTTCCCTGGTTGTCTATCTTGGTTTGCGACAGGGTAGGGGTGTGCGACACCCGGGCGGTGGGTGTGGCACGGCCCCCAGGCCCATTTGCCGACGATCCGGTCGACATTATGGGATGGTGTCGACTGGATGCTTTTTGAGGTTATAGGTGGGGTATAGAGGTGTGCGTGTGTGAGATATCCGCGAGAAGTGTAGAAAGGGTCCTTAAGCGCCCATTCATCTGCATAAGTGGAAGGCTGGACATTTGGGTCAACAGGTCCCTCCCTCTCCTTCAGAGAGGTGACTGACAGTTGGGGATTATGTGTAGTTTAGGTTTCGCTGATGGAGCTAGCGTTTCGGCGGCTGGTGTCGTTTTCGAGCGTCTAAGTCTGCATGTGTGACAAAATTCGTCACACAACGAATTCTCACGGTGTCAAATATATTATCTGATAAGTTCAAGTTGCTCGTGGTCATATCCAACTCACTTCGAGTGCCTTCGAGTCAATTTTACAGTATCGTGCAATACAATGTTCTATTGGGTCGATCCGTCATGAGTCCAGACTGCCAGTGCCCCGCCACATCGAGCTTCAGCGTGCGTAGATCGCAAGAGTAAGGTGACTAGCAGGTTTGGACGCTCCGACGGGTGCTTGGGCCGTTTGGGTGGTCCTGAATGCAGACCAGTCGTCAAGACTCAAGAGGGCTTTATTCCTCCCTTTTCCTATTCTCACATCCGCACCTGAACATCATCATATATGACATATGCACCTCGTGGAAGCTATAGATTCTTAAGCGGCGCAGCTGCAAGATGATTCAATAATCACTGTTCTCGTATTCTATGTCAACAATTCTAGGAGAGAGCCTGTCATAATCACAAATATCAATCGAGATGTTTTCTGTCATGAGTTATAGCCATCGCGGCTAATCTTGATGGCTCTGATGGCCATGGAAGTTGTTAAACCATCGTTCTTGATCAGCATCCCTGAGGATGCATATTTGTAAAACCATCCACTCGTCCACGAACCGTCATCCTGCTGCATCGCTAACAATCTGCCCAGGTCCGATCGGTTGACAAGGCCAACGCTATTTCCAGCGAGTAATCGCATACTGAGCGCGAGCGCGTCACCATCAATGCCAAATCGCTCGGTGACGCGTTCTTTGAACACGGGCTTAAATCTCACTCGTACCTCCTCACAGCTCTCCATGAGCCGAGAGAGGAAGAACAAGAAAGCTTCCGCAGTCGCGTAGTAGAGGGTTCCATCAGTGTATGCCCGATGGAGGAGACAGTGATACACCCAGTCCAGTGTCGCTGCAAGTTCATGTCCACGACCATTGCGATAGAAAAGTGTAAGGATGTTCACACATACGACGGGATCTAGATGCCCACGGGTGTCTTAGCGTGAATACAGGTTTTCACAGAAAAATATGTTTTACCGATACGAGGTCGTGAGTCATCGAAATAGACTTGCACAAGCCCATCTTGGTTACGGCAGGCAAGCATCTCGTCCATAATGTTGTGCTTTGTTTCCAAATCTATGTGCGTCGAAACCGTCAATCCAATAGACGTGGTATCGAGATCGTCCCTAGAGACAGATGTTATTATGTTTCTACTATTAATCTGACATCGAGACTTGCGGGAATTTGTGCGTCGTCAGCATGCCCACGCCTAGTGATGAAGTCAGCTCGGCATGTACCAGCACTGTCCCGCAGTACTAACCTTGAAAGAAATTGAAGAGCCGGGGGTACTCAACGTAGTCCACCAGGGAGCTGTGAATGAGTTAGCGAAGACCGAGTGAACACAGGAAACACATACCGGTTACCGGTAGCTTCTAATATCAGCAGCTGCGCAAAGTTCTGCATGAGGAAATTCAGTCCGGAGCTGCAAATAAATGCGCCTAGAGACTATTACTTCACTTAGGACATCACCACGGGAGGTTACAGAGACGAGTCGCTTCTTGTTGATAGCTAGGAATGATTGTGCGCGCTGGATGGGATCTCCCACAAGGTTCCTCAACTGACGTGCCACCTTGTTGGCATCATCGAATACGATTCCGTGCAGTCCAAATGACCGGGCAGTCAACACATTCTCCAATTTGTCATCCACAAATACCGTTCGGGTGGGGTCCACACCAGTCGCCTTGAGAACATACTGGTAAAAGCCTACGTTGGGTTTGCGTTCGTGTGCCTTAGCCCTGTCATGCTGGGATCAACATTTCGTCATGAGCCCTGAGGGAGATAAAATTCCTCATACGATATAAATACTTGGTCGAAAAGTGCCCATTCGGAAGGGTCTGCCTTCGTTACGAGTACATCCCAGTCAGGTGCGGATATGTTTGACATTGCAAACACGGTCCGCCCTGCGGCCTTGAGCTCTCGAATCACGTCCAGCATTGTAGGGTCGCTCCGGAGAGATTCGCGAGCCTCTTTAAAGGCAGTGGCAACGTCTCCGGCGGAGATATTCATCTCTCGAGCTACAGCGGAGTAGGCTTCTTCCTCTGTGAGGTTCCCCTTTTCGTATTCGAACCATGTCGAGGAGCGAAGAATTTGTTTGAGTGTTTGTGGGACAGTGGAGACTTTGGAGAGGAAGAAGACCACGTGAAGAGGACGTCTCCCAGGTCAAATATCACGGTAGTAACTCGTGGATGGACCATGGCATGACTAAATTTCTCCTGGCTGGGGTGAGACAGAAGTGCACCATGTGTACTCGAGGCTGGCGGGGCCATGTCAACCGGGCGGTAGGTCTACTCGTCTTATAACAGTTAATGTTCCATAGGGAACCGAACTGGTTGAATCATTCTACGGGGGCAGCTCAACCGGTCACGCAGTCAAGTTATCCATCTCATTTCAATTCTCCATCTGGGGTATCAGCCGATCTTCGAGGGGAATCGTTCGTCACCAACTGATTAGGAATAAGTTGACATCCTGTGATGGAATACCTAAACCTCTGTTGCTTCGTAAGAGCGCCGAAGGCATATACATACTTGTTTGATAAGAGGTATTCTTGTTGCCAAAAAAAAAAAAAGATGGCCAAGCGATAGGGTTCCATGGGTAAAGCCGTGGAGTCTGTCTGTCCGACCCCTTGAACATTGTGCCGGTTCTGATTACCGTTTTGGATGCTGTGCATACATGGATTAGCACAAACCCTATGATGCCACCGACCCGTGGTAATTAAGCGCTTACTTACTTCAGAGATGAGAGGCATCACGTCGGTGTGTGTTAGAGATTGCCGCTCTTCCAAACTTCGATCACGGCTGGGCACTGTGAAAGAACACCGCAAAAGCGCTCGACTTCAGTCCTCCAGGTCGTTGTACGTTCAAGTCCCTCATTATACATCACTAGTAAATATGGATCCTCCGTACATGTAGTACGCACGCCTGCGGTTGAACAGCGCCAATCCTGCTCACAATTGAATGTTAACTCTTATTCTAATAGAGAATATTTGTTCCCAATCTATATTATCTGAACTGAACGGCGTGCCTAATAACAATTCATTCAGATAATAAAGATTGGAAACAGATATTCTCAATATAGAAGTTGGTACGTCGCTCCAAGTCTTGACAATGTTCAATAAAGTGAAAAATGGACGCCCCGCGCTGCTGGAATTGTGACGAAAAGGGAGGGCCACGAAGCAGCCGTTGGTGCTCCAGCCTCCAGTGGATCAATAAAATCCCGCAGCATGCCAAGGCGAGAGTCAAAAACTTCGTCGAAGGTTTGTGGAGTAAGTAAAAATACTCGGTCTCCTTGTTCCGCTTCCTCCTCGTTCCGACCTCCGCGCCTTCATCATGGGACACCACTATGGGCTTGTTTGAAACGTCGGAGCTGGCTGAGACAGAGATTGAATGTCTGGATGTTCCCAAAAAGGTACGGTTCGCCTTCGAGACACCTGTTGAAAGAAACGGTGACGCGTGTGAAGTGGTGAACGTGGTGGTGGTCGAAGAGAGTCATGCCGTGCCTTGTGTTTCCGTCTTCCTTTTTCACCTTGCTTCGACTTCCGTGACGCCTCCCGACACTTAGTGTTCCTCTGGAAGCATGGCGGCCTTGCATGTTGATTTGCTGCAAATATCATGCCGGGTGCCAGTTTCCATTTTGGGACGTGTGGTAGTTACAGTAGCTTCGAGTTCGAGTTCGAATTTGTGTCAGGTTCACATTGCAGCGATCAGCAGGCGTGACGGGAAATTAGCTAAGGCGCTTACATAACATTCAAATGACGCACAAGTCGGTCAGGGTTATCTGTATGTCCTCCTATGACCCCCTTATAAGTAGCAATAGCTCGTATCAGTCCAATTACTGTAAAGGAGGTCGAACTTTCATATCGCTTAGCATAGCATTAGAGACGTCAAGTCGTCTTTAGGCGCGCGGCGAGTCGAGCTGACTTCCGACTGGATTCACAGTACTAATGTCTTTCTGTAGGTGCTTAGATTTATGCTCGGTTTGGGCTTATGCAACATATATAAAGTATCCACTGATCCAAATTATAGGCAGCACACATATACTTTTCCAATGTCTTCCTAGGACCTAGTGCTTACACGGTGCCCTCAGTGAGTTTAATCGATCTTTCTCACAGGCTGGACTGCTGCAGCGCCTCTCGTCGCTATAATCCGAGTACAGCGTGTCAGGAAGGACTTCGGTCATGCCACTCACATTTTGATCATCAATTTGACTGCCGCGAACAGAAAAATCGAACACGCAAGTCTCGACCTTCAATGGCTCCGATGAGTAGAAGTGGATTCCTGTATGTATGTATACACATCAATCAGGAAGGGTTTGGTGCAGCAAGTCCCTGCAGGGATCAGGGACTTGTTGATTTTGAAAGCCACTGAATAAATAACACAAGGCTCAGTGTAACTTTAACTTACACTAAAACCCGTACCTCGAGGTCAGGTTCGTGTACATTAGTCACTCTCTCAAGATCACTTGCCCTGCATATAGCATTTGTTTGGAAATGGACCTTTACTTTGATGCAAGCGCGGGTTTGTCGTCATTACACATATTTTGTGCATCAGTAAGCGCACAAAAAATAATAGCGCGTGCTCGTTTACATCAAACGTAAAAATAGCCGCCGTAAAGTACAATTGTCATAAGTAGGCCTCGCGTCATTGATCTTTAAACATGAGAGGAAGGCCCGTTGGGGGATTTTTCATCAGGGTTGACAGGGTCATGTGTAAGTGTAGTGGCACTGTCATAACGAGCGCCCTTGCCAATCGCATTCTCGGCCTCCTCTGCAGGTAAAATGAGTTTGAGAGATAAGGAGTATATTGTGAAGTAGGGACTCACCCATGCGATCGCGCTTATGAAATAGGAAGTAGAATAGGCACCCCGAGATGAACGAAGCTATGGCAATACCGCTGTAATTACCCACTAACTTCGGGTCCATAGCAACGGGTCTATCATAAAAGGTCAGAAATGTCACCGATTCATTTCAAAGCTAGACTTACGCCAAAGCTGCGTTGAGGGCCTATAAGACAAAAAAAAACTACTGTGAGTATTATGGTCGTTGTAGGAATGACCATGAAACAAACATTTCCGATAGCAGTTGTGAATAGGAAAGCAGCCATGACGAGCGACTTCATGCGCTTGGGGGCCTTGTTATAGGCGTATTCCAACCTGCGGGGCCCACTCATCTCAGCAAAGCCACTTGCAGAAATTGGTGTAACAATACCCACCCAGTGATGGACGCGAAGATTTCGCTAATAGCGATGAGAACATACGCCGGTACCTGGATCCACACATTAAGTGTAGACGGTGTGGGGTTGCCTTGCGCATCTGTACATCCAGTCGCGAAGTCACCGCATGGGTTTGTCTTGTATATGAAGTGCTGTGGGATTACGTCAGCTCAAGCTCGCTCGCGGACAACAGCGTTCATCACACCTGTAGGACTGCGGAGTATAACATAGCCGCTGCACCAAACATGAACCCAAGGAAAATACGGAAGATGGGGCGGGGCACGAAGCCCAGGCGACGAAGACCCGGGTACACCAACATATCCATGATCTATAGCGAACGAGGTCAGAGTGTTTAACTCGGTTGATACCGTGGCAGTAATAGGACTAACTGGGATGAAAATAATGAGCGCGATGGGGTCAAAGTTTTGGAACAGGTCATTGGGCACGCCGTGCAGTGACATGTCTGCGGCCATTGAGACTAGGTTGGTGGTGATTTGGTTGTACGAGATCCAGTAGAGCTGGTGCAAGCCGACTGTCAATGACATACACAACAGGAACAAACGAGAGCACCAAACGAACGGGGAAGAATAGGAAGATCTGACACGCCTTGGCAGTGCGCTTGACTTCTTCAACAAACGCATCATCTGTATCAAGGCGTCAATTGCCAGTATTGTATGTATCAGAAGCATCGATCACCCCAGGTGAGCCACCGGTTCTTATCAGCGAGTTCCTTCTTGTCTTTCGCATGCGCATCTCCCAAGACAAAGGACGGCTTGGCACGGTTCCATACACCAGTTGTGCGACTTTCCTGGATATACTTGATAGGGTGGGTCCAGAATCCGCGCAGCGCAATTTTCCATACACGATATGTCTCAGCAAGGACGGATCCGCGTGGAGGAACTTTGTAGTACGTCGAGTTCGCGGCTATCAGCACGATCGGAGTACCGAGGAACACGATGGTTGGGAGAATGAAGGCCGCCCAGAAACTGACGTTGTGTTCAAGCTCGGTAGTGGCAATGGCTGAGAGCGAGCCGACGTTAATACACCAGTAGAACAAGTTATAAATCCGCGTGATGGTGACGTTGGGATCCACAATTACACGTTCCCCTGATGGGAGCGTCTTGATAAACATGCGGGTCTTACGATATTGGTCCGCGACAAGGGGGACACATTGGATTTAATGCCTCCAGTGCCGATCGCAACAACGATTGCACCAACAATCCAACCAGGGACTCCACCCCCGTGTGCTAAGGAGGAAGGTAGGGAGGTCAAAAGAATGATGAGCAGACCGAGGAAGTAGACACCGCAAAAGATAGAAATCGTTTTGTACCGTCCCCACTTGGCGTCAGCGATCATACCGCCGAAAATTGGGGTGATGTAAGCCAGGAATTGGAACATATTTTGCAAACCGGTGGCTGCAGTCTCCCCTAAGTTGAGTGCACCAGCCGTACCAGCATCACCATTGGTCGGGGCACCATTGGTAGAGTTGGGAGGTAGCGGGTTCTGGAGGTAGTTTTGGAATGGCCCAGACAACCCTAGGATAAAAATCAATAATAACAACGGTGACAGGATTGCAAGAGACGTACCGTAGAATGCGAACCTCTCACACAGCTCCACAATGACAATGGCGAAGGCTCCAATGGGCATCTTGTCAGCGACACGGCGGAGCGTGGCTACCTCCTCATCCGTTGGAAACTCCACACCCTCCCCGTACAGCTCAAGCTCGTAGTCATTGGGAATGCGAGAGAGATCCTGTCCTTCATCTGAGCCAGAGTCTTCTACCAGGTGCTTCTCAATAGAGGAGCGCTGAGTGGATTCAACAGCTGCGACGTCCGCTGCAGAGGCCATGGCAGGATGGTGGTGAAGAAGAAACCAACGCAGAGGTTAAATGAAGTAATGATCCGACCGTCCAGCTGGCTTGTTATCGCGTGATAACACTATGGTCGTGTGAAGGGTTTTTGAGAGGAACCATGAGGGAACGAGGGAACCGCCGTTTGGCCGCTAGCGGCAAAGAACGGCCTGGTACGATAACCATGATCGGGCAGAAATAGAGACCATTGAAAGTCTTATTCAATTGGAGAATCAAACGACATATGGCATCATCGACGGTTGCCAGGCTAATAGACGACTGAGTGTGGAAGCATGAGAGGTAGAGAAGGTAATGAATATTGTAACCATTGTGGTTCGGAAATCCAGCACCTTCACGTAGCCATGTGCAAGGGATCTTGGCGAGGTCACGTGGCCATTGCCCGATTTGGGAGGTCAGGGTCGAGTGGAGTTAATCTTTGAAATGTTTATTCTCTTCCTTATGCTTCGTTCGAACTTGGACCCTTGCTTGCATCTTCTGCAGAAACGTCGTCAGGTAGGTCTGTCAGTCCGTATGTGCAGATCCGGAAGGGGTTACACCGAACGCTAACATGATATAATCCACGTCTACACCGCCAGCTTTAGCACCGCCACCTCTAAAGCTATCAGCCAGCTCCGCCCTTTCCTATCTGCTGTCTGCTGAAGCTGGATGGTGAAATGACTAGATTTCATGTGACGCATACCGCACCCCCCTGGCGTGCAACGTGATGATGCCATATTACCGCTCATTGCGACTTGCATGGGTACTTATACAGCCGGAACCTCTTCGCCTTCTGGACCCGCTCAGCTCCCGGAACTTCTATGCCCCCGATCGGTCCGAACAAGGTACCAACCTTTAAGCTTGATACCTGAGTTCTTACGATCCTGATTGTAAGTCAAAGATAACCTTGAGTGCGTCGTGAAGAGCTACTCATAGTTCGCAATAGCTCTTAGCTGCACTTCACGCTTCCTTGGGATCGCAATATAGACTTTCTCCGGAATGCTCTCGACTCCGCTTCCGAGATCGGATCCAGTACTGATGTAAAACAGGAGCCAGATAGAGAACCCTTTTAGGCAATCACTAAGAATTGACAACGAAAGCACCCGCCGAATTCAACTTCCCGCACTTGGCGAATTTAATCTTCGGGGTTCCAGCTCCGGCTTAGCTTTTGCATACCACAATCTTGCACAACCAACGTTGTTGAAATAGAGGGACTGCTTACAATATCCAAGGCGAAAAAAAAAACACTTCCTGCCTGCGATAGGAGGAAGATCCTCGGCATTCCACCTAGTTTTCATTGGCAATTTATATTTTTGGACTCGGGGCGTGTCACACTTAATCCGGAGGGCTTCTCGAGTGGATCAGCTAGGCACAGGGCGCGATGGTAACGGCGGGGAGCCAGCCCGTGTTAGGCACATCTGCAGCGAACTCTCAGCCCAGTCGTCCACGAAGTCGGGATCGAATCGAAACCCGGTGACGAGGGACCAACAACGAGACTAGTAGACAAAATGATTTGCCGCGAGCGCCGACGCCCGGGAGTATTCCAGAGGGGTAGAGAAAGAGACACCTTGAACGCTCGAGAAGACCGTACGGGAACATCCATACCTACGGATCAGCATAAGGTGTCGTACCTGTAGTCACAAGTTTACAGCAGTGTTGAAACTAAGCGCCGACTTCATCACTAGAACCGTGCGGAGTATGTGAACTAATCGGAGATGGCGGCCGCTCCAATGTCCCCGACTCCGACTGAAAGGAGGGAGGGTTCTGTCGACACAAGCTCGCTCGCATTCCAACGTTCCTGTATCTTAATTATGAACCTGTTTCTCCTTTTTTTTTTTAAGCATACTCAATCTCCTCCTATCTTGCTTGCCAACATGAGCCCGAGATAATGATGACAATACGCATTTGCACGGTTGTATTTCTCATCGTTATCTCGGGCTCCTCTTCTTTTTTAGGTCGCTTACTTATTTTTGGCCTCCCCTCCTTTTACATATCTTATCCTTTTGTCGTCCAGGGCTCCGACTGAAAGGAGAGGAGTGCTCTGTCGACACAACCTCGCTCGGATTCCTATGTTCCTGGACGGTTTAAGTTCATTATGGTCCTGTTGGCCCTTTTTCTCTTTTCCCTGCATGATCTTTATTATGCCGACATTTTCCCACCAATAGTATTGTAAGTGTGTCCGATTGTATTTTATAACACGAACCCGATAATTTCAGACTAGTTTCTACACAGAAACCCCTCCCCCTCACCCCCCCTGTCGTCTTTCTAGTGGCGCCAGAGACCCTGTATGTAATACACTTTACATGACTCTTGAATGATCAATGAAATATAACCCAAATTCTATATTAGTTGTATTGCTTCTGGACCTCTGAGTCGGGAATATGTACAGTCGAGGAATTACTTGCCTTCTCATGAGACGTACGTGCATCATTTGTATTCTAGGCGGATGCGGACATGCATGACGACAAGGCGATAGATCCCCTCGAATTATCTGACATTCTGTAAGGGGCTTGAACTGTTGATTCGACGGGCCTGACACACTTGAAGTCGACTGACACTAGGTTCCGGGGAGTCATCTTGCCCAGGTAAACCAATCTACTGTCCAAAGCTCGGAAAGTATATTTGACGGAGGGGTATCCCATTGCGAAGGGCTCCCCCATGTCAAAATCATTCCACATTGGAGTCCATTCGTCCCCCAGCCGTAAACAAGGCTGAATTGTAAATTATTTCACAATCTCATATGCAGCCGTATGAAACATTACTGAATCCTGTAGCGGCGCTCCTGCGCCACTCCCCGACTCCCGCTTCGGAGACCACAACTTGGAAAAAACAAGATGAGCCGGAGATAATTGTTATATAAATTGTTTTTGCTCCCCCTTGATTTCGGCTGTTAAATCGAAATCATATAAATGCAGAGCCGTGAGGGCAATGCCGTTTGGCATAGGGCTGATAAAATAATGAATCTTGTGATAAGTTACCTTCAGACGGTAAATGACTGATGAATCCCGCCGGTGGGGTGCCGGCGGTTGATTTTAAAGCGGAGCTTTTCAAACGCCTATATATGTCTCCATGAATTTGTCCCACGCTTTTTCTTCAAGAGGACTTGCCACGCTGACCGACGAAAACAAATTCGCCACCGTCGAGTTAGTGCCATTGACTCACCAGAGTCACTGATGACCTCGAGATAAATGGTATCTTTCCCATGCCTAGGAAATGTCGCGCTCGACACCTTTTGAGGACGCGGCATGTCGACTTTGTACTGGGACACGCATTTTATCAGATCTTTGCTCTGGCTTTTCGTTCTGAACGTGGGTCAGGTCCTGTGCTTCATGACGAGCTAGTTCTATACAGTGAGTCATTTCCGTCGCGTTGTCTTTTTCTTCGTTACCACCTCCGTTCTCGATGATTCTTATATATAACTAATGATTTAATGAGCCCAACGCTGTCATCTGGCAGCGCTTGACGACACCTTTTTTCGCACTGAGAGACCTTTCATCTTAGGTTTCCTTTCCCGTTCTAACACACCGTCGCTGACTGTCGGCCGTTCATTCTCAGGTCTGCTGGCGATCGATACGTTTAGCTCATGCTTGTTATATGTTAAATATTATCATCCGTAACACGAACAAGTTCCATATGCACACTACATACTGCTGCCGTGACCTATACCCCCTAGCGCCCTAGCCTTTGGATCTTTTTCTCTTATAATTCGACTATTGGCTTCATCCCTCCGAGCGAGTGACACCCAACAGCGATTTCGTGTGTTCATTCCTAGGTTTAGTCACGGACTTGGTCCAGTTAAGATGGCGCGTGGGCTACAGCAGCCAACGTTCCAGCCTTCCACGCCTCCGGCGGATATGATTGTACGCCCAACTGTGCAATTCAGTCTGTTCCTGAAATTTAGTATTTTCGTCTTCTATGCGTGATGACAGATTGAATGCCAGAATATAGTAAGACACGGTGGGGGAATAAGATTACTGGGTTTGTGTGATTGTCAGGCAGACAGTGCATGTATGGAATGCTCGAAACAACGGGGAAAAGAGAGAAAAAAAAGCAAAACTGAAACACTGGTAGGGAAACACGGCTAACATCTGAGTTGCGTGAATTGGGATGGTATGAGACAACTGCTCGTTCATAACACTTTGTTAGCGCTGCATATGGGTCATTCACGGCAATGACGTACCAAGAAAACGTAATCCAGAAAGAAAATCTCAGACAGTCTCGGCTTGAGATGCTTGCGCACCCTCGTCCCATTCCGCGCGCGTGAGTGAGCCGACCGCTCTACAGGCAGGACAAGCCACCTGCACCCCCTCATCTTCATCCTGAAACTCGTCCTCGCCAGTCGTACCCGCCACCCGCGCGCTGGTGACAAGACACCCCGGATGGAACGAATGTTCGCACTCATTCCCATGCCCATCGTACGCCGCTCTGATAGTAATTCTTTTCGTCCCGGACTGGGATTGCAATGCGGCGGGAGTAGGATCTTCATCGGAGGGTGCGACACCGCACACCATGTCATCGCATCGCAGCCCCAACTCACGCTCCTTCTGCTCCACGCGCTGGCGAAGTGTGTTCCCCACCGGCTCGGGAGGAGTCCACCGCTTGCGCTCATAGCGTTGTGGCGGGGGGTGCGATGGCCGCCCGGGAGGGACATTGGGTACAAAGTCGGCGTTCATATGGAGGGCAATCGGCTCATGGGCAGGCTGGGGAATAGGACCTTCAGGCGGAGGGATCGGGATTTGGAAAGGGGGAGGGGGAGGCGCATTGGGAGCATTGCCTCCAGGAGCGGCGTGTTGCATAAATAGCGGCATGGGGATACGGAACAACGGCGCGATTACGGAGTTGGGTGGAGGGGGGGGATGCGGTGCCGCTGGGCCGACCAACTGAAAGCCGGCGAGGTTCTGCGGTTGCGGTTGCGGCTGCGGTTGTTGCTGTGACGGCGCCGCCTGGGGCTGATTCTGGGGAGCAGGCTGATGGTGTTGGGGATGTGGAGTAGGTGTCCCGCGGAAGAAGGAGTTCATAAAGGCACTGATGCGAGCTGCATTAATTGCAGCCGCCCGCGGAGGTTGGCGCGCTTGTGGATTGGGAGCATCTTGAGCTCCGATTGGCGGAGGCGGACCGCCGATTGGATTTTCTCGCGGAATATCGTCCGCTGGCCGAGGCGGGGGAGGCCCCCTCGGAAGCGGCCGCGCCATCCATGTCAAAGACTCTGGGTCGATGTCGAACCGACACGTGGGGCAAGTCGTATTACGGGAGAACCACGGTAGCAGACATTCGGCGTGGTAGACGTGCGCGCAAGGCAATGCGACGATATGGCCGTGGAAATCGTCACCATCGTGTTTACTATGCTCCTTACCCTCCGCTGCCATCTTGGCCTTGTCTTCCTTCTCTTGGGCAGTGTCCCACTCGCCGGGCGCAACTTCATCGAGAAGCGGGCCCCAGCACACAGCACATCCTGCGCTGTCCTCGCTGTCCCCGCTCCCCTGCCCGCCGGGAATGCCGCCTGCGCGATTGAGACGGCGCACAAGGCCTTCCGGCACAACCTCCATGCCTTTCAGCAGCACTTTGGCGCGTTCGGGATCGGGCTCGCGATCCTTCTGCATGCCACCAAGGATGAAAGTCTCGAAACCGGCGAGAAAGTCAGGCCCAACGTTGAAAGTGAAGGTGGGAATACCAAATGCAACGGGCGGAGATGTGGCACCGGTGACATTAAAGGTGAACATATCGACGATGCCGTGAGGCGTGTGGGCATGGAAATGGGCATGAGGGCGTGGAAGCGGACGGATGGGGCGAGATCCGGGAGGCCCGACGTTCGCAAGTGGCTCTAATGGAGGCATACTCTCGTTATCTACAGGAACAGCTGGAGCGGGAGGGTCCTCGGCAGCAGGCATATCTGCGTCGGTCTGAGGGTGCTCGGGAGCCTGCTGGTGTTCTGCTTGCGCCTGCTGCTCTGGTTGTGGGTGTTGTTGTTGCCGTTGCTGTTCACGCACTATCCTATCCATCAAGTTTTGCATAGTCGCAAGAAATGCTGGTTCATCATCGCCAGCAACGACGAAAGTTTCTGTCTGGTAGGTGCGTCCTTCGCCGTTCTCTGTGGGGGGCTGGTCGTCGTGGTCCATGAAAGAAAGAGCGTAAAGTGAGCTGACAAGTGGCTCTATAAGCTTGTTGTTCTACGACGCGCGAGAACCTTCGAAGCAACGTAAGCGATGGGTCCATGGGGGTGCTTCGACCCCGACGTTGCTTCCACTTCGCTCTGGCACCTGTCTTCTTGTTCATTCATATTTTCCTTGATCTATGTATGCTGTTGTTCTACAGTAAGTATCGACCATTAGCATACTGCGCTCGCATAGTCCCTCCACCTTGTTTTTTTGTAAGACCTTGTTCTTTAGGGCTTTGCGGCAATATATTGCATCGCCTCGCCTCGCAACGCTCAACGAGCGTATAGACATGATGAAGAAAATCAACGTACTAAGCATGGCCTGGACGACAGTTGCTTGACATCAGCTGAATGGGGAATTCGTGCACGGCTATTAGTCACTCGAGTCTGGAGTTGGGCACTGGTGGCGAAGAAGTCGAGGCATGTGATTTGCAATATGCGTTGCACGTATTGATTGGTCTCACCGCCGATGTGTCTACCTAATGACATGTCAATGAGCAGGGTTCTTTTTAAGTTTATAGCGCTGAGCTCACGGCCGGAAGAAAGTAACACCAAGGGCCTCCGCGACCCCTATGCGAGCGCAGGCTTGACATGAGAACGAGGTTACCGCATTCACTACTGTACCATTAGCGATATGGGTCGCTGTCGGTCTGGCAGCGCGATAGTCTCATATGCCGTGCCACTGAGGACTGACTTGATGGAGATAAAATTATTATAGTATTGTCGATTACAAGTTCAAGATCGACAAACGGCGGATAAACTGACATGGTTCGTGCACGACATTAGTGACGTCATTGGTTTCAGGTGGCTCTGGACTGACTTCTCTAGGGGCATTCATTACCTGCAGGGACACTCGCGGTTTCTGTTGCTTGAAAAAGTACCTTTATCTATCCAGTCTCCACTCCTCTCGTGTCCAAATCATCTTCCTCGCATCGTCATGAGCAGCAGCTCATCCCCCATAGAACACGAGGACTTTTGGTTCGAAGATGGAGACGTTGCGCTGAGTGTAACAGAGGACGGTGTCGAACATCGCTTTCGCGTTCACCGCCTCATCTTGAAAATGGAAAGTCCCGTCTTTCGTCACATCCTCTCGATGCAGCCATCAGGCGACGAAGACCTGCGGGTCCCTCTTCCAGAGGATTCAGTCCAAGACGTGACTGCGCTCCTGGGGCACTGTATGTTTTACGGTTCGTCATGAATGAATACCTTAGTTGGATTCCCCCCCTCTAAATGTTCAAAGCAGCTCAGGAAAGCGCAAGACATGACCCTTGACGTTGCCCTGGGTATTTTGCGACTCTCACGCAAGTACCAAATGGAAGGGATACATGACAAAATAACGCGAAATTTGCTGGAGGATTGGCCACTCAACCACAGGGACTACCTTAGACGTCCCACCTTTCTCAGGTGTTCGGGTAATAGAATACCCCAGGCCTTGAAGATTATCAACGCCGCGCAGCACTGCCAGGCAAATGAGCTTCTCCCCACTGCGTATTATGAGCTGGCCTGCGCTTGGAGGACGCGTTGGGAAGAGATTGCAAGCTCTCTCTCTCTGGAAAACGTGACGCGACTGTCTGTTGGACGTGCATGCTCCTCGAAGCGATTAAGGACATTTCTTCGGGACAAGAAGACACCGCAATTGATGTGGAACAGTGAAAAGATCTCTAAACCTATAACGATCTTTCAATGCCGCGATAAAGAGATTTCAGCTTGCCGCGAGAGGAAGAAGTATGGTTTTTGGTGTTCCTTCGAGGTTATGTTTTCTTCCTTCTGTACCAAACTCAGAGACTCCATGGTTGATGGTGGGTTTCCGCTTGCTATCTTACAGCAGTTCCGTCGTGAAGACATAAGTACCTATTTTTGCGAGGTTTGCAAGGACTGGTTCATGGAAGTTCTGGCGAACAAGACTCGAGAACTGTGGGAAAGTATCCCAGACGACTTCAATCTTCCAAAGGTCGACCCACACTTATATTCACAAAGCCAGATTAAGATGCTTTGAACACACGTGAGTCCTAAATTCAGAAATAGCTTTGATAATCATGGAGCTTGTCTTCAGACTAGAGCTAGAGTCCTTACAGTCTGGCATAGCCATTCACATTGTGGAATCCGAATTCTTTCTTTGTGGCTGATGAATTTGCTGAATGATGCGGAAATGTGTCATCTCAGAACAGACAGGCTTTGATGGGGCTACAGAAATCAACCGGTGCTGATATTTCATCTGTCAAGTCTGCGGACTCGTTAAAATGTCAGAAGTACAAATATATTTTTGATCTATGTATAGTTCTACAGACTACAGTAGTGTAAGTATTGGCCGTAAGCAAACTGCATCGCATAGTCCCTCCAGCTTGTGTTTTGTAGGACCTTGTTCTTGGGCTTTGCGGCAATATATTGCATCGCCTCAACGCTCAACGAGCGTATGGACATGATGAAGAAAATCAACGTACTAATCATAGCCTGGATGACAGTTGCTTGACATCAGCCGGGGAATTCTTGCACGGCTATTAGCCCCTGGAGCCTACAGTTGGGTCATAAAGGTGGTGAAGAAGTCGAGGCATGGCATTGCACGGTGATTGGGCCTGACTCACCACTGGTGTGTCCTACCTAATAACATTAGAGAAATGGCAAAATTTCCTGACTTTTGAAATCTACTAGAAATCCTAAGGATATTCCACATTTCTTCAAAATTTCCAAGTTCAGGAAATTATTATTTTTTTTAAATTATTATTTTTTTTCTCAGAGTTTTCTGACTTCAGGAAATGCTTCAAAAATGGTAAAATAACCACCTCAAAATCTTCAAGAAACTCTGAGGAAACATTGAATTTCCTCCTCTATGAAACTAAATATTTTATAAAGTTTCTGCAGTTTGGAAATTGACAGGGATATTATGTAGAAATAAGTGTTTCTATAGAATTTCCTTTTGTCTCACATGGATGTCATTTCTGTCTCATCTTTAAGCTACACTCAATATACTCTACTGAAAAATATGAGTGAGGGCTCGTTCTGTTGCCTGAATCAAGTACTATATGGCAAAATTATTAGTCTGTTGATCTGGGTACATGTCATGACCCGTTTATTTCCTGTACCCAATAACTCCATTCTCCCTTTCATCACTCCACTTCTATGTTCACTCCGATTGCTCTTCGCCGAATTGCCAAACGGGTATTCGCTACTCGCATCATTCGCCAGTAGCCACACCATCAAACACGATTGACATCTGGCTTGATGGTTCATCGCTGGTCCCACCACCTTCTTGACTCAACCCCCTTTTTTGGTGTTCCTATGACTGGAATACACGTGCAGGATTGTTTTGGAACCCTTCAAGACTTTGGTGTTAGAGCTAACGCCTTGGTCTATCAGAACGTGTCGTATACGAAACTGCAAGAATATTAGACACTACTGGCGTAATGAATAACAAACTATTAGTTTGTAGGTTCGAGGACGACTATCGGGGTCCAAGTATTCCAAAAAGAGAGGAATGGCGTTCGCAGGAGAGTTTGTAAGTGGGCTGACCCGATTAACGTCAAGGCACTGCAATAAACGAGTGAGTGACTTGTGAAAGTCTCTGAACAGGAAAATCGACTGATCAGATCATCTCGGGTATTGGAGTGCTAATTGGTAAGAAAATCGATTGACAACCTCACTCTGCAGAATTTCACCTAGAGGGTAGTCTGGGTGGCTAAGTAGAAAAGCAACTACTTAACTGAGAATTAATACACTAAGCAAGTGTAATAACCCGAGCTGGGGTTAGCAGCCTGGTAATGTAAGGGCAACCCTGGCTAGTCGTGGAGATCACACTACCACACAACTGACAAGGGGAAATCCAAAGTATGTATAAATGAACAGAGCATACAAGAGAGGGGATTCTCACCTGACAAGGGGAAATCCAAAGAGAAAAGTCTAAGGACCCCCAATGTCAGCGAGTCCGTATTATACTACGCTGCGCAGCCAGGGACAACACTTGGCACCCGCCATCAACCCTGCATCCCCCTGACCCTTGATCGACCCTTGATGCCACCTATTATGCGAGTCGCTTGATTTCCGACACTGTTCCGGGGCGGAAGTCGGAAATTGGAGTGGAACTGGCAAGGCGAACGGAACTGGTGGAAGTTCTCCCAGAAGCGGAATCGTTCCCGAAAGCGGATGCGGAGATGGAATCGGAACCGGAAGCGGAGTCGGAAATGGAGTCGGAACTGGAAATGGAAAACAGGGTGTCCCCTGACAGGTAAGCTGTGCAAGCTTGGCAAGTCACGCAAGGTGCGTTGGATAGAAGATGGTAGATTGGCTGATGAAAAGGCAGGCAAAAGGACCTCCTTTTATATTGTAATGTACATGAGCTTAGTAAGCAGGTAGAACCTTCTATCTATTAATGGAATGGGGGGAGCAGCTTGTGGAAGCTGGAAGAAAGTATAGGAAGGTTCTGGGTGGTTCCAGATGACTCACAGTGTTTCCTACCAATCACAGCTTGATTTGTCAGGAATGACTCACTGATCAGAGTCATGTGACTTGGAACGGCTTGGTTGAGTTATGTACTCCTGACTCTCCAAGTTGTGCCTGGTTTGGTTGAGTCACTGAGGCTGTACCTTCAGTTATGACTTTGGCACTCAGAGCTTAGTAAGCAAACCTGAGCCAATTAGTGCTCTGTAGCCACAATAACCAAGGGCACTGCTTAGCACTGCCTTGCACAGCCTGATACAGCCTTGTTGTCATGACTGACCAAGATCCCCACTGTTTGGTTCAGCCAAACAGGCTGCATAGTTGCTATGGCTGCATATAGCAACAGATTGAGGCTCAGCTGGAATTACTGGGAGAGCCATCCTGCCGGACTGGTGGACGCTTGAGTGACCGGGAAGTCCGAAATTAAGGTACCGCCGAGGTGGCCAGCGGAGTTTGAAATGGAAAGTCCGTGACAGAGTTGTGGGTGCAAATGGACACACAACTCTGCAATAGCAGAAATAAGGCAGTTTGGGCCAAATAAATTGCAGAAAATATGGAAAAATGGGGCAATGATGGAGGGATGTTTGAAATACTCCCACAATTTCTTATAGCTTCGTGTATATGCTATAACTTGTGAAAAAGCGGAAATACACCAGTATGAGCCCTTTGTAGCTGGTTGAACAGCTGATTCCCCAACAAGGATGTCCTACCCATAGATCGTGTGGGATCAACCTGTCGTGGCTCGTTTACTTCTCTTACCCAGCTATCCTTGCTTTCCCCTCGACCACTCCTCCTCTATGTCCGGTCCATTAGCTCTTCACCCCATTCGCCGAACGACCATTCGCTACTCGCATCATTCGCCATCAGGCACGCCATCAAACACGATCGACGTCCTTTACCCAGCCTGATGGTTCATCACTGGTCCTGTTACGGTACGATCCGTCGTAAGGTTGACCGAGATCGGGAGCGAAACCCGAGGTAAGGTCCGAGGTTACGGGGCAAGGTTTGGATGGGGAAGTCGGAGAGGGACTTGGCTTCAGCTTATGTGCTGCGCCGACCCTACGCATGAGTCCCAACTTCGGAGCTGTGGTTGGAATGAAGATAACCTGCTTAGTGAAGCGGTCAACAATCACTAGGATGGAGGTGAACTCGGATGAAGGGGGAAGCTGCTCAATGAAATCCATAGAGATGGAATTCCAAGGCTTCTCGGGAATGGGGAGTTGTTTGAGAAGACCATAGGGCTTGTGACGTTGCGGCTTGCTTCGCATACAAGTGGTGCAAGTCTTTCAATACTCTTTGACAAAGGATCTAATCCCTGGCCAAGTGTAATCTCGTTGGATCAGCTCTAAGGTCTTGTTGACCCCGAAGTGTCCCGAGAGGATATGATCGTGCTTGTATTGCAGGATGCGAAGTCGAAGGTCTTGGGCCGCTGGAACATAGGTTCGGCTGTCAAGCTTGAGAAAACCCTCGGGGTCTGTGGTCCACCTTGGGTCATTAACCAAGCCGAGGTGCGACTTGGCTATGGGGTCCGAGGGGAGGTTTGCTAATATGTCAGCTCGGATCTGCTCGGTATCGAGCAGTGAAGCGGCTCGGAGTACGACGGGAGCAAGATTAGTAGCTCTAAGGGACGATGCCAGCTGGTGTTGTGTAAACACTGGCCATAGGTTCTGTGGGTTTATGGTGGCATAGTCGCTATTCCCCTCTTTAAGGTAGATGTCCCATCGTCTAGTGAGGGAGTCAGGCTTCGTTCCGAGGCGTCCAGGTCGGAAACGGATGGCGAGGTTGAATTGGGAAAGGTATTCTGACCACCAAGCTTGTCGACGGGTCAAGAGCTTCGTTGTTGAAAAGTATTCGAGGTTCTTGTGGTCAGTGATAACGTCGACAGGGTCGCCAGAGCCCTCGAGGTAGTGTCGCCAGCGTTGAAAAGCTTCAAAAATTGCTAGGAGCTCCTTGTCATGAACATCGTAGTTGAGCTCGGTAGAGGTGAATGTGCGGGAGTGGAAAGCGACGGGGTGAAGTTCATCTTCCGAGGTTCGCAGTGATAAGATTGCCGCTAAGGCATAATGTGAAGCATCAGTCTCTACGATTAGCGGAAGGTCAGGACTCCAGTGGGTAAGGATAGGAGCGGTAGTGAACGCCCTCTTCAGCAGGTTGAAGGCCTGCCGACAATCCTCGGAAAAGTTCCAAGGTGTACCCTTGCGGGTGAGTCGGGTGAGAGGAATGGTGATGTCAGAGTAGTTGTGAATGAAACGTTGGTAGAAGTTGGCGAAACCGAGGAAGGACTGGATGTCGCGAACTTTGCGAGGTTCAGGCCAGTCTTGAATGATCTTTACCTTGTCGTCCGCCATAGTGAGGCCCTCGGGGGAGAGTATGTAGCCGAGCAATTCAACCGAGTCGCGATGAAACTCGCATTTATCTTCTTTGGCGAAGAGGTTGTTGAGTCGCAGTCGGCGCAAGACTTCTTTGACATGTTCAACATGTTTGGAGGGGTCACTGGAGTAGATTAGAATGTCATCCAAGTATACCACCACACAAACGTCCAAAAGGTCGGCGAAAATCTCGTTCATGAATCTCTGGAAAGCAGCAGGGCCATTAGTGAGACCAAATGGCATAACCAACCATTCAAAAGACCCATAGCGAGTCCTGAAGGCGGTTTTCCACTCGTCACCCTTGGCCACCCATACGAGGTGGTAAGCGTGACGAAGGTCAATCTTCGTATAGATGCGAGCATTCTTTGGAGCATCAAGTAAGTCAGCAATCAATGGCAATGGATACCGATCTTTTTTCGAGATCTTGTTTAAACCTCGGAAGTCGACGCACAACCGAAGTGAGCCATCTTTTTTGCGAACAAACAATACCGGTGCACCATGAGGCGAGCGTGAAGGTCGGATGAAACTGATGTTCAAGTGCTTGTTGATGAACTCGCAAAGTGCTTTGAGTTCGGAAGCCGAGAGAGAGTAGATGGGACCGATAGGTGGCGAGGTCCCTTCTTCGAGGTTGATTTTGATATCGTGGGGTCAGTGGGGAGCTAGAGTGTGAGCGCGTGTTTTGCTGAACACATCTGCAAATTCGTGATATACTTCGGGAACATGTTTCTTAACGTTCTCAGAAAGCTCGGGAGAACTTTCTCCCGATGTTGCCCCTCTGGTGAGGAGCTCAGGCGAAGCCAGATTGAGCTGAAACACTTCGGACCCTTCCAATCTAGATGCGCACATGAAAGCGGGTGCATTGATTAGGGAAACAAGGGGTGCTTGCAACTTCGGAGGCGAGTTCTGAGGCGAGGTCGGAGGCGGGGGCGAAGATGCCGTAGGCGAGGTCGAAGTCGTAGCCGAAGCTGAGCGGGCTGACGTCGCCGTGGTCACTGGAGCCGTAGTTAGGTCGATGGTCTTGAAAGTAATACTGCCCAATACCCAGTCAATCGACGGATTGTAGCGGGTGAGCCAGTTGTGGCCAAGTACCATCGAGCAACTCGAGTCGAGCGAGGTTACGTAGAAGGTAACCCATTGTTGTTCGCCAGTCGGAAAGCAAATGCAGAGGTCTAGAGCTTGGGTAATGGTAGTGTTAGTACTACCGTCAAATAGTTTCAGAGGTATAGGGGAGACAGGATAAGCAGGCATAGAGTACTTCTGGACAAATCTGGATTCAATAAAACATCTGAGGACCCGCAGTCAACTAATGCAACAAAAGCGACGTTTGTTACGTATCGAGATTTCCACTAAGTCGGAACTGGAAAGGACAGCGGCTTCAACTTATAGGTTGCGCCCCCAATGAACTATCGTCCTAGGTATTTCGGAAGTGAGTCGGAAGTCGGAAAGTACTGGACCAAAGGTTTGGTTGGAACTTGAGTCGGAACTGAGGTGGAAGACGGAATACAGAAGGCTGAGAGAGACTGAGATCTTGCTAGACTCGCTGTGCTAAGAACAGGAGATGGAGTGAAGGAAATCAAGTATCAAAGGTGATTATCTGATTGCAGAATAACAGACATACATGGGGGGTGTTTTTATACAAAGCGCAGAACAACAAGTAATGGTATGGTACTAAGCAAGTATCGGAGGAAGCGGAAGTCGAGAACAATGTGTGGGAACTAACTATTGGGAACAATGGGACTACAAAGGGGTTCAGGGTAAGGTAGAACAATTGGAAAAGAACAAGGGGTTGGGAAAACATATCTGACAACGAACTACAAGGGTGACCGGATATATGGTTTTGATGAACGATGAAGTGGGTCCGGTTGGTCCGAGTAATAGAGTCGAAAGAACAAGGGAAATGTACAATGGGCGGAATGTCAGAAATATCGGAGGGGCGGAATGTGTTGTGGAAATGTCGGAGGGGCAGAAAGGTGTGGCGGAACTGAGGGTCGGAAGTCGGAAATGAACGGTCGTAACAACGTTGGGGAGCAAAGGTGAGGTTAGATCTACATTAAGGGAATCTTTGGACAATGAATGAGAAGCGGCGTTGAGTCTGAGCACACGGGTGAGGTTACCGCAATCCTCTGATCGTGTGGTTCCGAGGTTGCTACCTATTTTTTCACCTCCGTAATGGAGGCCGAAGTCCCCTCGTTAGGGGTCTTCGCTGCCCGACCTTTAGAACTGCTACCGCCGGTAGACTTGTTCTTTGGGCAGTCCTTGACGATGTGGCCCTTGGTGCCGCAAAGCAGGCAAAGGCCTTGGTCGACCCGACGTTGGCGCTCCTCGGGAAGTAGTTTGCCATCCTTCCCGAGTTTGCTCGAAATGTCGGGTTGACCCTTGTTGTTCGAAGAGTTGTTGTTGGAACCCTTGCCGTTGTTGTTAGTCTTGTTGCGGTTCTTATTGCTATTAGAACCGCTGGACGACTGGTTGTTGTTAGTGGCATTGCTGCTGGACTGATTAGCAGTGCGTGCAGGCTGGGAGCTACGACCATTGATCATGGCGTCATATTCCTTATGCTCCCAGTAACGGGTGTCGCATTCCAGCACGAAGTTCCTAAGCTCGGCGAGTGGAATCGAGGGAAGTGAAGCAAGTCGTCCTTGATTCATTTGGCCAAGCCCTTGTAGGGTTTGGATGGGGAAGTCGGAGAGGGACTTGGCTTCAGCTTATGTGCTGCGCCGACCCTACGCACGAGTCCCAACTTCGGAGGCAAACGAATAAGAGGCGAGGTTTGGCTTAAGAGGCGAGACTTAGAAACTAGCTAGGGATCGAAGGGATACGATAGTTGATTTTCAGACTGAGGAGTAGCAATTGCATACAAGGGGGTTATATACGGGCGAGGGTATGAATCAGGGGCGAACATATTAGTGGAGGTCAGGGCGAGGTCAGGGACCGAGGTCAGGGCGAGGTAATATATGAATGATGCGTGATGGAGCGGAATCAGTAACTAAGGGGATACGCGATCAATGTCGGACGTCTTTGCCAAGGAATCGTTTGATGCCCTGCCTCCACAGAAGCTGTGGGACCATGCCATCGAGTTGGAGCCTGGGTCAAAGCCCACCAACTGCAAAGTCTACCCGCTGTCACCCAAGGAGCAGGTAGAGCTCGATGCATTCCTTGCGGAAAACCTCCGTACAGGGAGGATACGCCCCTCCAAGTCACCCATGGCATCTCCAGTGTTCTTCATCAAGAAGAAGGACGGCTCGCTCAGACTTGTGCAGGATTACCGGGCCTTGAATGCGATCACGATCAAGAACCGGTACCCCATTCCACTCATTTCCGAACTAATCACACAACTCCGCGGGGCAAAGTACTTCACTAAGCTGGATGTCCGCTGGGGCTTCAATAATGTTCGGATCCAGGAGGGAGATGAGTGGAAGGCCACATTCCGCACCAACCGAGGACTCTTTGAGCCACAGGTCATATTCTTCGGCCTCAACAACAGTCCCGCCACATTCCAGACGATGATGAATACATTTTCCGTGACATGATAGCAGAAGGGGTTGTCTGTGTCTACCTCGATGACATCTCATCTTCACAAAAACAATGTCGGAACATCGGGAAGTCGTGCGGAGAGTGCTGGAACGGCTCCCGGAATACAACCTGTGTCTCAAGCCGGAAAAGTGCGAATTTGAGCGGACACGGATAGAGTATCTTGGGGTGATTGTGTCAGAGGGAAAGGTGGAAATGGACCCGGTCAAGGTTTCCAGTGTATCGGATTGGCCTGTGCCGCGGAACAAGAAGGAGGTCCAGTCCTTCATTGGGTTTGTCAATTTCTACCGGCGGTTTATCAAGGACTTCTCCTGCCACGCCCGTGCCCTCTTCGACCTCACCAAGAAGGAGGTTGGGTGGCGGTGGGGAGAGCCGGAACAGGCCTCCTTTGACAAACTCAAGGAGCTGATCACTTCTGCCCCGGTCCTGATCTTTCCCGACGACTCTCGCCCTTATCGAGTCGAGGCGGATTCTTCCGACACAGCTACCGGAGTGGTCTTGTCACAGCAGTCATCGGAAGATGATGGGGGATGGCATCCGATTGCTTTCTTCTCTAAAAGCCTTAGTCCGGTCGAGCGGAACTATGAGATCCACGACAAGGAGATGCTGGCAATCGTCCGAGTGCTGGAGGAGTGGCGACACTTCCTCGAGGGTGCTCTATGCCCGTTTGAGATCTGGACAGACCACAAGAACCTCGAGTATTTCCGCACATCTAAGAAGTTGAACCGACGACAAGCATGATGGTCCCTACACCTGTCCCGGTTCGACTTCATGCTCCACCACCACCCCGGCCGCACCATGGGCAAGCCCGATGCCCTATCCCACCATGCGGATCATGGAAGCGGAAGTGCGGACAATGTGGATATGACACTGCTCCGCCCTAGTCTCTTTGCAATCCGCGCCCTAGAGGGAGTGACTGCAGTTGGGGCGGAAGTGGAAATGCTCCGGGACATCCAGAGGCAGTACCGGAATGGAGAGAAGGAGGAGTCGGTGGTGAAGGCGGTGGAGGAACTTCGGAAAGGGCACTCACGGTCTGTACGGGCAGCGGAATGGTCGGAACGTGATGGACTGCTCCACTTCAGAGGCAAGGTCTATGTTCCAGGTGGGGCGGACCTCCGCCGCCGCATTGTGTCCCAGCACCATGACACACGGGTCGCTGGGCATGCTGGCAGGTGGAAGACACTGGAGTTAGTGGCTCAGAATTACTGGTGGCCTCAGATGTCCCGCTACATTGGACAGTATGTGAAGACATGTGACCTTTGTCTCCGAACCAAAGCGCAACGACATCCGCCTGTCGGAGAACTTGTTCCGCTCCCGATTCCCGAATCCCGCTGGGACACCATCAGTGTCGACTTCATCGTTGAACTCCCGGAGTCCCATGGCTACAACGCGATAATGAACGTCGTGGATTCGGTAAGCAAGGTGTCCCACTTCATTCCGATGCACACGACGATCACAGCCCTCGGAGCGGCCTGCCTGTTCCTTGCACATGTCTGGAAGTTGCATGGGCTCCCGAAGCAAGTTGTTTCCGACCGAGGTCCGCAGTTTGTCGCGGAACTGACTCGGGAGCTCTACCGCCTGCTCGGCATAAAGCTGGCTACCACCACAGCGTACCATCCGCAGGGTGACGGGCAGACGGAACGGGTCAATCAGGAGTTGGAGCAATATCTCCGCCTCTTTGTCAATGAGAGGCAGGATGACTGGGATGAGTTGCTTCCACTGGCGGAATTCCAATAAAACAACCATGTACATTCCGCCACGCAACAGACTCCCTTCATGCTTGACTCCGGAAGACACCTGCGGATGGGCTTCGAACCATGCCAGGCTGAGTCCCGACTCGAGACGGTCAATGAGTTCCAAGACCGCATGGACTCCACCCTTTCAGAAGCCAAGTCGGCCCTTGCGAAGGCCAAGGATGACATGGCAAGGTACTACAACCAACGCCGGGTTCCTGCCCCGGAGTACCAAGTTGGAGACAAGGTGTATCTAGATGCAAGTGACATCCGCACCACACGCCCTTCGCAGAAGCTTGCCCACCGCTACCTTGGGCCCTTCACAGTGATGCGGAGGGTTGGATGGAATGCATACCGCCTCCAACTTCCGATGTCCATGTCCCGCCTCCACCCCGTCTTCAACGTGGTGAAGTTACTCCCTACGCTTGAGCACCCAATTCCAGGTCAGAAGGCTCGTCCACCACCTCCGCCGGAAATTGTAGATGGGGAAGAGCACTATGTGGTGGAACGGATCCTGGACAGCCGGTTTGTGCGAGGATGACTCAAATTCCTCGTGAAATGGGAAGGGTATGGGTATGAGGAGAATTCGTGGGTCCCGGAGCAAGATGTTTCCGCTCCAGACAAACTCCGTGAGTTCTATAGGACACACCCCGGTGCCCCTTGCCGAATCAGCTCGCTGGCATTTCAATCCCTGGTGTCCTGTGCTTCGAGGATGCAGCACGCTAGAGGGGGGTGATGTCAGGGGACACCCTGTTTTCCATTTCCAGTTCCGACACCACACCCAGTTCCGACTCCATTTCCGACTCCGCTTCCAGTTCCGATTCCATCTCCGCCTCCGCTTTCGGAAATGATTCCGCTTCTGGGAGAACTTCCACCAGTTCTATTCGCCTTGCCAGTTCCACTCCAATTTCTGACTTCCACTCCCGGAACAGTGTCGGAAATCAAGTGACTCGCATAATAGGTGGCATCAAGGGTTGATCAAGGGTCAGGGAGGTCAGGGGGATGCAGGGTTGATGGCGGGTGCCAAGTGTTGTCCCTGGCTGCGCAGCGTAGTATAATACGGGCTCGCTGACATTGGGGGTCCTTAGACTTTTCTCTTTGGATTTCCCCTTGTCAGTTGTGTGGTAGTGTGATCTCCACAACCAGCCAGGGTTGCCCTTACAACTACTGGGGTCATGGGGGTTAAACAAGGAAAACGATCATAGAGCAGTCAAAGGTCCTGGCTTGCCCGGATAAGACTCGTGGAAGTCAGTGACCAGTTCTGAGGCATGATCAAGCTCGGAAGTGAGGATCCACGAGGTTTCTTCGTCAGTACCTTCGTAGCCAGTCCACCTAACAAGATAGAGCAGCTTGCAGCTCTTTCGTCTATTATCGATCTTCGAGTCGAGGATTTCGGAGACCTCGAACTCGGGCTCACCGTCGATAATGACTGGGGGCGGAGGAGGCTGAACTCAGTTCGGGATGGTGTTGGGCGAGGCTGGTTCGAGCATAGATAAGTGGAATACTGGATGGACTGAATGCATGTGTTCTGGAAGTCGAAGGGTGAAGGAGTGAGTACCCGCTCGGGAAATGATCTCAAAAGGACGCAAGAACTTCTCGGCGAGCTTCTTGGTAGCCGAGTTGTTCTGAAATACTGTGCCTTTACAAAGGCGAGGGATCCTACTTGGAAATCAGGAGCGGGTTTGCGGCGAACATCGGCCGAGGCTTGGTAGGTCTTCTGAGCCTCGAGGATGGCCCGGCGAAGTTTTTGGTGTAGCTCGTCCAGGTCAACCACGAAGTCTCGAGCTCGTGCCGAGGCGAGGTCGCGCTCGGGGTGGACTGCGAAGTTCCGGTGGTAACCCTTATTAGCAAAGAATGGGGATATGCTGGTGGTTGCGCTAGGCGCATTGTTGTAAGTGAACTCGGCTAGGGGAAGGAGCGAAGTCCAATTGGACTGTTGATAGTTGCAGTATATCCTGAGGTACTGTTCCAAGGTCTGGTTAGCACGCTCGGTTTGACCGTCACCCTCGGGGTGATATCCTGAGGTGAAATGCAACCGCATGTCCAAGGCTTTCCCTAGAGAACGCCAGAAGTGCGAGACGAACTCGGAACCCCTGTCCGAGGTGATGTGCGAGGGGACTCCATGCTTGGAAAAGACATGAAGGACGAAGAGGTGAGCGAGCTCTTGCGAGGTTATCTTGTCTGTGGTTGGAATGAAGATAACCTGCTTAGTGAAGCGGTCAACAATCACTAGTATGGAGGTGAACTCGGATGAAGGGGGGAGCTGCTCAATGAAATCCATAGACATGGAATTCCAAGGCTTCTCGGGAACGGGAAGTTGTTTGAGGAGACCATAGGGCTTGTGACATTGCGGCTTGCTTCGCATACAAGTGGTGCATGTCTTGCAATACTCCTTGACAAAGGATCTAATCCCTGGCCAAGTGTAGTCTCGTCGGATCAGCTCCAAGGTCTTGTTGACCCCGAAGTGTCCCGAGAGAATGTGATCGTGCTTGTATTGCAGGATGCGAAGTCGAAGGTTTTGGGCCGCTGGAACATAGGTTCGGTTGTCAAGATTGAGAAAACCCTCGGGGTCTGTGGTCCACCTCGGGTCATTAACCAAGCCGAGGTGCGACTTGGCTATGGGGTCCAAGGGGAGGTTCGCTAGTATGTCAGCTCGGATCAGCTCTGTATCAAGCAGTGAAGCGGCTCAGAGGACAACGGGAGCGAGGTTAGTAGCTCTAAGGGACGATGCTGGTGTTGAGTAAACACTGGCCGTAGGTTCTGTGGGTTTATGGTGGCATAGTCGCTATTCCCCTCTTTAAGGTAGACATCCCATCGTCTAGTGAGCCAGGCTTCGTTCCGAGACGACCAGGTCGGAAACGGATGGCGAGGTTGAATTGGGAAAGGTATTCTGACCACCGAGCTTGTCGACGGGTCAAGAGCTTCGTTGTTGAAAAGTATTCGAGGTTCTTGTGATCGGTAATAACGTCGACAGGGTCGCCAGAACCCTTGAGGTAGTGTCGCCAGCATTGAAAGACTTCAAAAATTGCTAGGAGCTCCTTGTCATGAACATCGTAGTTGAGCTCAGTAGAGGTGAACGTGCGGGAGTGAAAGGCAACGGGATGAAGTTCGCCTTCCGAGGTTCGCAGTGATAAGATTGCCGCTAAGGCATAATCTGAAGCATCAGTCTCTACGATTAGTGGAAGGTCAGGAATCCAGTGGGTAAGGATAGGAGCGGTAGTGAACGCCTTCTTCAACAGGTTGAAGGCCTGTCGACAATCCTCGGAAAAGTTCCAAGGGTACCCTTGCGGTGAGTCGGTGAGAGGAATGGCGATGTCGGAGTAGTTGTGAATGAAACGTCGGTAGAAGTTGGCGAAGCCGAGGAAAGATTGGATGTCGCGAACTTTGCAAGGTTCAGCCAGTCTTGAATGACCTTTACCTTGTCGTCCGCCATAGTGAGGCCCTCGGGAGAGAGTATGTAGCCGAGGAATTCGACCGAGTCACGATGAAACTCGCATTGTCTTCTTTGGCGAAGAGGTTGTTGAGTCGCAGTCGTCGCAAGACTTCCTTGACATGTTCAACATGTTTGGAGGGGTCACTGGAATAGATTAGAATGTCATCCAAGTATACCACCACACAAACGTCCAAAAGGTCGGCGAAAACCTCGTTCATGAATCTCTGGAAAGCAGCAGGGCCGTTAGTGAGACCAAATGGCATAACCAACCATTCAAAGGACCCATAGCGAGTCCTGAAGGCGGTTTTCCATTCGTCACCCTCGGCCACCCTTACGAGGTGGTAAGCGTGATGAAGGTCAATCTTCATATAGATGCGAGCATTCTTTGGAGCATCAAGTAAGTCAGCAATCAATGGCAATGGATACCGATCTTTTTTGAGATCTTGTTTAAACATCGGAAATCGACACACAACCGAGTGAGCCATCTTTTTGCAGACAAACAATACCGGTGCACCATGAGGTGAGCGTGAAGGTCGGATGAAACCGATGTTCAAGTGCTCGTCGATGAACTTGCAAGTGCTTTGAGTTCGGAAGCTGAGAGAGAGTAGATGGGACCGATAGGTGGCGAGGTCCCTTCTTCAAGGTTGATTTTGATATCGTGAGGTTGGTGGGGAGCTAGAGTGTGAGTGTGTGCTTTTCTGAACACATCTGCAAATTCGTGATATACTTTGGAACATGTTTTTTAACGTTCTCAGAAAGCTCGGAAGAGCCTTCTCCCGATGTTGCTCCTCGGGCGAGGAGCTCAGGCGAAGCCAGATTCAGCTGAAACACTTCGGACCCTTCCAATCTAGACGTGCGCATGAAAGCGGGTGCATTGATTAGGGAAACGAGCGGTGCTTGCAACTTCAGAGGCGAGTTCTGAGGTGAGGTCGAAGGCGGGGGCGAAGATGCCGTAGGCGAGGTCGAAGTAGTAGCCAAGCTGAGTGGGCTGACGTCGCCGTAGTCGCTGGAGTCGTAGTCAAATCGATGGTCTTGAAAGTAATACTGCCCAATACCCAGTCAATCGATGGATTGTAGCAGGTGAGCCAGTTGTGGCCAAGTACCACTGAGCAACTCGAGTCGAGCGAGGTTACATAGAAGGTAACCCATTGTTGTTCCCTGGTCGGAAAGCAGAGACAGAGGTCTAGAGCTTGGGTAATGGTAGTGTTAGTACTACCGTCAAATAGTTTCAAGGGTATAGGAGAGACAGGATAAGCAGGCAGAGAGTACTTCTGGACAAATCTGGATTCAATAAAACAATCTGAGGACCTGCAGTCAACTAATGCAACAAAAGCGACGTTGGGAAGCGAAGGCGAGGTTAGATCTACATTAAGGGAATCTTTGGACAATGAATGAGAACCGGCACTGAGTCTGAGCACATGGGTGAGGTTACCGCAATCCTTGGATCGTGTGGTTCCGAGGTTGCTACCTATTTTTTCACCTCCGTAATGGAGGCCGAAGTCCCTTGTTAGGGGTCTTCGCTGCCCGACCTTTAGAACCGCTACCGTTGGTAGACTTGTTCTTTGGGCAGTCCTTGATGATGTGGCCTTTGGTGCCGCAAAGCAGACAAAGGCCCTGGTTGACCCGACGTTGGCGTTCCTCAGGAAGTAGTTTACCGTCCTTCCCGAGCTTGCTCGATATGTCGGGTTGGCTCTTGTTGTTCGAAGAGTTGTTGTTGGAACCTCTGCCATTGTTGTTAGTCTTGTTGCGGTTCTTATTGTTATTGGAACCGCTGGAAGACTGGTTGTTGTTAGTGGCATTGCTGCTGGACGGATTAGTGGCGCGTGCAGGCTGGGAGCTACGACCATTGATCATGGCGTCATATTCCTTACGCTCCCAGTAACGGCTGTCGCATTCCAGCACGAAGTTCCTAAGCTCAGCGAGGCTGCGGAATCGAGGGAAGTGAAGTAAGTCATCCTTGATTCGTTTGGCCAAGCCCTTGTAGGCGAAGTGTTGGAGGGCCGCATCGTTCCACTGAGTCCTAGTCGAAGCTCGGGCGAAGTCGATAAAGAATCGCGCGGCCTTGTGGTGCTCTTTCATAACGATCTTCTCGAGGTCGATCTCGGCTTGGGCAGCATTGTCGTATGGGCCGAAGTTGAGCTCAAGCTCGGCCTTGAAGCTGTCCCACTCCTCGAGCCAATCTGGCTCGGGTTGGACTTCGCCGAGGATCGCCGGCTCGAAATACTGTAGAGCTGAGCCGGACAGGTAAGAAATAGCATACTGCACCTTCGAGGCCCCAGTCTTGAACGCTGTGGGACTGTCTCGGAAGTTGAGTACGCATTGAAGGAAGAAGGTGCGCAGCTTGGCCTGGTCAGTACCGTCATAACTATCCGGTTCCTTGACCTTGGCTCGTGCTTCGGACTCGCGAGGTTTCGCGAGCTTGATGAACATTCGATGCATAAGCTCATTGTCCTCGAGGTCACCGAGGTCCTTGGGAGGCAGGTTGGGGAGGTGCTGATCATTTTCAGAACCTCCAGAGCCATCACCTGGATCACCTGAAGGGTCACCAGGGTTAGCCCTACCTTTGCCTTTGTTACTAGGCTCGGTGGGGTCTGCGAGGGGTATCCCCGGGGATGGTGGTGAATCGTCAGGGGCTTCTGAGAAACATTGTTGCTCTGATATACCCCGAAGGGTGCGGGAACGAGTCATCATGGACATAGTGAAGAAAAGGGATACGTAGGGTGTAAGCAGTCTGAAAATACTGTTACGGTACGATCTGTCGTAAGGTTGACCGAGGCTGGGAGCGAAACCCGAGGTAAGGTCCGAGGTTACGGGGCGAGGTTTGGATGGGGAAGTCGGAGAGGGACTTGGCTTCAGCTTATGTTCTGTGCCGACCCTACGCATGAGTCCCAACTTCGGAGGCAAACGAATAAGAGGTGAGGTTTGGCTTAAGAGGCGAGGCTTAGAAACTAACTAGGGATCAAAGTATACGATAGTTGATTTTCAGAATGAGGAGTAGGAATGCATACAGGGGGGTTTATATACGAGCGAGGGTACGAGTCAGGGGTGAACATATTAGTGGAGGTCAGGGTGAGGTAATATGTGAATGATGCGTGATGGAGTGGAATCAGTAACTAAGGGGATACGGGCATGGGATCAAGGTTGGATATGAGCTCTAGCTCTAGCTCGGGCTCGGGCGCAGGATAAGAATCATATGTACTCGGGCACGAGTATCACAAGGCTCGGGCTCGGAAGAAAGTTATACCGGTAAATAACCGGCCAAAGGCCGAGTTCTTACAGGCTCAAAGTAATCAAGAGCGGTTCCCTTGAGGAAGGACAGAACATAGTTCACTTTCGCAGAACCATCTCAGAAAGCTTGGGATTTAGCACAGAAATTCAATATTGTGGGGATCTGTGTATGTGGTCTGAGGTAAGATGCAATGCAATGTGACATGTGTGACTACCAGACTGGTACAGGTTCCCCCCCTGAAAAATGTGCATGAGAACAAAACAAACAGGAAGGAAGGCACACATGGAAAGAAAGAAAAGAAAAACAAGATGCACTTGCTCTGCTATCCCAATTTGTCAGCATGTGTGAGGGTCTGCACAGCACCCTACAACAATGTCTGGCACAGTATCCATTTTCATGCCAGACATGCACATATCTGGGGGGAGGAGATGCAGTCCCTGCTAGGCCTTCTGCTTTGTCCTCCATTCCATCTTCTTCTCGTATCGTTTCTTCTACTTCTCTTCCATCCCTTTCACCATTACCTCCCTAATCATCTCCTTCCTTGCCCATCAGTTCCACAGCCCTTGATGTCCACCCATGGTGAAATAACTGATGGTAGTGCATGTGGAGGTGCAGTCAGTGGAGATGTGAGTGGGACAGGTGATGGGGTAGAAGGACAGGGGGTTGTGGTGCAGCAACACCTGCACATGGTGTTTCTGGCATTGTGGGAGTGTTGCAGGACTAGGGACATGTGGGGGTATGGAGTGGTGCAGGTTCCTCAGCTATTTTCTCTCTACGCCCTCTCCCTCACTTCTCTCCTCTCTTTGCCTCACTTAACTCCCCCCTCCTCCAGCTGTCATCTGGTGCGGGAGGGTGTTCCTGCATCCATGGCCTCTGGCATGGGTAGCACAAGTTTGAGTGCAAGTGGGAGTGTGACCATGGGCACAGGACTGTGGGATGCACTGGAGTTGCAGTGGAAGTGCTGTGCTGTGCGGGTGGTGGGGTTGGTGGTGCGTGTGTCATGACACGTGTATTCGGCCTTCTCAACCAGCTCTTCGAACCCATCGATGTATTCATCAACTGAACGCTTGCCCTGGTGGTACTGGCACGATTCAAGTTGGTTCATTGCATCGGTGGCCTCGTGTAGGGGGTAAAACTGCTGGCAAAATGCTTCAACAAAATCCTTCCAGGTCGTGTAGAGCGGCACGCCATGCTTTGCTGAGTGAGTGAATGCGCGACTGGCAAAAGTCGCAGCCCTCCCTGTTTTCATGAAGGACATCGCCCAAAGGATCTGCGACTGCTCGTCTGGGAAGTCACTTGCACACATGCCCAGGTAGAGGCTGCACGACTGGATGAAGTTGCGACCATTTGCACGATCCCCATCGTATTCAGAGGGCTTTGCTGGCTCAGCTGTTCGCTTTGAGGAGGCACGAATGCAACCAGGGAGTCCAGCCATCAGCCCAGTGGTCGTAGCCTGCAGGGCGTTCAACCTTGTCTCCATATCTTGTTTTTCCTGCCTCTCCCTCATCAACTCTTGCTCTATCGCTGCCAAGCAGTCCAAAACTTCAGCAGCAGATGGCAAGTCGTCCATGGTAAGTGTTAGAGGGTGTCAGGGTATGAGAAAGGATTGCTAAAATCACTGCTTTCGCAGGGTGTTCGATTCGAAGTCAGGGAAATTTCGCAACCAGTGCTCTAGAGAGAGTTTTCTACTATAAGGGCAACCTAGGCAGATGCTCTACACTCAAGCGGCGAACTGGCGAAGGGGGATCCAAAGTAAGATAGAGAACTATATACAGGACATAGACATACCTGGCGAAGGGGGATCCAAAGAGAAAACTCTAAGGAACCCCTCCACCACCTAACTACCACTATAAGCAAACTCGGGAATGCTAGCCCGATCACCGAATGCCCGAGTTACATAAGCAATCATGCCAGCGATAACAGGGCTGGACAGATAAGGAAGGAATGATGTTGGAAGGGGCCAGAACAGGAAGGGAAATAAACAGAACACAAGACAGAAGGATGCTAAAGGCTAGGAGAAGCTCAGGGGCCACCAACAACACACTGCGATAATGCGGTGTGCGATAATGCATGCGATAAAGCATGCAATAATGCACAGTGCAATAATGCGTGCGATAAAGCATGCGATAATGCACAGTGCAATAATGCGTGCGATAAAGCATGTGATAATGCACAGTGCAATAATGTGTGCGATAAAGCATGCAATAATGCACAGTGCAATAATGCGTGCGATAAAGCATGCGATAATGCGCAGTGTGTGATTGGTGTTCCCCTGACAGATGTACGTTTTCCTCAAATACAATGTCAGTGGATATTAGGATTTTGTGTGTAGATGGATCCCATAGCTTGTACCCCTTGGTGGATCCATCATATCCTATGAAGATTAATTTTTTTGACATTGGGTCAAATTTGGTGTGCTGAGTTGTGGTGTGCGCATAGGCGAGGCATCCGAATGTTCGGAGGTAGCTGAGGTCGGGTGTGCGTCCAAGGAGTTGTTCATGTGCAGAGATGTAATTATTTGGGCGTGAGGGAGCACGATTTCTTACATGCGCAGCTGTGGCAACAGCGCTCTCCCAGAATCCGTGAGACATGCTGGCGCTTTGTAGCATGGTGTGCGAGGCTTCTGCGATCCTTTGGTTTGCTCTCTCGGCGACGCTGTTCTGTTGCGGTGTGTGGCGCGGTAAGTTCATGCTTTATTCTGTTCTCTTCGATGTACCGGATGAATTCCGCCGATAGGAATTCCCCCCCGCAATCCGAGTGTATGGCTTGGAGCGTACCTTTGTAGTGTGTGGAGATGAGCGCATGGTATTTATGAAGCAGTCAAAGGTGTCAGCCTTCGCTTGAAGAAATAATATCCATTTGTAGCACATGTAGTCGTCCACCAGCACGTAGTGGTAGCTATGGCCCTGGATGGAGCATGTTCACATGGGGCCTGTGAGGTCCATGTGGACTAGTTCGAAGGGTTGAGTGCGGTGGTGAGTCGAAGATTTGAATTTCCTCCTTGTGGACTTCCCTAACAGGCAGCCTTCGCACATCAATAGTGCGCATTGCGAATTTGGGTCAATTTGGTTGTTGATTCGTTTCAAGGACAACCAAGAGAAATGACCGAGGTGGGCATGGAGGATGTCTAGAGGGACGTTCGTTTGTACTGAGTGAATGGACGGTGTTGCACAGCTTAGTGTGAGCCAATAATCATGCCGGGTAAGCTGGCCTTCCGCGTACTGCACCCCATTTTTGCTGAGGTTTACTTTTTGACCCTCAAAAGTGACGGTTATTCCTTTTTCTCCTATTTTGAGGATCGAGATGAACCAACCACCGATGTCTGGGGCGTGAAGTACATTCTGGAGCTCTATTTTCTTCTCCACTCCATTCCCTCTCGTTCATGTTATGACTGTGCCAATGCCAATGTAAGGTATGCCTTTCTTTTTGTCAGCTAGGTATACCATGCGCGGTATCAGGAGCGTTCGATACATTGAATAGTCGGCTATGTCGTGCGTTATATGATCAGTGCAGCCCAAGTCGAGCATCCACCTGTGCGTGCTCACGATATAGAAGCAAATGCTGTCATTTGTGGCATTGGAGGTTACAAGGGGTGTAGTATCTGATGAGCCTGGAGAGTTATCTGTGACTGCAGTGCTTACAGAGGGCATCATTTCCTCTTTCTCCTTTTCTTTCACTTTTCTTTTGCCCTTTCTATTGCCAGTCCCTTTCTTTCTCTCAGACTGCGCCTCTTCTTGAGACAAGCCGTGTGCACGCATTGCGCCGGCAGTCTTTTTCCCAGTGTCCGGTGCCCCCGCAATAGTTGCACTTGTTCTTGCCTGTATTTGACTTCACGCGGATGGCGTTCACGTTCAGCTGAGCTCCCTGTCGTAGTTCTTCAGACAGGATTCGGCTCCGCGTGTTCGCCCAGTCAATGTTTGAGAAGTCGGTGATGGTGGCAAGTGTTAGAATAAATGGGATAATTATATCACACACTATTCTAAGGTCTAAAAATCGTCTAACTGAGCTTACTATCTATGAGAGATCATCCATGCACCAGTAGCAGTGCCTGCCCTGGAAAGCAGGCACCTGGCCCTGTCAAGATTGGTTTTCAAGCGTTAATATCGTGTATTAGTGAACACAGCGAATGCTCGAATAACTTGTGCGAATAAGTATGCCGTTTGGCGAATAGGTGAACCAATGAATGTTCACAAGGTAAGAGGGTTTGCCTAAATGGGGCTCGCCCTATCTACAGTCATAGCGAAATAGCCCGTGGCTCTTGACGATGTAACGTGCAAGGTCTCACGGAAGGGCTGTCTAAGTCTCGACAATCCCTTCGCCAACAGCACAGAAAATGGTTCGAAGGCTAAGGTAACAAAGATAAAGTATGAGAACTCACCAGTGATGCCTAAGTCCTTTGCTGGTCGAAGATAGAAATCTCCAAGAGAAGGCTTAAGACGATGATCACAGTGAGGTCAAGTTTGCACAAGATGCACGACGTATGATAATTGAACTGGGGAATATACATGCGAATGTAAACTACTTATATCGAATGCTCATATGGTATCAGCGAATAGGAAAGAGGCCGTCACGAGTCAGGGTTGGATAGGGGTGCGCAGTCATGATACTAAGGAGATGGAATAAACATACAATAGAGTGAGGGAAGAATGCAAATGTGGAACGACGGAGAGTAAAAGGTGGCGAAGGCACTTGTGGACAAAACCATGTCTTGGGACCCACATGCATGCTACCCTGCACGGACTCTTCGTTCACTGGGTTGATCCCGCACGACCTATGGAAGGGGCGCCCTGCAAACACACATTGGCCAAACGAACACCCAATGGGGTTGGATTAAGAAGATGATGGGGCTAATGATGAACCATCATGCCGGGTGATTGGTATCGATCATTTTTGATGGCGTGCCTGCTGGCGAAATGCGCGAGCAGCGAACAGCGGTTCGGAGGGTGAGGCGAACAGCGAGTAGGGTGGATGTAGAGGAGGAATGGTTGGTAGGTGCGGCGAACTCTGACGAAGATGCTAGGGAGTGACGAGGGGGAACATGGAGGTAGCGCGGTAGGAGAAATAAACCGGTCATGACAGGCCCCTGGTCAGACGAAATATTGCAATGGGACTAATAGTGCCATACAGGGACATTGGACACGATGGAAATCACAGTATATAGTACTATCTATGGACATACTGAATAGCTACCTCAGGAGAGAGGTACAGAGATGGCAAATACCTTGCCAAGGCTGCTGTAGGCACACAGCACAGGAGACACACAAGATTCTTTCTATTCTATTCCCCTGACTAGCCCCACTGATTACGAACTGTATTTCATGTTGAGAGGGGCTTTGTATACTGCTCCAAGGTCCCAAGTTAGATACTTGTCAGTAGGACAAGTATCACCATCATTGTTCCTGCCCCACAGCTGTATGCAGCCTGTGGAGCATTTCTTATATCAAAGGACATTATCCTGACCCATTCTATCACTATCTTGAACACTGATAGTCACTACTATCTTAGTATAAGTAGCTACCATAAATGTACGAACAAAACATCCAGAATAATCCAGAAATTACTGTTTCACCCCCTGAAGTCACTGTAGACTTGTTTGATAGCTACAGAGCTTAATTCTTGATAGTTTTCTCTAATTCTTTGTCGAGAGTCTATTATAACTGGCTACACTATACTGTTCCAAAAGCGAACGCTTTGTACCTCTTGTTCCTCTGTTATCATTTATTTCCCCCTCGACTCAGTCACATGACCTACACCAACTGGTGACCCGCCCGCTCCACAGGACTTAGTCAGCTCACGCATACATCACGCACAGGGGTGCATGAAAGATACCCACTCCCTGAGCCATTCAGAATATATCTATTCTGATATATCTGATATTAATTCTAAAAGCAAATATCATCTGTTGTGCGATCTCGTAGGATGTGGGTAAGGCTTGGAGCACGTTGAGGGTGTGAAGAGGGTCGCTGATGGCTAGACCCGCGGTGACAATTCAGTTTCTCAACTCAGACATCTCATCGATCTGTTGCGTGAGTTGAGTGTCATGTGAGAACGTCATGGTCGTGTATCTACGGTAGTTGACCCATAGATTGAGACCAGTCCTCGTGCCATAGATCATTTTTAAGTTACTCCAGTTCTGTTCTAGAGTTTTTGCCATATCGAGAGATTGGTGAACCGAGGGCTTAACAGATACTAATAGCAAGGAGAGACCCTGGCGAGATCGCTTCTCCCAGTCCTTGGGTCACTTGCGTTCGTCGTCTGTTGGTGGCGTGCTCAGGGAAGGTGTCGATTCTTGACCCTCAGCAATGCGCAGGGCGTCGATAAACATGAGAGCTGCTTTTAGTGAAAAGGCCCATGTTTCCCAGTTTGTCCCATCGAACTTTTCGATGGTTGACAGGAGCTTCGAGGTTGTCATGTCAGCCATGGCGTGGCTGGCTTGCTGTGAGACTATGGTACGTTTTTTGTGTCAACGATTAGGTTAGGTTAGGTTTTTCAGGGAGTGGGGCCCATAACCTATTGTAAGGGCAACTTCTATAGGCAGTTTCAGAACCTAGACAGTGTCAGAGAAGTGTCTGAAGCGCCGTCATACACGTATCATGCATCTATACTAGTTGCTGACTAATACTAACTGTAAAAAGAGTGGATAATGCAGACTTGGCGATCAGTCACTTGGATTTACAACATATTTGAATACCCTTAAGGCTTGTTCTCTCACAGAATGCAAGCCTGCCCTGTTGCTCGCGTGCTACTCGTGCGAGATCACGTGATGCAGTCACCCAATATGGTAGTCTGAGTTGGAAGGGAAACCCTATGAGTTTTCCCTTCGAACTCAGGTACATACTGCTAGATACTCACCGAGTAGATAGTAATCTGATCAGTTTTCCCTTCCAACTCAGTCCTGCGCGTGACAGGTTATGGGCCCCACGCTATAATCCAAGGAAAAGATCACAGTATGTCCAAATCAGAAACTGAAGGTCGCGTGAAAAGTGTCAGACTTACGGGCACGAATTATGATGCCTGGGCAACTGAAGTGTGGGAGAAACTCATGACAATAGACGTATGGCGAATAGTCATTGAAGACTTCAAAAGACCGATGGATGCAAGAGAAGCCAAAAAATGGCTCCTGAAGAGGGAGGAGGCTGCCGGCATCATACTTGAATCCCTAGCTCTGACACAATACATCCACGTCGAGAATGTCATGGAAAACCCCATTGAAATGTTGAAAAGGCTAAAAAGCACAAACCTCAATGGACTTAATATCGCCACAGGAAATAAACACCTGAAGCGACAAGCATCCCTCATGTCATTTGCAGTGACGCCATCCATATCCCAAGGAAAACAGAAAAATGCATCAAACAATGTCACAGAGGAATTCACTGGGAATGCGAACCTATGATCTTCGCCTTCATCATCAATCAGCGGAGACGCCGATCTGTGTTGGAACACAGACATGGGGGCCACCAGCCACATGACTCCTCATCGTCATTGGCTGCGGAATTATGAGCACTACAGAGTGTAGAGGACAGGAATTATAGGCAGTAGGTATGGACTTGTTATTCAAAAGAATAGACTAGAAATCAATTCACTCTCTCAGTGAATTTAGTGGTCACTCTAAATATATTATACACTACCTAGAAATCAATTCACTACAGAGCATTTCTAGGTCAATAAATGCAAAGACTACTAGACTAATTTACTTGCCTCTCTCAGTGAATTTAGTGGTCACTGAGAGAGGGGGAAATGTGTTCCACTGCGCATGTACTACTACCCGGCCCTTTAGCGCCCAAGAGCTCGCGCGTCGAAGTCATTTCAGACTCCGCTGGGTGCAGCCGCTTGTGAAAGTAGGAATAACAAGATGAAATAGAGAGATAAGGAATGAGTGGAAAATTTCGAAAATAACCAGAGAAATGGATGCATAATACAAGAACAATGTGAGAAGAAATTGGAAGGCCACACAACAAATTGGATATATTATGCTTGATTTTGGTGCAGGAGCATAAATGCACCCAACACGCCCCCTCAAGCTTAATATATTCCGATTTGCTCGTTGAGAATCTTCACTCTAGGACTAGGAAGTCCTTTAGTGAGGATATCTGCCAACATTTGTTCGGTTGGCAAATAAACGAGCTTGGCTTGTTGATTTTTGATTATATCTCGAAGGAAATATAATCGGATGTCGAAATGCTTGGTTCTCGTGTGTTGTTGGGTGCCATACGTGATGGCAATGGCTGATTGATTGTCTGAATAAACTTGGATGGGTCTGTTCAGTGGTTGGAATATTTCAGAAATAAAATGGCGCATCCAAAGAGCCTCTTTGCCCGCATGGGTCAGGGCGACGAATTCGGCTTCAGTTGATGAGAGGGCTACTATCGACTGTTTCTGGCAACTCCATGAAACAGTGCCTCCATCAATCTGAAATAAGTATGCCGAATACGAACGCCTATGACTCTGTGAACCCCAATCCGCATCTGAATACCCCATCAAGCCGTCTTGATTTCTTCCAAGTGTGAGCTTGTAATGCTTCGTGCCTTTCAAATATTTGAAGACACGTTTGACTGCATTCCAGTGTGTGCCACCTGGATTTTCAAGGAATTGCGAGAGTAATGACACCGCAAATGCAATGTCAGGTCGAGTGGCTACAGCCGCCCACATCAGTGATCCTATAGCTTGCCTGTATGGAAACTTCGACATGGCTTTCTTGCCTCTCTCTGTAGAAGGACATTGGTCTTTAGATAATTTTACGGCTGGATCAAGAGGCGTAGCATAAGTCTTTGCATCTTCGAGATTAAATTTTTTGATGATCTTCTCGATGTATGCAGGTTGTGAAATTGCAATGGTCTTCTTCTGCCAGTCTCTTTCGATTTTGAGATTCAATAGCCAATGAATCTCGCCTAGATCTTTCATACTGAAGACCTGAGCAAGATCTCGTTTGACTTCGTCCAGGACTGACTGATTCTCAGCTGTGATGGTAAGGTCGTCCACAGCTGTTGCAATGATCACATGCCCCTTTCCGCCACGTCTATAAAATACAGCCCCGTCTGTGGCTGACGTAGTGAATCCTAACTTGTGGAATTCACCACTTAGACATTTGTACCATTCTCTTCCAGATTGCTTGAGGCCGTAGAGTGCTTTCTTCAAAAGTAGCACTTCGCCTTTGTCTCCTGACTCATATCCATACGGCTGCTTCATGTAAATAGGTTCGGGCAACTTAGCATTGAGGTATGCATAGTCCACGTCCATTTGATGAATAGGCCAGTCATTCCTAGCAGCAATGGCGCATATGATCCGTAGGGAGGATAACCGAGCAACAGGTGAGTATGTCTCATCATAGTCGATTCCAAACTTCTGCGTGAAGCCTTGGGCGACCATTCTCGATTTAGGTACTATTGGTTTCCCTTCTGGATTACGCTTCCAAAGGTAGACCCATTTGTTGCCGACAATGTTGGCTCCAGGAGGTGGTTTGGTTCTTTCCCACACTCCCTTGTCGATTAGGGCCTCATACTCTTTGTCCATTGATTTCTTCCACATAGGATTATTCAGAGCTTCGTCTGCATTGCTAGGTTCAATTTGATTCAAATCCGGCGCCTTGATGTTGTTTTGACCGTCGGTTAGAAACGCACTGATGGCACACTCATAGCTACTGATGCCATCAATCTCGGAGGATAATTCTTGGTCGAATAAAACTTCTTCATGGTCCTCAACGTCCTCGTAAGCTAGCGTAGTCATATGTGCGCCAGTTTGTCTCTGAGTTTGAGATCTTGTCACGGGACCTGATGGGGCCGGCTGCACTTGTTGTTGACGGATCCTTTCGCTTCTCCTTATCGGTTCAGCTTCTCTAGGTCTGTCATCAACTCCCTGAATAGGTTGCAGCTTTTCAAGATATTCTTCCGGTGCACTTTCATCAATTTCTTCGATCTTTGCCTCTTCGCTGACTAAGCAACCGGGCACAGGCACTGATGCCGGAATGGCTTTCTTCTCTTCTTTAGACGTAGGTAGCTTGGATTCCTCAATAGAAATGATTGGGACCTTTCCCTTCTTCATTTCTGAATCAAAGACAACGTTCCGCTCGACAGAAACTTTGTGCGAGTCAGGCCAATAAACATAATGACCATGGCTCTGCGCAGAAATTCCTATCCACCGAGCTCTTTTGGCACGAGCTGCCAATTTATCTCCCTGAGTGATTTTAACGTAAATTTCAGTTCCCCACGCGTGAATGTCTTTGAGATTCGGTTTTTCATGGTGAATCATCTCGTAGGGCGTTTTATCTGGTAGAGCTCTTGTATGCGTCCTGTTCCTAAGATAATTGGCATGCTGTATCGCATAGCCCCATAATATCTTAGGAAGGCCTGATTCTAGCAGCATGGCACGAGTTCTCTCAGTGAGGGTTCGGTTCAGGCGTTCCGCAACACCATTGGACTCTGGTGTGTCGTGTACCGTCAACTGATGCTTCGTGCCTTGTTTGGCTAGATGCTGTTCGAATTCAGAGCTCGTATACTCGCCCCCTCGATCAGAAACAAGTGCCTTGATGTGCACATTTCTCTGTCGAAGCATTAAAGCCTCGTAGAGCTTGTACTTTGAGAATGCTTCTGATTTGTTCGCCATGAGATAGATCACCGATTCTCTTGAGTAGTCATCGATAAAGGAGACATAATATGACTTCTTATCGATCGTGAGGTGTCTTGCAGGTCCCCAGACATCAGAATAAATTCTGTCACCGAATTTTGATGTTCGGTCTCTGGGTTCTCGAGGAAGAGGTTTGCGCGCAATCTTGGCCTGAATACACGCATCACAGACAATTCTATCGCCTGTGGAGCTCAGTTCAATGCCCAATATCATGCCATGATTTAATAGATGTTGTAGGGACTTCTGCGAGATGTGCCCCATCTTTTGATGAATTTCCATGGCAGATAAACACATATGGGCTTGAGCACTTGGTGACTGGAGGTCTAGTCGATATAAGCCATTGACTTTCGGTGCTTGCATCAATACTTTTCCAGCAGCATTAGATATTGTGCATTTCTGGCCACCGAGTCGAATGTCGTAGCCAGCATCATCGCACCGACCGATCGAGACGAGGGTAGCAGCAATTTTGGGTGCATAGTATGTATCTTGCAACGTGACTTCTACTGTTCTATCTCCAACCTTATTGGATAATACGAGCAGTCCTGAGCCGAAGGCATCAAAGGTACCTTTGTTGGCTGCTCGGATAGTCCTCGGCTGTGAGAATTGACAGTAGTTCCTCAATAAATTTTTGTGAGGAGTCATATGCGATGTCGTTCCGGTGTCGAGTATGACTATAACTCCTGAGGATGTGCTCAAATTGAAATTAGAGCACTCGTCAAAATTGGTGAAGGCAAGATGCCCATCACCACTTTCCTCAGAAGTAGACTCTTCTTCGGCAACATTCGCTTTTGCTTTACCCTTCTTCTTCTTCTTGCCTTTGGCTTTCTTCTTCTGACGTGGTCCTTGACCTTCTTTACCACCTCCTTTAGCCCAGCAATTTTCGATGGAATGTCCAGGCTTTTTGCAGTTGGTGCATACATGCGCCTTCTGCCCCTTCTGGTCCTTCTTAGTAGATGAACCAATAAACACCTGCTCTTCTTGCGGGAGTGTTTTCTTCCTGTCATACTGAGCCTTTAGTACCCTAATAATATTATCAGGGACCAATGGCATCCCGCATTCTTCAAGCGAAGTTGTAAGGGCATTCATGACTGCCTCATAGGATGGTGGAAGTGACGCAAGGATTATGTCCATGAATTCTTCTTCAGAAACTCTAGCTCCCATCTCATTAAGACGAGCATATAGGTCTTGGGCCTTTTCCAAGTGATCTCTCAAGTCTCCATCCTCAGGACATCTCATACTGCGGAGTTGTCTCTGCAGGCTGGTGAGGACCATCTTGGGCTTTTTGGTCATTTCATTGACCAGTGCATCCCAAGTCTCTTTTGCTGTCTTCTGCTTCTGTAGCATCAGGGCTAATGACTCTGACACTGAGACGATGATTTGGGTCTTGGCTTGTCCTTCTCTAGCAAGGTATCTCTCCAGCTTCTCCTCGGCCTTATCCATCTGAGTTTCCTCAGCTTCTGTTAGAATATGGCCTGGGGGCATGACTGGAGGATCAGGAGGTCGAGTGACTCTCCCTTCTACATGCTTGAGCAAATTTTTGGACTCAAAATAGCTGATGAGAGTGGCTCGCCACAATGGCCAATTACTTCCATCAGTAGCAAGCTTCTCAACACCCAACAGCTTCTCAGAAGTGTCTCCGGGGCCCATAACCCTGTAGAGGACAGGAATTATAGGCAGTAGGTATGGACTTGTTATTCAAAAGAATAGACTAGAAATCAATTCACTCTCTCAGTGAATTTAGTGGTCACTCTAAATATATTATACACTACCTAGAAATCAATTCACTACAGAGCATTTCTAGGTCAATAAATGCAAAGACTACTAGACTAATTTACTTGCCTCTCTCAGTGAATTTAGTGGTCACTGAGAGAGGGGGAAATGTGTTCCACTGCGCATGTACTACTACCCGGCCCTTTAGCGCCCAAGAGCTCGCGCGTCGAAGTCATTTCAGACTCCGCTGGGTGCAGCCGCTTGTGAAAGTAGGAATAACAAGATGAAATAGAGAGATAAGGAATGAGTGGAAAATTTCGAAAATAACCAGAGAAATGGATGCATAATACAAGAACAATGTGAGAAGAAATTGGAAGGCCACACAACAAATTGGATATATTATGCTTGATTTTGGTGCAGGAGCATAAATGCACCCAACACAGAGTACCTATCAGGCTAGCAACAAATGAAGTAGTGTACTCAGCCGGGTGAGAGCAAGTGTTGTTTTCCCCCATGATCAACGGGAAGCCGGCACAAGATGTTTTGTTCTCAAAAGTCCTACACGTACCCGCATTCCAGAACAACCTACTCACGGTCCTCCACCTTACCACACACCATAGCTTCACCGTCTGCATCGTGAAGGGCCACATATCATTTATCCGAGACAATAAAGTGCGCTTCTGTGCCGCCATAAGGAACAGGACAGGTTTCTTAACCGGGAACACAATCCCAAATCAGGAACTGGCTCTTGCCACCTCTTCGCCCATGGTAGACCTACCATTATTGCACAGGCGACTTGCACACATTGGACAAGCATGGCTGGAGAAGCTTTTAGAGAGTGGCATGGTCGACGGAATACACGTAAATTCAGATGCGACCATTCCCCATATCTGCGAACCATGTATTGCTGTGAAGCAACACCGCAACCCCTTTCCAAAGAGGAGTGATAGCCAGCACCCAACCCACTTGATCTCGTTGTCTCGGACGTACATGGGCCTCTCCCAGTCCACACACCATCAGGACACCGATACTGGATCACTTTCACAGATGATTGCACAAGGTACAGGGTTGTTTATCTCCTGAAGACAAAGGATGAGGTGTTCAACACCTACCAAGCCTTCGAAGCACTAGCAGAAAATCAATTAAACTTGAGAGTGAAGTGTTTCAGAGATGACAAAGGTGGGGAGTATATTGGTCATAAGTGGGACCAGCATTTCCAGCACCAAGGTATACTTACTACAAAGGGCACACCACAGCAAAATGGGATCTCAGAACGGACGAATCGAACCCTCATTGAAGGGATGATTGCACTACTACAGCAAGCCCATCTACCAGTGTCGATGTGGGGAGAAGCCCTAAAATTATTGGTTTGGATCGTCAATGCCACTCCAACCTCCACACTTGTAGACAAAACCCCGTATGAGGCCTGGTTTGGCTACAAACCAAACCTTGGAATGCTATGTACTTTTGGATGCACTGCCTATGTCCACGTGCAAAAGGATGAGAGAACTGGACTGCAACCCAGATCTCGCAAATGCATTTACCTTGGTTTTGAGGACGGTTACAAGGGCTGGCGCTGCTTGGATCCTATCACAAAACATAAGACGTCATCTTTGATGAATCCAAATTCCCAGTTCTCACCATGACTAGAAATGCCACTGAATCACCTTTACCACCCACTTTACTTCCTGACCAGAGCATGCGAACCCTGTAGATTGCAATAAGTATCTCAATCAAAAAAAAAAAAAAAAAAAACATCGCAGCTCCACCAGAAAGACAGCCAGACCAAGATGCTGAACTCCCAGTGAATCCCGGCCCACTGGCCAAACCTGACCTGCCGGCCACTCCAAACCCTCCACCAGCCGACCTTGACCCACCAGTCGACCCTAACCCACCAGCTGTCCCTGACCCACCTGTAGAGGACAGGAATTATAGGCAGTAGGTATGGACTTGTTGCTCAAAAGAATAGACTAGAAAACAATTCACTCTCTCAGTGAATTTAGTTGTCACTCTAAATATATTATACACTACCTAGAAAACAATTCACTACAGAGGATTTCTAGGTTAATAAATCGAAAGAATGCTAGACTAATTTACTTGCCTCTCTCAGTGAATTTAGTTGTCACTGAGAGAGGGGGAAAATGTTTCACTGTGCATGTACTACTACCCGGCCCTTTAGCGCCCAAGAGCTCGCGCGTCGAAGTCATTTCAGACTCCGCTGGGTGCAGCCGCTTGTGAAAATAGAAATAACAAGATGAAATGGAGAGACAGGGAGTGAGTGGAAAATTTCGAAAATAACCAGAGAAATGGATGCATGATACAAGAACAAAATGAGAAGAAATTGAGAAACCACACAACAAATTGGATATATTATGCTTGATTTTGGTGCAGGAGCATAAATGCACCCAACACCACCACCCCGCCGCTCCAGTAGGATGACTGCCCGCATCGATTATCGTCACCTCCACAACCCCTTCCTCCGCCCTGGCCTCCTCCCAATCATGACGAGCCAGGCCCTGAGGGGGGTGCAGCAGCCAATGCTTCAGTCATTCAGGCCCTATAATTCACCTATGATGAATCAGACACCACTGATACAGACATGATTTCACCCTGCATCATCAGAGCGGCACTGAATGCGACAATAAAAGGTGACCGTGTACCTAAAACATTCGCCAAAGCAATGCGGCACTCCGATGTGCCAATATGGAAGAACTCAACAGATGCAGAAATCCAAGCCCTCCTGGACAATGGGACGTGGGAACTGGTAAAACTACCACCTGGAGAGAAAACCATTGGCTCTCGGTTGGTCTTCCGAATCAGGCTCCATTCGGATGGCTCTCTAGATAAATACAAGAGCTGTCTGGTAGCAAAGTGATATACACAGCAACCAGGTATTGACTACGATGAAGTCTTCACTCCTACCACGCGATGGGCAACCCTGCACACAATATTAGCTCAGGGAGCACTTCAGGGAGCACACATAGAATCAGTAGACATATCGAATGCTTACCTGAATGGAGTACTTGACAATGATGCAAAAATATATATGCAGCAACCGGAAGGGTATCATCAAGGAGGATCAGACTGGGTGTGCAAACTGAAGAGAGGACTGTACAGATTAAAACATAAGGCTGAACATGAGTCTGGATCAACTCGTGAGTACTCATGAGTTGATCTGTGGGAATACTCACAGGTCAGATCCTATGAGTAATGGGTACCCGGGCCGAGATACTCGTGCGGATCTGAGTCTCTAGTTTATGTTTTATGCAAAAACCCGTGGGTAACCCAGATCCACAGCAATATTATAAACTAGATAGTGACGCATCTTTTTTTTCCAGATAGTAGGCCAACGCCAGTTGTATTTAGACCGCCGGCTATAAATACTTACATGTACGTACAACCTGCTGTAACATACACGTGTACTTATATCAAACGCGCATTTGGGGTGTGCACACCATCCACATCCACCGCAGCATCGTGGCCTGGGCACATACCGTGCATATGCACCACCGTCCGCGACCTCCACATATGGTGCAGGTGCACGGTACGCTGCGCCGACATATGGTGTACCTGCACCGTACGCAGTGGATGCCGCATACAATGCAGAGGGACCGCAGTTCGACGCCTGCACGTACGGTACAGGTGCACGGTATGCCACGTTTATATACGGTGCGCCTGCACTGTACGCGCACATACGGTGCGCATGCACTGCCGTCTGCAGCCTCCACGTAGGGTACAAACTTGTTCTTAACCCAACTCACCATGTCCTGCGCCTTTATCTGATCCACGTGCTGCCAAGCAAGAAAAGGTGAATCATGTGCGTGGAACTTAGGTGGTTGAATGCCCACCAGCGTACGCATGTGCAGACAGCGGCGTGCACCAGCGCACCGGGCACTGACAGTGCCGGGTACCAGCGAACCCGTGCGCTGACAGCGCCGGGTACCAGCGAACCCGTGCGCTGACAGCACCGGGCACCAGCGCATGCCTGCGCTGACAGCAACGGGCGCCAGCGCACGCATGCGCTGACACCGGCGTGCACCAGCGCACCAGGCGCTGACAGCGCTGGGTACCAGGAACCCGTGGCTGACAGCGCCAGGCACCAGCGCATGCATGCGCTGACAGTGGCGCGCACCAGCGCACCAACGCACGCATGCGCTGACAGTGGCGCGCACCAGCGCACCAGGCGCTGACAGCGCCGGGCACCAGCACACGCCTGCGCTGACAGCAATGGGCACCAGCGCACGTATGTGCAAGTACTACATAGTACACTGGCCTTATAATCGGTACTCGCCAAAATATATATATTATTTGTCCCTTTTTATGAGGTGCCATTGCAAAAAAAAGCAAATCCGGCAATAAATTTCATGGCTGTGGCAAAAACCCGCAGGTCGGATCCACGGGTTCGGATCTACCCATGGCCAATACCCACACGGATCCGAGTATGGGTTTCTGGGGCAGGAAAACCTGCGGATCCAAGTCCGGGTGATCCTTGGGTTGACTCGTGTTCAGCCTTATTAAAGCAGAGTGGAAGATTGTGGTACGAATGACTTGGGACTGCGTTGGAGAGCATGGGATTCAAGCAGCTCCAATCTGCGCCAAGCATCTATATCTGGATGAGCCATACCACCAAGGTCATCATACCCGTTTTCATCGATGATTTAACTCTAGTATCGGACTCAAAGCCATAACTGGACCGGGTCAAAAACAAACTAGGTGAAATCTTCAAATTGAAGGATCTGGGCCCAACAACATCACTACTAGGCATAGAAGTGGAGTATGATCGCATACAGAAGACATTAAGGCTCTCACAAAACCAGTATATCCAAGAAATCCTGTAAGAAGGCTATGTGCCTCAGGTGCAGACACAAGACCTAATGAGAGGGAGGGTAAAACTCTGTCTAATTCTTGTAAACTATTTACAAAGGCTTTATAGTGAAAATAGAACAATGGACCACCAATGCGGTGAAGTGGAGTGGCACTAAAGCCGATGAAATGTGGGTGCTTGTGGACATCACTGACAATATAATCACCGTGCAGGGAGTGTAACTCCCTTACACCTCCCCAGTTCTAAAAATTTGACCATCCTCAGTCAATCCTTACATCCAAAGGCTTCCTTAATAGATGCCTTGAAGACATCCCAATCCTCATCATCATGGCCCTTAAACGCAGCAAAGACGAGTTTCTGGAAAGGCGTAAGATACCGAAACAGACACTTTACCCATCCTGTCTTCGGAAGCTGAGCATCAAGAGCACAACGCTCATAAGCTGTCAAGAAGTCAGAAATCTCGTCATCATCACCATCGAACATCTTTGGCGCACGCTTGGATCGGGGCGGAGGCATGGCCGCAACGAGCCATGTCACCGGGACTTGAGGACTGCAAACGCTGCTGAGGGACATGGCCGGCAGAGATTGCTGAGGTTGTGGTGCAGGGTTAGCCGCAGCTGCTGGAGCCTCATGCGCTGGCTGAGCAGCAGGCGCAGCTGTCAAGATTGGATTTTGGGCGTTAATATTGCATGTCAGTGGCGAATGCCCGAATAGCATGTGCAATCTAGCGAATCGCCCAGCGAACAGTACCGAAGAGGTAAGGGTTAAGAAGTAAGGGGGTTACTCAAAAGGAATTCGCCCTGATCTACAGTCATAGCGACATAGCCCGTGGCACTTGACGATGTAACGTGCAAGGTGTCATGGAAAGGTTGTCTAAGTAGCAACAATCCTTTCGCCGGCGAAGGCACTCCTTCAGAGCCCTTCACTGACAGCACAGAAAATAACTCGAAGGCTAGGGTAACAAAGATGAAGTATGAGAACTCACCAGTGATGCCTAAGTCCTCTTCTGGTCGAAGATAGAAATCTACAGGAGAAGGCTCAAGACGATGGTCACAGCGAGGTCAAGTTTGCACAAGATGGACGTATGATAATTAAACTGGAGAATATACATGCGAATGTAGACTACTTATACCGAATGCTCATATGGTGCTAGCGAATAGGAAAGAGGCCGTCAGGAGTCAGGGTTGGATAGGGGTGCGCGGTCAGGATACATAATAGATGGAATAGACATACAATAGAATGGAAGAGGGGTGCGAACATGAAACAACGGAGAGGAAAGAGGGCGAAGGCCCCTATATACGAAAACACGCCTTGGGACCTGCATATACACCACCCTGCACGGACTCTTCGTCTGCTGGGTTGATCCCACAGGACCTACGGGTAGGACGCCCTGCGAATGCATTCTAGCCATAGGAACACCCAAAGGGGGTTGGGTTGAGAAGATGATGGGACCAGTGATAAACCATCAATCCAGGTAAAGGATGTCAATCGTGTTTGATGGCGTGCCTGCTGGCGAGTGATGCGAGTAGCGAATGGTCATATGGCGAATGTGGCGAATAGCGAATGGAGCGAGGAGTGAATGGAGCGAAGATGAGCGAACATGGAAGAGTGGTGAAGGGGAACACAGGATAGCTGGGTACAAGAAATAAATGAGTCATGACAGCCTGCACCTCCTTGTGATTCATGATAGGACCAGTGATGAACCATCAATCCAGGTAGAGGATGATGGTCATGTTTGATGGCATGGCTACTGGCGAATGATGCGGGTAGCGAATGGTCATTTGGCGAATGTGGCGAATAGTGAATGGAGCAAAGAGTGAATGGAGCAAAGCCAAGCGAACATGGAAGAGTGGTGAAAGGGAAAACAGGGATAGCTTGGTACAAGAAATGAATGGGTTATGACAACTGTGTAGTGAAAACTTCAGCAAAGCTAATTCGTCCTGCCCTGCAGTGGTACGAGTCCCATTGAGTCCAACCTGCACGGAGGCTGCAACTGACACTATCTGAATGCATCCTGAGCATGTGGGTCTGTCATGGAGTGGGAGTTTAACAGATGATGGGTTCTATGATGGATGAGGGCCCCAACACCTGGCGTCCTGGCAGGAATGATGCGAATAGCGAATGCGAAAGCAGTATGGCGACGAATATTTTGGCAAGATATTCGCTGGGTCGGGAAGCCGTTCGCTGGTTGAGGAGGTCATTCGCTGTGTGTTGAGGGAAGATTCGCACAATAAACGAATCATGACAGCGGCATTGTCCATCTGGGAGGCTATCTTGCGAGGCGATGCGTAGATTGTGGCAGGGGGCATGTGGTCCTGCATTGGTGCGATGCTGTTGGTGCCATCTGCGTCGCGCGTGGCATGCGGTTGCCCATGGTCCTGCGCCGTCGGGCCAGGTCCTCTGCATCACGCGTGTGCACGTGTGATTGGCCGCTACAGGCTCCAATTGTCGTGCTGGGTGCTGACACGAGCGGCTGCGGTGCAGGCGATAAGGGGTCGTGGACGGTGTTGATAGCGCATGTGAGTGTAGTCTGGAAAACAGGGTGTGGGGATAGGGGTCGCGGATGCATGTCCAACGTGTCGAACACGTGGGCTGCTCGAGCAGGAGATGAGCCTAAAGTGCGGAGCTGAGAAGCCTCCGTCACCGTGTGGCATGAGGCTGCATAGGGAGAGCGCGGAGGTGGGGTACGCGTGCGTGCGCCATGTCCATCGTCGTCTCGCGAGCCCACGTCACTGCGCTTCTCATTTATGCTCTGCTCTCGCAAGTCGATGCGTGGGCTATGGCAGGGGCGTTGGGACATGTGGGGCGACGGCAGTGCAGGTGTGTGAATATGACATCGGGTTCACGTGAATGACGGTGGGTTGCGGGCAGCGCTATGGCCTCGCAAGCACGCGGCGTGACATTGTAGGTATCCGTACTGGCTATCCGGTGAGTGGCCGCGTAGTCCATCCTGGCAATCACGTTGCGTGGTTCACGCTCGACGTGTGTGTGTGCGGCGTCGTGAGCGCGTGTAGGGAATCGTGGGGAGATTGTGGGCCTGCGTCGTGTGTCAGACGTGTGGAACGCAGCGCACATGTCGGGAGAGCGTGGGAGCGGCGTTGTCCTTGCCACTTGCGCCTGCATGGCCGTAACCATCAGGAATGCGTGTTGGTTTGGGATAGTGGCGTGGACGCCGTAGCATGGGCAACGATTGCGTGGCCGCGCTGGTGCTGGTGTTGTAGATAGCGTTGTAAGAGAAGCAAGAATAGCGGCCCGGGAGGGATTCTGCATGTCATAGGCGTGTGATTGCGGAGTCGTACAGCACCAGTGAACTCTGGTGTGTCGTTTCAGTCGCCGTGTGGTTGAAAATGCTCGAGAGCATGCAGAACAAGTGTATTGGCTCCTGGGACTCTCGGCATCCTGGAACGAGTGAAGGAAGCGATTAGAAATGGCTGGAGAGATGGCAAGCAGCTCCTGCAGGGAGAGAGTAATGGGGGTTTGGAGAAGATCATCTGTGGGTGCGATGGATGTTGACAGGATATGTTCAAAGACACTTGTGACTGTGCCGTGCATTGCCGCCGGGTTCATGATGTCGTCGTAACGAGTAGATGGAATCAAAATGTCAATACAGACGCCGAGTAGCAGTTATAAGGGACAGACGCAGTGGATGCGCTGGGAGAAGACAGGAGGCTGGCACAGAGTGTGTGCCGAGAGGCTTTTAGTGGCACGAAGGAACGTGAGAGTGCTGACTAGGCCATGAGAGACTCGAAGGTGGGGTTGGACGATGCATGAGGCTCCAATATGTAAGAAGGCTATGTGCCGCAGGTGCAGACACAAGACCTAATGAGAGGGAGGGTAAAACTCTGTCTAATTCTTGTAAACTATTTACAAAGGCTTTATAGTGAAAATAGAACAATGGACCACCAATGCAGTGAAGCGGAGTGGCACTAAAGCTGATGAAATGTGGGTGCTTGTGGACATCGCTGACAATATAATCACCGTGCAGGGAGTGTAACTCCCTTACAATCCTTGATCGATTCCAGATGTCGGATTGCCAACCCATATTCACGCCTATGGCCCCAGATCTGAGCTTGAGTACTGCCATGGGACCATCAACACCAGAAGAGATAGAGGAAATGAGAGATGTTCCCTACCTAAATGCAGTCGGAGCGCTGAATTACTTAGCCATCGCAACTTGTCCTGACATTGCTTACGCCGTCGGACGCCTCGCATGGTTCAACTCAAATCCAGGCCCGATGCCTTGGACGGTAGTGAAACACCTCCTATGCTACCTGAAAGGGACGATCGACCTGGCACTCACCTACGCACCTGATCTATCAGTCAAATTGTTCCAGACATGGACCGACGCTGATCACGGAGGAAATCCCAACAACGGTCGGTCAACCTCCAGGTTCCTCACAAAAATCGGGACTAGAGCCGTCAGCTGGGCCAGCAAGTTGCAGAACTTAGTCACCTTATCCACAACCGAGGCCGAGTTCGTTGCATCAGTCCTGGCAGGAACCGAGATCATCTGGTTGTGAAGTCTACTGGATGAGCTCAATTCAAGAGTTGAAGGACCATCTCACCTGTTCATTGACAATCAATCTGCTCTATCTGTTGCCGAAAACCCCGAGCATCATGGATGCATGAAGCACCTGGATATCCGGTACTTTTGGCTGCAAGAAAAGGTCGCTCATAGAATCATTCACATCGGTTATGTACCCACGAACAGTATGCCGGCAGACCTACTGACCAAAGCATTACCTCGCGAGTTGGTCAAACGGCATAGACGCACTATGGGACTCTTCTGACATTGACTGTGTCAGGGGTGACCTTAAATCCCCACTCCGACACTTCAAACTCCGACACGCCCCTCACCACCCACAAGGCTTCATTCATGTACATGAGTAATTAGAAAAATACTAATTAAGAGATTAAAAAAATTGTTGAGCATAAATTTTACTGTTTCTCCCGGGCGCACGAAGAGGACCGACCATTCACCGACCCTCCCCTGGTCGGTTCAGGTCGGCACGCTAAAGCCTCGTTCGGGCATCCAAAATAGTATATGTGTATCATGAATTTCATGTACCAACAATTAAAATGCCATATTGAGGTATAGAAAGAAAGTAGAGAAAAAGCCAATAGGGCCAGTGAACCATTTACAAAAATAAATGCAAGTGCCAAGAAAACATTTGCACTCAGCAGAGCTCGAAACCAGGCCCAGCCTCACCACACTTAATGAGTTAACCACTGCACAAAGCCGACTTCACACCAGAAGGTACCCTTTAAACATTATATATTCAGACCTGAGACGCGTATAGTTACAATAAATGTAACATGTTTTAATCTTTCAGAATGTTTCTGACGCATTTTATTGCCATTATATTATGTTTTTCTTTATAAATAAACTTCATTGTGATGTGGAGAACTTACGCGAGCGTGTGCGTCGGAGTCCGAAGCGTCGCGTCGGGGTGGGGATTTAAGACTTTCCCTGCGTCAGGGGTGTGTTGCTCGCGTGCTACTCACATGAGATCACTTGACACCGTCACCCAATATGGTAGTCTGAGTTCGAACGGAAACCCTATCAGTTTTCCCTTCGAACTCAGGTACGTACTATCGGGTACCAGGAGTTTGAAAATTGCATAAAACTGCTTACTGCACCGGAATGCCAGTCTAGGCAGACCTAAAAAGTGGATGGATTATAAACTACAAATGTTATTTTGTTCTCTGTAAGGTTCTCTTAATTTTTAAGGGAGCCCTGCGTAGCAGAAGCCGCTGTACAGGACTTTGAACACGATGCCGTGTGATTCGTCACAAACTGTCACATTCTGTCACCATTGGGTCACACATTGCCGTCTCTTTCGGCTAGGAGTGCCGTCACGGCACACCATTAGAGTAGTGTCCAGTCCAGTACAGTACATTATAGAAGTATGCTACTTACTGTACATGAGGAAGTAAGTAGTACACTACATATTGATACATGTACTATGAAACATAGAACTTGCGGCCCACTTAATAGTGATGGTACGGCCAAAACGAAGGGTCGTAGGACTGATCAGGGCATCTGGATCCCTCAGGGTACATGGAATATGCGGAGGAGGGATTGGCCTGAGAGGGACCAAAACCAGTCAAGGGAAGGGAAGAGGGAGGGAGGCCAGTGTACCCGGGGTTTCACGTGAGAGGGACACTGGATGAGCCGGGTACGAACTCAGGATACGCCATGTCGTGGGCAGGGGTCGAGCCACGGGCCGAGCGCGCGTGGGGCAGAGGGATACCGGGGATGCCAGGGAGAACAGGGGTGCCCGCATACACGGGGTTTCGCATGAGAGGGACACCGGAGCCCAACTCGCGGTATGATCTGTCGTGAGCAGGGGTCAAGCCACGGGCCATGTCCTCGTAGGGCATATGGGGACTGGGGATGCCAGGGTGAACAGGGTCGCCCGCGTACACAGGGTTTCGCGTGAGAGGGACGCCGCCGAACTCGGGGAATGACCTGTCATGAGCAGGGGTCGAGCCACGGGCCATGCGCGCGTGGGGCAGATGTGCAGGTAGAGGCGGAACGGCAGGCAGAGGGGGAAGGTCAGGCGGAGGGGAATTTACCTCCGCAGACGAGTCTCCAATGGATGCACATCGTTTGCGGCTTCGGCGCGCTTTTAAGAAAAGCGCCTGGAAGCGAGGGTTGGTGGCAAGTTCAGGATGGAGGGTCATGTACTCTTCGATCCGAGATGTCAACTGTGCGATAGTCCCCTGTTGGTCGAGGGCGAAGGCAGCTGCGATGTCTTTCAAGTCGTCTTTATGTTTATATGCTGCGATGGGTTGTTCAAACGTCTTTAAAACCGCATTGTGAGAGCGTTGAAGCTCTCGTGCTCGGGCAGCCGCTTCTAGCTCTTGCTTTTTGGCAGCTTCCTCAGCCTGTTGGGCCTCACGTCCTCGTTGTTCTTCCTCAAATTGGGCAGCCCGTGCGGGGCATGTTATCACCCGGGGGCCAGCGTGGGTCTTGCGCCGTTTGGCGGGGTGCTTTTTGGTGCCCTCTTCTATCAGTTGGTGCAGATGAGCTATCTCCATGGCAGCAAGTGTGATGTGTGCCCACGAGGCCTGGGTCTCTGCCCGTGAGGCCTGGCTGTCCTCCCGCAAGAGCTGGTTCTCTTCCCGGACCGCCTTGGTGTCTGCCTGGGCGGCACGCATGTAAAGGAACATGCCATTTATTTGGCTGACGAGACTCTCACTCAGGTTCTCAACTGGCAAGTCATGGATGGACATAGGAGAAGAGAATGCACCGGAGCCAGAGGGCTGGGATGAGGAGGCAGAGGAGTGGGCCGCACTATTACGTCAATTCAGGAGCTTTAGGCGGCGCGTCTTGTCCTGCGTAATGCTGTGAATGCCGTACGAGTGACGGCGATGGCCACTGGAGCCTGTGAGTGCTGATGATGTCATGGAAGAGGTATCCATGGATGAGGGTGGTGAGAGAAACCAATAGTCCCATAGGGATGGAATGGGTGACTTGACACCCACGGAGTCGGGAGGGGGCTCTTTGGGATTAGGGAGTGTCACGCCCTATAGCTGATCAGCACCAGCCTACGTGATGTTACATGAAATACGCTTGACTTACAGGTTCATCCTGGACAATCGGTGCGTAATCTGGATCGTTATCATCCATATCGCCCTGCTGCTCCACCATCCCCGCCTCGGCCTCCTCATCGTTGTGCTCATCGTCCTCGGCGTTCTCGCCCTCACCCTGATCTTCCTCGTCATCCTCCTCGTTATTGTCATTCCTTCCTCGCGCGCCTGGAGACCCACCACTCGCTTGACTATCCTGACTCTCCTGGTCCTCCCCGGGCGTCATCTCCGCACTCTCAGGGGAGGAGGGAAGATCCCCCGACCACAAGTCAGGCACAACGCCACCGGCCGTCGACGTAGACAGAATGGGTCCAAAGTCTTCGTCCGTGAACACCTGGTCGTCAAACGGGTGGATTCCGCAGCGCTTGAACGCGCTTTGGATCACCTTCGTCGTCATGGATGTCTCCCGGACGGCGAGATATTCCTTCACGAAGGTTTGGCGCGTGATTGGCCTCCGCTCAATGCCGCTCTTTTGGCATCGAAGGGCCCATGCAATTTGAAGCGGGCCGAACACAGCGACGTCCAACGGCTGGAGTTTATGGGTCGTATGGGGACGGAGGGAGTAGAGGATGATGTCGTTCTTGGTTGCTAACTCCCGGACGCCGTCTGTCTCATGGGATTTGTGACCGTCCGTAATAAGAAGGATAGGCTTGCCCGAAGGGTTATTCGCGGATACGTGTTTGAGGAAAACATCTCTGAACCAGCCCAAATATACCTCATCGTCGGTCCAGCCGTTCTGAGAATACGCAACACTACGAAGCCAGACATCAGTGCGAACAGGACATATGTGTACAGAAGGACTCACCCGCCCAATCCAGCACATTTCCACCAACCTTCTGGCTCCGCGCCGTTCGTCAGCACCACCAACGGTGGAACTTTGGTGCCATTGGCGCAAACGGCCTCCAGAACAGTGATGTTGGTGAGGGAGTCGGATCACAGAGCGTACCTATCCTTCACCCCTTTGGTGAAAATATATTGCGTGGCGATCCCCTTCCTCCCACCGCCGAGCTGGACGCCCTTCTCATCCTCATTGTAAATGTTCTCAGGTGGGACATTGTACTCGGTCAGCACCTCCTTGAGAAGCTTGAAATGAGACCTGACGTTCGTCCTGTTGAAAGCTCGGGCTCGCTTCGGGTCCAGCGCGCGGGGCTTACGTGCCTCGAGTTCCTCGGCATGTGTCTTGAGAAACGTCGCCACCCAACGTTTACTCGGCTCCTTGCCGCACAACGAGTGAACCGTGTGCTGCAGGTCCAGGCACGAGAGAGGCTCCCCCTTGAGCGCCTTGAACTTGCACCAGTCGACCACCGCGGAGGTTTCGTGGCTGCTTAGCAATTTCTGCTTTTCATGAGCGTCCCGTGGAGCCTGGTGATTACCTTGGATACGGTTGCGCAAGGTGCTGTACTTAACATTCCACGCGGTCGCCGCCGCCCTCATCGACTTGTGCCGGCCTGATTGGAACGCTACTAACGCCGCTTTCATTCGAGATCCCGCATCCTCGTCCATAGGGCTCGAGATCGCGGTCGCACCGCTGGATTGAGGCATGGGTACAGTACTTAGCGCGGATGTGGATGGCAGTGGATGGCAGAGAACAAAAGGCAGCGGAGTGAGTCGGAGTCTCATGCCAAGATCCGGCCGCGCGGGCGCCTGTCACGCAGAGTAATTAGCTGCAGCGTGACTAGCCCTTGTTTCTCCCACCAGCCCCCTGCCACCGGCATAGTAGAATTAAGGACTAAACACCAAATAGGGTTATATGAAATGTAAATCACGCAAAATCCCAGCAAAACAGAGGTCTCAGGAGTGCATGAAGGCTCTCCAGTGCTAAATTACACGTCGTGCATGGTCATTTTACGTGATCTTCGCGACCCCACGCGTCCCAAGAAAGATTCAGTATTTACTAACAACTCTAGCTACAGAGTTCAGTAACTCGGGCCCTCATGGCCGGCTTCGACCCAAATTTTCAAACTCTGGTTATTTTCAAACTCCAGGCACGTGATTGTACTGCTAGATACTCACCGAGTAGATAGTAATCTGATCAGTTTTCCCTTCGAACTCAGTCCTGCGCGTGACATGCCCATCATCCAAACCGTATGGCTAAGGCTCACTAGAGTTTGCCTTCGTATCATAAGCGTAGTCTCGCTTCTGTGCCATTCAGCAGTGTCACACTTCCAATTACATCACATGGCACGAAGGTTGAACAGAATGCACTATGCACGCTGTGATCATAGGACACAGGGGCTTGCTATGTAATTTTGGGCAACCTTGAGTCGGTTCGTGGTTCTTCGGTCGTCGGTTTCAGGCAACTGTGTGAAAAGCATTGAAACATGTGATTGGAACGCTGTGTCGCTGGCCGTGACCTTATCTAAAAGCATCACCTGCCAGGACACTCGTGGTTTCTGTGCTACCTTTATCTATCCATCCAGAGCCGGGTCACTACGCCTCTCGTGTCCAAATCATCTCGCCTCACATCGTCATGCCAATGAGGAGCACCTCATCCCCCGTAGAACACCAGGACTTCTGGTTCGAAGATGGAGACGTTGTGCTGAGTGTCACGGAAGATGGCGTCGAACATCACTTTCGCGTTCACCGCCTTATCTTGAAAATAGCCAGTCCCGTCTTTCGTGACATGCTCTCCATGCCACGGCCATCAGGCAGCGAAGACATGCCGGTCCCTCTTCCCGAGGATTCAGTCCAAGACGTGACTGCGCTCTTGGGAGCACTGTATATTTCCCGGTTCGTCGTCAATGGATACCTTAATTTTTCTTTTTTTTTATCTAAATGTGCAAACCACACCAGTAAAGCGCAAAACATGACCCTTGACGTCGCCCTGGGTATTTTGCGGCTGTCACACAAATACCAAATAGAAGGGATACGGGACGAAATAACACGAAGGTTGCTGGAGGATTGGCCACTCAGACACAGTGACTACATTACACGTCTCACCTTTCTCGGGTCTTCGGGTAATAGAATACCCCAAGCTTTGAAGATTATCGACGCCGCGCAGCACTGCCAGGCGAGTGAGCTTCTCCCCACTGCGTTTTATGAGCTTGCTTGCGCTTGGGGAACACGATGGGAAGAGATTGTAGTATCTCTCTCTCTGGAAAATTTGGCGCGACTGTCTGTTGGATGTGCACGCTCCGAGCAGCGATTGCGGACATTTGCTCGGGACCAAGAAACACCACGATTGATGTGGAACCGTGAAAACGTCTCTGAACCTATAACGATCTTTCAATACCGTGCCAAAGATTTTTCACGTTGCCACAAGACGCCACGCCAGCTCGCGGATGCTTTGTGTCCCTCCGAGTCTACGTTTCCGGCCTTCTGTACCAAACTCGGAGAATACACCATGGATGCTGTGTTTCCGATTACTGCCTTACAGCGGTTCCGCCGTGAAGACCTAGGTCGCGATGTTTGCGAGGTTTGCAAGGACTGGTTCATGAAAGTCCTGGCGAACAAGATTCAAGAACTATGGGAAAGTATCCCAGACGACTTCAATCTTCCAAAGGTCAGCCCACACTTTTATTCTCACAGCCAGATTAAGATGCTTTGAGCACACGTGAGTCCTAATTTCAGAAATACCATTGATAATCACGGAGCTTGTCTTCAGACCAGAGCTGCAGTCCTTATAGCTAGGACCGCTGGCATTGTGGATTCGGAATTCTTCCTTTGTTTTTGACGGATTTGCTGATTGATGCGGAAATATGTCATCTCAGAACAGACAGGCTTTGATGGGGCTGCACAAATCAACGGATGTTAATACTCATATGATATCTCATCTGTCAAGTCGCGGACTCCTTAAGCTTTCAAAAATACAGAACTAGAGGCCTAAGAATTCCTTCAGGTATGGAGGTGAGCGTTAACCAAACGAACGGCCCTTCCACCACCGCAACACGTAGCTCTCCCGCAACTTTCGAATGCAGCGCATTCTCTCACTGGAGGAACCGCGCGCGAGGGACGGGCTTTGCGAATGCGACCGACCGTATGGCATACATACAGCAAGCTGAGATCTGAGTTCAGGCACTTACTTCGTTACTCCAGCGTCCTATCCTGCTTGTGTTTTGTCACCACTTATGTGGGTAGTCTGCCATCTCAATCTCTTAAGAACTGGGCGTCGGGTGGGCCAGCTCCCACACGACCATCACCAGTAACAGAATCCATGACCAAAAAGTCGCTCAGAGGGCCAGTGGTCCTGAGTCCCACCGGGTCAAGTGGGCGAACGGCGAGCTTATTTTGCCTGTCGAAGTCAACCTCTGGTGTGGTGCGATCCTCAGTGGTGAGCCAGAGAGAGCAGTATTATGATGTCCTCACCTGCTGTCGCGTTTCGGTCACTTCAGATGCATGGGTCTTGAAGTTCCACTGGCATGAACGTCGAGATCATGAGCCATATAGCGGAGGCAAGCACCTGAATTATGCTTGAATTCTACAATGAACTCAAGCCCGAGGAAACATATCGTAGCTTAAGTTCTGATGGGAACCCTCTGGTTCCATTTACAGTAAGCTCAAAGATCCTCACTTTTGATCTCGAACTTGGCTAGACAGTATGTTTGGTATTGTTCCGGGCCACAGCACAGCTAGAAGCTGTAGAACGAAGGAGTAAATATGATCTGATATCCTATCTTGATCTCAAGTAGATCGTTCCTTTATATACAAATTATAACGTCCATTATATTACCAATCCCTTCGAGCTGCTGTGCCGATGCGATGCCGGCGCACCAGCAACCCGGGGTCGAGAGCGATCTCGAACCTCCGGCTAAATGCGTGCCGGCTCTGCCTCGGTAGTGTCATCGTTCCGATTACTAACACTCCCCCTCAGCGAGAAATCCCTTCGGTAAAATCCCAATTTCCCTAATAGATACCTATGTTGGTGCATGTCTAATCCCTTTGTAAATATGTCCGCTACGTTCTCCTTCGTCGGTACGTATGTAAGTGATGCCTCGTGAGAGGCCACTTTCTCACGGATAAAATGATATGCGACATTGATGTGTTTGGTACGCGCATGATACGTTGCGTCATGCGATAGTGTAATGGCGCCTAGATTGTCTGATCGAAGTGACGTGGGCTGGGTTTGATCGATTCCAAGTTCCTCGATGAAACGTCTCAGCCAGATTAATTGCTTGGCGCCCTCGGTAAGTGCCATGTATTCGGCCTCCGTGGTAGATAGCGCGATCGTTCGCTGCTTCTTCGAGCTCCATGCAATGGTTCCTCCTCCTAGCATAGCTACATAGCCACTAATAGATAGTGCGTCCTTTCTATTAGCATAATCCGAGTCGACAAATATTTCGAGGTCGAGACCAGCGTCTCGTCGGAATGTTATGCCGTCGTCACGTGACCCTTTGAGGTACCTGAGCGCGTGTTTGATCGCCGTCCAGTGCTCGGGTCCATAAGTAGTAGTGAATTGGCTCAAGTGTTGTACGGTAAAAGCCAAATCAGGTCGCGTGCTGAGTGCTGCATACATGAGTGATCCGATCGCTTTGGCATAGGGTACTTCGGCGGTTGGACCTGTTGAGTCCATGGGTGTCGTGAGTTTGATCATTTTATGCAGGGGTGTAGATACCGAATGAGCCGTTGTCATGTTGAATCGATCGAGTATGATGTCGATGTAATGCCCTTGTGACATGATCAGTGTTCCCTCATCCCTATTCCTCTCAACTCTGATTCCCAAGATTTTCTTCATTTCTCCTAAATCTGTTAAAGGGAATTTCCCATGAAGCTCCCCCTTGAGCTTAATCATCCCTCCTTTGGAGTCAGCAAATAGTCCAAAGTCGTCCACATATACTGATATGACTTCGATTGAGTCCTTATCTTGTCTGATGTAGACGCATTCATCGGCTGTACTTTGATGAAAGCCGAGATCGAGTAATAATTTGCGTAAGCGCTGATGCCAAGCTCGCCCCGATTGCTTGAGTCCGTAGAGCGCTCTGTATATTCTTAGAACGCGTCCAGATCCATCATCAAATCCGTCGGGCTGGCGCATGTAGATCTCCTCATCTATGGTTGAATTGAGGTAGGCGCCTTTGACATCCATCATTTCGATTTCCCAATCGAGTGTGTTTGCGATCGCCAATAGAACACGTAGTGAATCGAATTTGACCACGGGTGAAGTTATCTCGTAGTAGTCCATTCCTGGCCTCTGTGTGAATCCTTGAGCCACGACCCTTGCTTTAGCTTTATCAAATTGTCCATCCGGTTGCGTTTTGACGGCGTATACCCATCGGCAACCGATAGCTACTCGTCCGGGTGGTAGTTCTGTTAACTCCCATGTTCCTAACGTCTTGTGTTGGTCCATCTCAATTTCCATCGCTTTCTCCCAGATCGGCGCATCATCACGTGATACCGCCGCTCTGTAATTCTCAGGTTCAGTGACGATTTCTCTCGTTATGTAAACCTGCTCGGTGCGTCCTGAATTATTCAGCTTCCGGTAATCCGGTCTTTGAGTGATACGCGCGCTCCGTCGAATCTGTGGAGCTGGCGCTTGTTCAGGTGGATCAGGAACGGGTGTCGTGTGGGGTGATGACGTCTGTGGGGTAGATGTGATCGGGTCCGGCACATGCTCGCGCGGTGAGTGCTCCCCCTCGAGCGGTGCCGTGTCATCATCGTCGTTGTCTGGGATAGGGTAGAGTCGGTTGTCATTTTCGTCGAATGTGATATTTCTCGAAATTTGAACATGTTTTGAGGCTTTATTGTAATACCTCCATGCTTTTGCATGTTCTGCTACTCCGACGAAGATGTGTTCTTCTGCCTTTGGATCAAGTTTAGCTCGTCGTTGATCCGGCACCATAACCCAACAATTTGTCCCGAATTCCTCTAGACGTGCTATGTTCGGCTTCTTGCCGAATAGTGCCTGGAACGGCGTTGCGTCATCTCCAAGCGCTCGCGTGGGTGATCGGTTTTTGATGTAACACGCGTAAGCCACGGCCTCGGGCCAGAGTATTTTAGGCAGGTTCTTGGCAAACATCATTGCCCGTGCATGTTCGAGTAAGGTCCGGTTGAGTCGTTCGGCAATTCCATTCTGGGCTGGGGAGTATGGAGCTGTAGTTTCCATGATAATGCCATATTTTGCACAAAATTCCTTGAAATTCTTATTGACATATTCCCCTCCATTATCTGAGCGAAACCTCTTCAGTTTCTGACCTGTTTGGGTCTCGAGGAATGCCTTGTACGTCTCGAAGTGTTTGAGCGCTTCATCTTTGGCGCTCCCAAAATAGATGACCGTGTACCTGGATTTGATGTCCGTGAAAGAATAAAAGTATTTTTCACGTGATGGTCCCTCGGTCTGGGCAGGTCCCCATACATCGGATACTGTCAGGTCACCGACCTGTTCTACAGTGTCCTCGGCTCTTTTGGGGAATGGCTCCACATGCCGTTTGCCTTGTATGCATGCCTTGCACTGGCTCGGCTCGTTTGACTCGTCGATCTCGAGTCCAGTAACTAGGTCGTTAGATTTCAACAATTTTATGGAGTTTATGTTGACGTGCCCTAGTATCCTGTGCCATTTATCCCATGACCGTCCCTTTGCCGCTGCGGCAAAGTCCCGTGCCTCGACTGATCGAGTGACCCGTGCCTTCATACAGAACAGCCGCCCGCGCTTCTGTCCCTGTGCAAAGGTAACTCCGGCGCGTGATTTGAATTCGACGCCGGTGCCTGAAAAAGTGGCTGTGTTGCCCTTATCAGTCAGACGCCCTACGCTGATAAGGTTGTTCGGCGCATCCGGTGCATGCTTGACGTCACGTAGCTCGATCGTGTTCGTCTTGGCGCCGATCTTGAATTCCATGTATATAGTGCCTCGGCCTTGTGTATGTAGTACCGCGCCGGGTGAAATTCCTTCGATTTCCGATGGTTCCTCGGCATAGCTAGCGAAATCATTTCGGCTTCGAGCTATATGTGTTGTTGCCGCTGAATCGGCTAGCCAGTCGGATGCGGATATAGCACTGTATGCTACCTCCTTAGATACAAATGCGAAGTCTTTTTCTTCTGCTTGTTTGACTGTTTCTTTGTTCCCTGATTTGAACCATTTCGGTGCTTGGCCTTCCTTGCCGCCACCTTTCGCCCAACAGTCCTTCACGTAATGACCCTTCTTGCCGCAATTTCGGCACTTTCCCTTTGTTGCTCCTGAGTCATCTTTCCTGGTCCTGTGACGTTGTTGCGCCTTAAGCGCCGTCTGCCGTGCCGATCCAGCTTTCCGTGCTCGATCCTCATCGAGGACCCGAGCTATTAATATATCAGCTGTTGTCCCGGCTCCACTGGCGTTTACTGCCGTAATAAACGCCGACCAAGAATCTGGTAATGACGTCAGCAACGTGTTCGAGAACTCGGTGTCACTGATGTAATGTCCCCGCGCATTCAATTCCTGTTGAATGCCGCGGAGCTTGCGTACGTGCTCCTCCATGTTCGCGCCGTCCTCGGCAAGCGTCCGGAAGAAATCTCTTCGGAGATTTACAATCCCCACTGCTCCCTTTGATTCGAATATTGCTTGTAGACTAGTCCATACAGCAAACGCAGACATCGTCTGATTGATGTAAACTAGTTGTTCATCGGCAACTCTGAGGCAAATCTCTTTTCTAGCCTTCTTGTCCTTCCTTCTCCAATCGTCGATCTCCTGCTGTTCGGTCGCAGTGACGTTGTCGGCATCTGCCGGTCTCGGTTCCGTCTCCCTGCCGATAGCCACGTCCCACAGATCTAAGTCATCGAGTATCCACTCGAGCCGCCGGCGCCATGCCGCGTAATTATCCCCGTTCAAGGGGTCGATCTTGTACGTGTTGTTGCTACTCGACATCGTCGATCGGTATTGAGTTATTGGAGTATGGAGCGTAGTTAGATTTGTAGTAGTTTAGTTATGCGCGGGGCCCATAACCTGTAGAACGAAGGAGTAAATATGATCTGATATCCTATCTTGATCTCAAGTAGATCGTTCCTTTATATACAAATTATAACGTCCATTATATTACCAATCCCTTCGAGCTGCTGTGCCGATGCGATGCCGGCGCACCAGCAACCCGGGGTCGAGAGCGATCTCGAACCTCCGGCTAAATGCGTGCCGGCTCTGCCTCGGTAGTGTCATCGTTCCGATTACTAACAGAAGCTGGTAAAGGCAGAGTCATGCAAAGGAACGAGCTTCGAAGCGCATTGCTATGAAGTATTGGTAATAATTATTGCAATCCTACGACCGCGGAAAGACATAAAACAAAACAATTAATCATTAACGAAGATCGCATGATAAGTTTATGCGATTCAAAGGACTGCAGAATGCGACCTCAAGGAGTTAATAACTATCACCCAGGATCTTATAGCCTCGTATATAGGTATATGGCTCCATGCATTGTTATGGTGACTGGCTCAAGCACTTGCTTATATTTTTAAGTTCAATCTTGTCGCTTTTTATGTGCTTCTCTTTCAAACTAGCACTTATTACTTCGTGCCTGGCACATGTACAGTGATTAATTAGACGGCCGCGGCCTGTCACGTCACTGCAGTACTGGATCTCATGGCCGACGCTTCAAGCACAGTAAGATCTAGGGACTACTGGTTCCAAGATGGAGACACTGTGCTGAGTGTCACAGAGTACGGCATAGAGCACAAATTTCGTGTTCACCGGCCAATCTTGACCATATCAAGTCCTGTTTTTCGCGACTGTACATGCTACGAGACAATCAGAATTTTGTCACTCTCTCAAACGACTCGGTCGATAGCGTGACTGCACTCCTGAGCGCACTATACGTTGGACGGTTCGTCATCAATACTTGTCGTTTCAAAGTCTGCATTAATCAAGGCCGGCTGTATCTAACAGATGAAACAAAGTGCATTGCGACTATCACACTCGGGGCCGGATACGAATTTGCGGATAGTCGGGGAAATGGATCTTTTCAAAGCAGGTGTTCAATGCAGGCACAATACTGCGTTAGTATTCTGTCTAGTCCGCCAACTTACATAAAACTGTTCAAAATTCTGCAACTAAATCTACAGTCGGCGCAAGCGGACTCGTGCCGGCTACCTGGGAGTGAGAAACTTTGCTCCCACCAGCACTCCTACTATTCCCGGTACGCTTTGAGGGCGCAGGTGGACGTGAAGAGCTTCGAGGAGGAGAGAGAACAAGCGGCTCAGGATTATGATAAGATTCCATGGCGCCGGTCACAGGGGGTGAGATTTTGATGTCGGCATCCGTCCAAGCCCGCCTGCAAATGATACATCGCCATCTTCATCGACCCAATCATCCTCATCACCAAGGTTGATGGAAGGGCGTCCTGGAAAAACGTCACGGACGCTCGTTCGCGGGTCATCTGTAAATAGCCCTTCGAAAGGTGCCACCGTAGGCCGCGACTTCCATCTGGGGGGCTCCACCCCGCAGATGGCGCATCAGACCTTCCGGCACAACCTCCATGCCTTTCAGCAGCACTCTGGCGCGTTGGGGATCGGGCTCGCGACCCTTCTGCATGCTACCAAGGATGAAAGTCTCGAAACCGGCGAGAAAGTCAGGCTCCACATTGAAAGTGAAGGTGGAGGTACCAGGTGGAGGGGGCGGAGGTGGGGGTCCGGCAATATTAAAAGTGAACAGATCGATTATGCCGTTAGGAGGATGGGCATGGAAATGGGCGTGAGGGGGTGGAAACGGACGGATGAGGCGGCATGCGGGAGGTGCATCGTTCGCAGCGGCTCTAATATATTGATTCCAAACTAGCTCAAATCAACCATCCATACGTGATATTGATCCCAAACTAGCTCAAATTGCATGTACGCCCACTATGTAGCCCTGCATAGCAGCTACACCGGCCTACACCAGCCTACAGTACCACCCCCCCATTGCCAGCAGTGGGTATGTACTAAGCCCCACATCACAGCTACACCGGCCTACAGTAGCACCCTCAAACTATGGTACACTATATAAACGGCCAAATGTCCTACGGCCCTACAACTCCTACATAGCCTCCGTAGAACTGCGTATCACGGTGCATTTTTCCTGATGCAAAATACCCAGGCTCCGCTACTCTCCTATTATCCCGATCATCTCGCCTCCGACACATCGTCATGAGCAGCATCTCAACCCCCGTAGAACCCGAGGACCTATGGTTCGCTCCGTAACACTCAGTACAACGTGATGGAGACGTGGTATTGAGTGTTACGGAGGACGGCGTGGAACATCACTTTCGCGTTCACCGCCCCCGGCATCTTGCAAATAGCAAGTCCCATCTTTCGGGACATGCTCTCCATGCCACAGCCATCAGGCGGGGAACACGTGCCGATATCTCTTCACGAACAGGGAAACATACAGTGCTCCAAGAGCGCAGCCACGTCTTGGACTGAATAACTTCCTGATTCAATCCAAGACGTGACTGCGCTCTTGGAGCACTGTATGTTTCCCGGGTCGTCATCAATGGATACATTGGATTTTTTTCCCTATAAATGTAGAAAGCACACCAGGAAAGCACCAAGCATGAACTTTGACGTCGCCCTGGGTACCTTGCCCTTCGATTTGGTACTTGTGGGACAGTCGCAAGGACCTTGCGACTGTCCCACAAGTACCAAATCGAAGGCTTGCAAGATGCAATGACGCAGAAGTTGTTGGGGGATTGGCCACTCAACCATCATGACTACATTACACGTCTCAGCCTTCACGGGTATTCGGCTGATAATAGAATACCCCAGGCTGTGAAGATTATCGACATCACGCAGCGCAGCCAGGCGAAACGCAGTTGGGAGACACGATGGGAAGAACTTGCAAGATCTCTCTCTCTCGAAAACGTAGGGAGACTGGCGGTTGGACTTGCACGCTTCAAGCGACGATTGGTAACATTCCGTAAGCTGGACACAAGGAGGCAGCTGTTGATGTGGGACGCCGAAACCTCGGACGGCGATGATCCTCGAAATTGTCTTCGCGGTACTGATGGATCGTCCCAGGCTGGGACGATCCATCAGTACCGCGAAGACAATTTCGAACGTTGCGCGGCTTGCGCCTGGCCGTGTCCGCCGTACCAGGCCTACCAGACCAAAGCCTGAGTCTGAGTTTGGTCTGGTAGGCCTGAGAGGGGACACGGCCAGGCGCAACGTTCAAAATTCTCTTGCGGTACTGATGGATCACTGAATATAAGTGTGCATCGACCTTTGGAAGATCGAAGTCACCTGGGATACTTTCCCACAGTTCTGGAGAAAGGCAGTGCCTTTCTCGCAAACATCACCACCTAGAACTTCCGGACGGATCCTCCCTAAGGCAATAATCATAGACTCATACATTCTCTGCTCTAGTCTCAGAGAATGTATGAGTTGTGGTGCGTTTATGATTATTGCCTTAGGGAGGATTATAGGTCGAAGTGGAATTAGAGTACCGGAGTTGGTAGTACATTCAATGATCTAGCAGCGACCTTCAGTCGCTGCCTTAAATACATAGAAGCCGGTACTAATTATAAGTCGTTCCTTTGTCTATTCTACCTTGTTCTCTTTTTCCCTTGTTCCTCGTTCCTCCTTTGTCTATGTACGCGAGTGTGACGCGTCAGCGTACCGAAGTGCCGCCCGGGATCTCCAGATCCCAACAAGGAGGATCCGTCCGGAAGATCTAGGTGGTGATGTTTGCGAGAAATGCAAGGACTGGTTCAAGAATGTTCTGGCGAACAAGGCTCAAGAACTGTGGGAAAGTATCCCAGATGACTTCAATCTTCCAAAGGTCGATGCACACTTATATTCACAAAGCCAGATCAAGATGCTTTGAACACACATGAGTCCTTAAATTCAAAAATAGCATTGATAACCATGGAGCTTGTCTTCAGACTGAAGCTGAAGTCCTTATAGTCTGCCAGGACCACTGGTATTGTGGATTCGGAATTCTTTCTTGTTGTTGACGAATTTCTGATGCGGAAATGTGTCATCTCAGACCAGATTATGTGTTTATGTAGTACGTTGAATTTCTCCATCATGTCGGCACGCTCGTTGAACGTTGAGAGACGATGCAGTTTATTTCGCCCCGTGGGTTATCCATCAGTTGCCGCAAAGGCCTAAAGAACAAGACCTTACAAAAAACACGCGGGAAGGACGACACCAGCGCAGTTTGCTTATGCCAACACTTGCACTATGGTAGGACTATATATAGATCAAAAATAGATCTGTACTTCTGAAATTTTAATGAGTCCGCAGACTTGGACAGATGAGATATCACATGAGTATTAACATTGGTAGATTTATGTAGTCACCATCAAAGCTGTCTGGTATGCGTTGACTCATGCCTTGTATTCAGATTGTTCCGAGCTCACCGCTGAGGTGGGTATTGTTTATTTTTCTACCTAATGACATGCCAGGGGGCAGGATTAATTATGAGCTGGAAAAATGAAATCTACAACGCTGAGCTCACGTAGGCCCTTTTGTTATTCAAAGCTGTCTCTTCGCCGACCCCAATATATGCAGAGCGTAGGCGATGACCGCCGCCTACGCTCTGCATATAACATCAAAACGAATGACCGTATTCACTCACTACCATTTTCGATGGGTCGAGTCAGGAGGATGCTGCCGAAGTGTAGTCCTTATTATCGATTACAGCGACCAATTCGAACAGCAGCTATGTGTGATAAGTAACCGACAAAACTGTGACTGATCTGACATACATGGCATCAAGCTCCGCTTGAAAACCGACATTGCTCATGAGTGGTCGGTTCACATCTAGCGTGAGAGGCATTCGCTAACCATGAATATTTGAATACCCTTAAGGTTTGTTCTCTCACAGAATGCAAGCCTGCCCATCATCCAAACCGTATGGCTAAGGCTCACCAGAGTTTGCCTTCGTATCTAGTCTCGCTTCTATCACATGGCACGAAGGTTCAACAGAATGCACCATGCACGCTGTGATCATAGAACACAGGGGCTTGCCATGTGATTTTGGATTCGAACCGTGGTTCTTCGGTCGTCGGTCTCTGTCAAAGGCATTGAAACATGTGATTGGAACACTGTGTCGTTGGCCGTGACCTTGATCTAAGAGCATCGCCTGCCCGGACACTCGTGATTTCTGTGCTACCTTTATCTACCATCCAGAGCCGGGTCACTGCTCCTCTCATGTCCAAATCATTTCGCCTCACATCGTCATGCCAGTGAGGAGCACCTCAACCCTCGTAGAACACGAGGACTTCTGGTTCGAAGATGGAGACGTTGGGCTGAGTGTCACGGAAGACGGTGTCGAACATCATTTTCGCGTTCACCGCCTCATCTTAGTCCCGTCATCCGAAGACCTGCCGGTCCCTCGCGCGGCATCGATAATTTTCAAAGCCTGGGGTATTCTGTTACCTGCAGACCCGAGAAAGGTGAGACGTCTAAGGTAGTCACTCTGTGTTTGAGTGCCAATCCTCCTGCAACATTCACATTATTTCGTCCTGCATCCCTTCTATTTGGTGAGTCGCAAACTACCCAGGGCAACGTCAAGGATCATGGTTTGTGCTTTTCGGCCAGGAAAACACAAAACATGACCCTTGATGTGCTTTGAACATTTAGAGGGGAAAAAAATCAAATTACATCAGGTATCCATTGACGACGCGTCGACGAACCGGGAAATATACAGTGCTCGTGTCTTGGACTGAATCACCTGGAAGAGGGACCGGCAGGTCTTCGCCGCCTGATGGGTATGGCATCGATGAGGTGCTGCTCATGACGATGTGAGGCGAGATGACCTGGACACGAGAGGAGCGGAGACTGGATAGATAAAGGTAATTTTGGAAGCACAAAAAACGCGAGTGTCTTGGCAGGTGATGCCCTTATGAAAAATATATTTAAAATAATAGTTGAAATACATCTAATCTCCTCGAGGGCAACGCTGCGCATTAGGCTGAAAACGTGGCGGCGCTCTCTGGGAGAGCGACCTAGGTACTAATGATCCATCCATGTACCCAAATACAAATGAACAGTATTTAAAGAAACAGTAAAGAACCAATATTATTGTCTAGACAAAGTGCGGCGCAGCTTTGGCCACTGTGTTCTGCAGTAGTCGCTGGTAAAAGCAACCTGGGGCTGCTTCTCAGCTCTGCACTGAAGGTTCCTATTAAAGGAATGACCCGCGAGGACCCTCGCGTTTTTTGTGCTTGCAAAATTACCTTCATCTATCCAGTCTCCGCTCCTCTCGTGTCCAAATCTAGACTCAACCTGACACAGCTTTGGGCGCCTGCGATGCGCAGGCCTATTACTTAAAGGCATCACCTTCGAGGACACTAGCGTTTTTTGTGCTTGCGAAATTACCCAGTCTCCGCTCCTCTCCTATTATCAAGATCATCTAGCCTCCGACACATCGCCATGAGTAGCAGCTCATCCCCCGTAGAACACGAGGACCTGTGGTTCGAAGATGGAGACGTGGTAATGAATGTTACAGAGGGCGGTGTCGAACATCGTTTTCGCGTTCACCGCTCCATCTTGGCAATCGCAAGTCCCGTCTTTCGAGACATGCTCTCCATGCCACAGCCATCAGGCGGGCAAGACCTACCAATATCTCTTCTTGATGCAGTCCAAGACGTGACTGCGCTTTTGGGAGCGCTGTATGTTTTCCGGTTCGTCCTCAATGGATACATTGGATTTTTTTCTCTCTAAATGTACAGAGCACATCAGAAAGGCACAAACCATGAACTTTGACGTCGCCCTGGGTATCTTGCACCTGTCGCACAAGTACCAAATCGAAGGCTTGCAAGATGCAATGACGCAGAAGCTGTTGGAGGAGTGGCCACTCAGCCGTCATGACTACGTTGCACGTCTCAGCCTTCACGGGTATTCGGCTGATATTAGAATACCCCAAGCCTTGAAGCTTATCGACGTCGCGCAACGCTGCCAGGCGAGTGTGCTTCTCCCAACTGCATTTTATGAGCTTGCTTGCGTATGGGAGACACGATGGGAAGAACTAGCAAGATCTCTCTCTCTTGAAAACGTAGGGAGACTGGCGGTTGGACTTGCACGCTTCAAGCGACGATTGGTAACATTCCGTAAGCCGGACACAAGGAGGCAGCTGTTGATGTGGGACTGTGAAACCTCGGACGACGATGATCCTGGGACGATCCATCAGTACCACGAAGATACTTTCGACCGTTGCGCCTGGCCGTGTCCGCTGTACCAGGCCTACCAGGCCAAACTCAGCGAGTGTATGAATTGCGGAGCATTTATGATCCTTGCCCTGGGGAGGATCGGTCAGGAAGATTTAGGTGATGATGTTTGTGGGCAATGCAGGGCCTGGTTCGAGAATGTTCTGGCGAACAAGGCCCAAGAACTGTGGGAAAGCATCCCAGATGACTTCAATCTTCCAAAGGTCGATGCACACTTATATTCACAAAGCCAGGTCAAGATGCTTTGAACACACGTGAGTCCTTAAATTCAGAAATAGCATTGATAGTCACGGAGCTTGTCTTCAGACTGAAGCTGGTCCTTACAGTCGGCCATGGCCGTTCGCATTGTGGATTCGGAATTCTTTCTTCGTTGACGAATTTGCTGAGTGGTGTGGATGTGTCATCTCAGAACAGACAGCTTCGACGGTGACTACAGAAATCAACCAATGTTAATACTCATGATATCTCATCTGTCCAAGTCTGCGGACTCATTAACATTTCAGAAGTACAGATCTATTTTTGATCTATGTATAGTCTACAGTAGTGTAAGTGTCGGCCATAAGGCAACTGCGCTCGCGTCGTCCTTCCCGCTTGTTTTTTGTAGGATCTTGTTCTTTAGGGCTTTGCGGCAACTGATGGATAACCCACGGGGCGAAATATATTGCATCGCCTCTCAACGTTCAACGAGCGTGCCGACATGATGGAGAAATTCAACGTACTATGTAAACACATAACCTGGACGACAGTTAGTTGACATCAGCAGAATGAGAATTCATAAAGGATGGTGACGGTCAAAGCGTGCGATTGCAATATGTGTTGACTCGTGCCTTGTATTCACATTGATCCGAGCTCACCGCTGAGGTGGGTATTGTTTATTGTTCTACCTAATGACATGCCAGGGGGCAGGATTAATTATGAGCTGGAGAATTGAAATCTACAACGCTGAGCTCACGTAGGCCCTTATTGCTATTCAACGCTGTCTCTTCGCCGACCCCAATATATGCAGAGCGTAGGCGGTCACCGCCTACGCTCTGTATATAACCTCAAAACGAATTACCGCATTCACTCACTAACATTTTCGATGGGTCGAGTCAGGAGGATGCTGCGGAAGTGTAGTCTTTATTATCGATTACAGCCATTCGAAATGTGTTCCCTTGTCGCAGACAAGGGCTTCTAACCTCCCATCAGGAAATTCATAAAAAATCTTACTAGACTTAGCCTGCTTATTTTGTGCATAAGCCCGCCAAGTTAGTCAAGTCACTTATTTCTGACTTGGCAAAGTTAGCAGTAAGATCAATCAAGAGAGCAAGTAAACCAAGGCGAAGAGTCAGTGTGTCAAGTGAAAGTAAGGGACAAATATGTTACAGAAGACATTGCGAGGTTGTCAAGAAAAGAACTGAGATTAGTGATGGGCACGGCCCGGCTCGGCCCCAAAGCCCGGGCTTGGGCCCGGCTTGCTCGGGCTCGGGCTTGCCAAATCCTGAGCCAGGCCCTTAACAGCCGGCCTGGCTCGGCTCGGGCTAAGCCCGGCTTGGGCCGCGGCCTGTTGGTGGGGAACTAGTAGATATGTATCGCACCTGTACCAACATGCGCACCCACATCGCCACCGCCCGCAGCGGTCGCGGCCGCCTCCCCTACACCAGCCGGCCCACCCCATGCACCCGCAGCCCCCATACGCACGTACGCAGCTGCATGTGCGCGCACACGCCCACCCATGCCCACCCGCACACACACCCGCACACACCCGCACACGCACACTGAGGAGCAAGGCTGCTCTCGCGCTCCTCGCGTGTACCTGCACATGCCACGTGACGTGCGTCAGCCGTGCCATAAGCCACGCGCGGTATTCAACCCTGCGCTGCAGGGCCAGGGGTGGGCGGCGCGGCCGCGCGGGGGTGCAGGAGGCAGCGAGAAGGGCTCGGTGGGTCCAGGTGTGAAGGAGAAGGAGGGGCTGGAGATGGGGCGGGGCTCTCGAGGCCCTGGTAGGGGCGATGGTGGGCGGAAGGAAAAGGTGAAGAGCCGGGCGGCGGCGGCGGCGGAAAAAGAGATCCTTTATGTAAGGCCACAATAACTACAATAGATGACATTCCATGACTAAAATCCTAAACTGGCAGTTCTAAGCCAGCTTACCGTAAGTAGAAGTATCCTTTCTGGCCACCGAAGATCCTATGGTTCGGGCGCCTATGAGGCCGCGGCTTCCGGGCTCGGCTCGGGCTTGTCAAAACCTGAGCCAGGCCCGGAAGCCCGGCGCACCAACGGCTTGGGCCTGGCCTGGCTCGGGTTTTTGGCGGCTCGGCTCGGGCTAAGCCGCGGCCTGGGCCGGGCCGTGCCCATCACTAACTGAGATAAGCATGCAAATCTATTAAGTGGTGCAAGCACCAAATATGGCTAAGTACATGAAGCCACTAAGTGGCAAGAGCCTATGTCAGTGCGAGTAAACATATCGACGAAGTTGTGGTACCGAAGCTGAAGAAGTGATGATCATAAATGTCTGTACCAAGGGGCGGGATGTGTCAAGACGTACTACTTTGTTGCGAAAGAAGCTCCCTGAGGGGTGTTAATATCTTCGCAACCATGTTATGCTTGCACGCGCACCGCCTGACATCGCTTGACCGATTCAGGGAGCGTACTAGATAAGGCCTCGAACTGCGCGACAGAGCGCAGCACAAGCACTGTTTCGGGACTGTCAACTTAGAAATGCCGCTAGTTATTGTGCGAGTACGATATCATGTATTGGTATGCACAGCAATCTTGGCAAAGAAATCATGGAAAAGCGGCCGCAGGAATCTCGGGTAGCCTATATAGCTCTATTCCAAGGGTCTGTTGAAGGAAAGTTGAACCTATGCATCATCAATTGCCCGCGTCCAACACTCAATAACACACAGCTGTTCATAAATATCTTTAGCAGCATCTCGAGAACCAAAGAAAGAGAGAGAGTGGTCCAGAATGTAGAGCTTGGCTTATTGTCTAAGCGCTGGTTAGAGGGGTTTCACAGACAGGAGGATCACTAAAACACTAAAACACCACACCTTCATCGCCTCATCCATGGCGTCTGTGATGCTGGATCCCTTTTCAGATCCAGAACCTTTTCGAGGGTATGAACCTAGAAGCAACCTTCAATCGATTTACAGAGGTAAAAGAGGCCATTATGTGCAACAGTTTGCAAGGTCCTCATTGCTCAATGAGACTTTCGAGACGTGTCCACAAGGCTGATGTCCACTGCGGTACTGTCAAACTTGTGGGCTCAGTCCACACTCGGGACTTGTACATGAGAGTTGGAGAAGTATCTTCGCATCAACTAGTTGAGCATAGTCCGAGTAAGACTGACAGGAAAACTACCTTCAGAATCAGACTCCTTTGAATGCGTGAAACACCGAATGTGGATTGAATCCGCATCTGTACGGTCTCCGTCAGATCATGGACTAGAGATTGCAAAAGTTCGGGTAACTGGCGAAAATTGAACGCCGTCTGAAGAGACGACACCAGCAAAGACTGGTTCTATATGAAATAGACTTAGTATATATGCCAATGTAGCGTCAACAAACATGCCAATGTAGCAACCCCCGACACGACCATGTTCTCCATCTCTGTGGTCACATATGCACGAGTCGCATCTATAGCAGGGAAATACGCAGTAACAGCGTTGACGGAACGTAATGGGACAGTCTATTCGTCTGCAGTAGAGCTTTCAGATTCATGAGAGGAGTGCAACGGTGAATTTGGCCGAGGAGTCGAATCTTCCAGTAGTGACGCTGACATCTCGAGTGCTCAGCTCGCTGGGTAACTCCAGCACATCACCCATCGAGATCTCAAGGAGAATACACTCGTTCGGAATCGTCGGGCTGGACCGGGGAAGAGCGAATCATCTGCACAGAGGCAACCGTGGGAGAGAGTAGGCGTGGGTGCATAGACGTCGAGGACGTGCGTCGGCGCGTCGCACGCAGCCGTCGTGTCCGGCGATCTCCAGCTCGTGCGGGAGCTGCCCCGTGGGAGCTGGTTCAGACGACTTCAATGTGCTAGAGCTATCCGGTAGTGCGATGGGTCCTAAATTTAACCTAAATCACTGTCCCTAACAACTCCGGGAACATCAACACGACAAACCGCTGCTTGGTCAGGCCGAAGCGACAGCCTTCCCCCACACGCTGGATCCGAATGTCGCCAGCATCATTAGGACCGTCCTCCCCGCCACCTGCATCTTCCCCGCTCTCTCCAAGCCGCGCTATGGCATCCCGGAAGTCATCTGCGGTCTCGGTGACACGCTGCGCGGGGCATTGGGAAACACAGTATGTATGCCTGAAGTAAAAGTGTTTAGTGCTCCGAAGTCGTCTCTTTTCTCCATACCACAATATATACGGTCTGCAGTGCTGATCAGAACAAAAGAGGGCTGATGAATGGAAGTAACGCACCAGTGCGAAATTGAACTGATTCCCAGCGAGATTGAGCGGTATAGCGAGACCGGAAACTTTTAGAAAGCAATCTCGAATGCATGGTGATCAGCATATTTGTTGACATAGAAGCTGGTAAATTCATCGAGTGTGTCTGAGAAAGAAAGAGTCCGTGATACATATTCATGACCAAATACTGGAAGAAGATGTGCAGCTCGAACGATAGTATCGAGGTGGACAATAGAGGTGACTCGGAGAGTTGCACCGTCATCATCCGATGTATCTGGTTCAACAATCCACAGGCCTGTGTTGTCGTTTGGTGAATCACCCAAACGTGAGAACCAATGCACAAGGGCGCAGGGATACTGGACGCCATCATGAGAGAATGAAAAGAAGAGTCGTACGCGAGCGATGTCAAGACCACGCATACCCTCTGCAAATGGATCGGTGTTGACAAAGATAGTGTCATAACGCCCAGACCCTTTTCTCCATGAGTTAACCGCACGTATACGTTCGCGGCGCATGCCGCCGATGCCCGAGATGTCACTAGGTGCATGGAAAGTGGCAACAGCAGAAGGATATACAGTTATCTTTCCATAAAATGTGGGGAGAGCCACAAGGCTGTTATTGGACTTGGAGTCCTGAGCATTTTCCTGTTTATGGATAAATTGCTGGATGAGATCGGAGAAGTCAGGTTGTTCAATTTCGGCGGCGATATCATCTGGGTAAACTCTGCATACTGCAAACATAGTTAGTATATTCCAAAACTAAGTTATGCAATGCTTACATGCAGTCTTTGCTAGGTCAACATGGGCCTCTACGGTGGGACCAGCAACGTCGCCTTCAGCTTCGTCATCATTGTCTTCATCAATATTGCCCATATTGTTGCCATTATTACTGCCGCTGTTGTCGCCATCATTGCCATTGTCGGCAAGTTGAGGATCCTGATCAAGAAGGGGATCTGGTGGATCAGAGCCAGGATCAGCTTGGTTCATTCCTGTAAATCATATGAAATGTTAGTTCGGACGATTGTCATGGCATAATTGACCCACGCACGAAGAATGTCCTCCCAAACTGATGATAGACATGTGCCCTTCAGCATACCACGGTTAACGAAATCAACACGAGCAGCGGCGAGTTTATCAAGGCGCTGATTGGTAAGGAGCATCTGGCTGAGCGCCTCAAAACGACTTGAGCGTCGCCACGGCTCCTTCACAGCCTTAATGTGCTTGGATTCTGTGATGGAGGAGCAAAGGCCATTCGGTGCCCCATAGGCCTGAATCATTTTAACATAATGGATGAGAGAGTGTTGCCTTGGAAGGTTGAAACCCTCAGCACGAACACCACTTGTCCGAAAGACTTCACGGTGGCGGTGAAACCGTTGAAGGGCATTGTCCAAGGCTGCAAGGCTGTGTGTATCGTGTGTGTCACGTCGAGCTATGTAGCAGAAGTCCAGGAAGGCATGCATCGCTTTCACCATCTCATCTGGCACATGGCCTTCAATTGCTGGTAAGTAGACCTGTGCGTGAAGTTGTTAAACATAATTATATATTAATATAAATGAGATGGGCACCTTCATGAGCGCCTTCGAATCATCACCAGTCCATTGCTTGAAGTTCCTGCCTTCAGGAAACCGTCTAAGCCCTGCAAAAGACGGAGCTAGCGCTATGCTAGAAAATTAATTCAGGAATTATAACTAATATACAGGCAGAGGCAAATTTACCGCCGATCAATGTCATCAAGTATCTTCTGTGCTTCTGATGCCGAGTGTTCAACCTTGATGTAGTCATTCACCCACGTAACGAGGTGGTCCTTGAACACACCCTTGATCAGCTGGTGTAATATGTCAGATGAAAGGAGTTCGTTGATATTGGCACGGGGAAAACCATTGGTAAACGGCTAAAAAGAATAACACTTAGAGATGTTTAAAATTTCAGTGGTGGTAAACAAAAACACAGACAACAATATCCCCAACCAGTCCATATTCATCCCATAGCATACCGAGCTCAAACTCTTCAACTAGCAGGTCAGTGTGTGCCTGAGAGCGGCGCACATGATGACCGGTGTCGAGGTCTTTGGCAGGTGCAGTACATCTGAAATAACGTGTCAGCGAAGTGTCCCATCAGCATAAAAGAATACATACTTTGCACACCAGCCTTACACGATGCAGGCGAGCAGTGCCTGTTCTGGATAGTCTGCGATGTAAGGGCCAAGCCCATAAATAACCTTCCTGAAGTGGTCGTCTGGAAATCGAATGACCTCAGGACTTGTCATGCCAGGTTTGAGAGGTTCGAGTATTTTGGCCAGTGATGAATGTAGGAGTTGACGGCAAAATTTACGAAAGGCAGCATCATCGCGAAATTCATGAGTCGCTAAATGAAATACAGATGTGTCAGCAAATAATAATATGGTTAGATATAAAACTTACTTTTAGGGATTGCAAGGAAAGCAAGAAGCACAACACCATTGCGATGCGCTCGTCGGATATTATTGTGTATATTGCCGATGGAGAGATAAACGGGCCAATACTCATTATGTCCAGTAGCTACAGATACAGTAGTTTTGTCACTGCCAAGTATTATGGGGCAAAAGACTGAGCCATGGGTTTGGGGATCATCAGCTATAATGTCCTAATCAATGATGAGCATGATTTTTAAAATCCGAGACGATGGTGATGACTTACTGCCTGACTCCAGGCCCAATTCCCAGACATAAAATCCCGAAACCGATGGGTATTATCAGTAGTACGCTCTTGAAAGGGTGTGTAATCGAAGTTGAATTTGAAATCAGGGTTAGACACGAGATTATGGACCAGAATACGTGGGTCATGGAACCAGACATCATAATCTGCTTCCATCCAAGATGGGACATTGTCTGCAGGTATTTCTCCATTATACTGCAAGCTGAATGACTCCCAGGAAATATCGCCAAGAGGTGTGGAGTCGATCGTGTCATACATGTGCGTGACTTTTGTAAATGGTGGTTTGTCGTTGTGGATAGCAAGGGACGCTGCCCAGAGGCTAAGAATGAAGTTAATATCCCCGGCTGACATCTGGTTGCGACGATACAGGAAGTCAGCAACTTCAAATTCAAGGCGATTAGCATATGGTGTCCAGTCGTCAGGTCCCTGGTCTGAACCACGTGGAGGAGGTAGTGTATCAGGTGGTATATCATCACCGTTCTCATTGCAGATCTGCCCTATAAAAAGTAATTAACGTTAATGTATATTTAAAGGAGTACTGAGCAGCTTGACATACCGTTGAGCTTGGCGTGATAAGCACGAGTAATACGAGGAAGGTCAGGAGTGTACTGGTCCCTTGCGTTGCCTCCAGGTGATGAGTTTATGTTCAACTCTTCGCCGAAGGCTACATATGACCCGGGTGGTGTATGATCCAAAACAAAACTAGGATATTCAACATCCATGTTGTCTGAAGCGGGTACCGGCATAGGTTCAAAGGGAATTGGACTGGGAGGTTGCTCGGGAGGTGATCGATGAGAAGATGAATCCTGAGATGGGGATGACGAAGGCGATGGCGGCGAGGAATGGTTGGATCCATGGATTTCAAGCCATCCACTGGGTGTTTTGCTTGTATGTGTTTGGTACGTCCGCCTTTGCTGCGGAAGTGTCGAGGACAGAATTGGCAAGCGAGGGTAGGAGGTGGAGAACGAAGTGTATGAGCATGAGCAACTTGCAAATTAGGGTTTGGCAGCATTGCTGTAAAGTAGGATGGTAGAAGAAGTAGAGCGCAGAAGAAAGCACCACAAGTGGAGAAATTCAGTGAAAACAGGTGGAGGGCTGGGATAGCGTGGTAAAGTCCGAACTTGTAAATTCTGCCAAAGTCCGAAGTCGTACGTTCATATTATTACCACGATTTTGCTGGCAAATATTTTTGCACACACCTCATTAAACACACACTTCCTCACGTCTCCCAGCCTATCACAATACCCGATCCCACTGTAGCTTAACATTAGATGGAAACTCGGGCGAGTAACAAAACAGCTCACCCTGGAAGAGTCGCCAAAGCCCCACCACGTCGAACCACAGCCACGGTACAAGAGGAGCGTACAGCTAAAGCTGAGGCTAAAGCAGCTCTTACAGAGGCCAAGAAAAAAAGCATCAAGCGTGCAGCCGAGTTTGAACGCGATGACATTGCGAACAAGGATGTCATGGATGTTACTCCCCATCCACCCTTTACTCCGAAGCCTCGGCCACTTCGTAACCGCAAAGCCAATCATACCTCTCAATCCAACCTTAACCCCATCAAAGAGTCGAGTGACGTCGAGATGACAGATGACTGTGACCAGAGCGTGTTCATACCTCCCAACTCTGAAGGTTCGGTAGTTGGCGACTCAGAGGTTGAAAGTGCCGTGGTGCCATCTCCTGCCAAGAAGAGGAAGGCTGAAACTGGAAAGGGGGCTCTGCTGAAAGCAGCCACAACAAAGAAGGGGGCTATAGCAAAGACGGCAGGCAAGAAGGCCACGGTGAAGTCGGCAAGCAAGAAGAAAATCGAGGAGTCGGATGTGGAGATGGTAGACTCTGAGGCAGAACCGGTGAAGGTGCCGAAGCCAAAGAAAGAAAAGGTGCGGGTGCGGGATGAGATCAACATCGCTGCGAAGGCAATAGAAGGGAAGGACTTGCCTGGGAACAAATATGCCAATATGGTAAAGTCAATGCTGAGTAATGGAGGAAAAGCGGGTGGAGAGCCAGCTATCAAGGCGCCGTCATTGTCCCAGGGCATTGCAGTTGGGAAGAAGAAGGTGCAGAAGGAGGTCAGCTTATCGTTCGAGAAGCAGACGGCTATAGATCCCTGGGCTGATCAGCGTTCGAAACAAAACAAGACCGATGACTTGGCTGCAAAAAGGTAAGATACTCTCACCCTATACTCCCATGCTACCATTGTTAACGCTAGACCAATCAACCCTGTTTTATTGGACACTCAGCAACTCATCTCCAAAAAAGAGGAAGTACGGCCAGGCAATCAATGATTGGGCCTCAACGATTCCCAGCCATGCTAAGCCTACCTCACAAGCTCCTAGCCATAGCACAACACATACTAAATCCACTTCTGGCCGCTCTGTCATCCCATCGCTTACCAACAGTACTAGCCACTCATCTGCCCCCTCTGTGCTTACAAAAAATATCAGAATCGTCAGTCAGGAGGCACTGGGTTTGGTCAAGGTAAAACCCGAACCAGTGCTTGACACAATCGCTATAAATTCTGACGGTGGTCTCTCCGAAAATGATGAGACAAATGGTGAGGAACGGGAGGTTGCAATTAAAAGCCCTCCCAAGGGAAAGAAGCGAATTACTAGCGAGGTTATTAGTATTTTTATCTTGCTGTAACACCATATTTAACTAAGTATTATTAATCTAGCAACTCATCCTCCAAAAACCTTCAAAGGCTGCTGAAACGACATCGAAAAAAGCACGAAATGAAGACCTTCCAGATTGGATAGATGGGAAATGGTTCCGCCACACCTTTGTTACGACCTATATGGCCTTCGTTGGTCAAACCATTAACCCATGGGATGTGCCTGTCAAGAAAGCCATTAAGGTGATGCAACAGATTTGGGATGCGACTAATAGCCACGAGTATGAGATAACATCTTCCACCATAGCCTATCAAAAAGTATGTGACTGGCCCATTATTTCGGGAATGACACTTATTCCCATACTACAGACTATTCAATGCCTCGCTGACTCGTGGTGAAATGTTATTGGTTCCACTGCCATTGCGATCCTTCTGGCATTTTTTGACTCGCAAGAGCACTTACAAGATTCAGACAAAGAACGCCAAGAATTCTGCAAGTATTACCTCGACAGACTTCGCTTTTTGTATGAGGACTCTGATCATGCCAAAAAATCAGTGTGTTAAACTGGATGTCATCGTGAAAATCCATCTAATACTAACAAGACACCATTCAGAAATGGAGGGGGCTCTTTCGCAACCCTTTTGTCCTCCAGACTTTTGCTGCGCACCTCACCGCCATCGAAGGTTGCAAGGCAATTCCTGGCCTCCATGATGATGCTAAGCTTGCTGATGCAGCTACTGGTGCTTTAGGCTTGTCCGCCGCTGCGGTAAGTGTTATCTATTATGCTCAGAGGGTTGTTCTGACCGTTGTTAGGTGGAGAGAGCACTAACTCTCGTTGTGACTGGCACGTTGACGACTGCGACGGCCCGCGCTGCCAAAGGCAAGATGGTAACTCTGCCTAGGACTATGAACCTCTCTACTGGCAAGGAATCCATGCCCCAGACAGGTTTCAGCGATGCATCTTGGGGCTTTGTGTTAGTAATCGGGACGATAACACTGCCAAGGCAGAGCCAGCACCCACTTAGCCGGAGGTTCAAGATCGCTCTCCACCCCGGGTTGCTGGTGCACCAGCACCGCATCGGCACAGCAGCTCGAAGAGATTGGTAATACAATGGACATCATATTTTGTATATAAGGCAGAACGATCTACTTGAGATCGTAGAATATCAGATTATTATATCTCCTTCGTTCCACAGGTTATGGGCCCCGCGCATAACTAAAACTACTACAAATCTAACTACGCTCTATACTCCAACAAACTCAATACCAATCGACGATGTCGAGTAGCAACAACACGTACAAGATCGACCCCTTGAACGGGGATAATTACGCAGCGTGGCGCCGGCGGCTCGAGTGGATACTCGATGACTTAGATCTGTGGGACGTGGCTATCGGCAGGGAGACGGAACCGAGACCGGCAGATGCCGACAACGTCACTGCGAGCGAGCAGCAGGAGATCGACGATTGGAGAAGGAAGGATAAGAAGGCCAGAAAAGAGATTTGCCTCAGAGTTGCCGATGAACAACTAGTTTACATCAATCAGACGATGTCTGCGTTTGCTGTATGGACTAGCCTACAAGCTATATTCGAATCTAAGGGAGCAGTGGGGATTGTAAATCTCCGAAGAGATTTCTTCCGGATGCTTGCCGAGGACGGCGCGAACATGGAGGAGCACGTACGCAAGCTCCGCGGCATTCAACAGGAATTGAATGCGCGGGGGCATTACATCAGTGACACCGAGTTCTCGAACACGTTGCTGACGTCATTACCAGATTCTTGGTCGGCGTTTATTACGGCAGTAAATGCCAGTGGAGCCGGGACAACAGCTGATATATTAATAGCTTAGCTCGGGTCCTCGATGAGGATCGAGCATGGAAAGCTGGATTGGCATGGCAGACGGCGCTTAAGGTGCAACAACGTCACAGGCCCAAGAAAGATGACTCAGGAGCAACAAAGGGAAAGTGCCGAAATTGCGGCAAGAAGGGTCATTACGTGAAGGACTGTTGGGCGAAAGGTGGCGGCAAGAAGGCCAAGCACCAAAGTGGTTCAAATCAGGGAACAAAGAAACAGTCAAACAAGCAGAAGAAAGGATTTCGCATTTGTATCTAAGGAGGTAGCATACAGTGCTATATCTGCATCTGACTGGCTAGCCGATTCAGTGGCAACAACACATATAGCTCGAAGCCAAAACGATTTCGCTAGCTATGCCGAGGAACCATCTGAAATCGAAGGAATTTCACCCGGTGCGGTACTACATACACAAGGCCGAGGCACTATATACATGGAATTCAAGATCGGTGCCAAGACGAACACGATCGAACTACGTGACGTCAAGCATGCACCGATGCGCCGAACAACCTTATCAGCATAGGGCGTTAACTGATAAGGGCAACACGGCCACATTTTCAGGCACCGGCGTCGAATTCAAATCACGCGCCGGAGTTACCTTCGCACAGGGACAGAAGCACGGGCGGCTATTCTGTATGAAGGTACGGTCACTCGATCAGTCGAGGCACGGGACTTTGCCGCAGCGGCAAAAGGACGGTCATGGGACAAATGGCACAGGATACTAGGGCACGTCAACATAAACTCTAATTGTTGAAATCTAACGACCTAGTTACTGGACTCGAGATCGACAAGTCAAAGAGCCAGCAGTGAAAGCATGCATACAAGGCAAACGCATGTGGAGCCGTTCCCCAAAAGAGCCGAGGACACTGTAGAACAGGTCGTGACCTAACAGTAGCCGATGTATGGGGACCTGCCCAGACCGAGGGACCATCGCGTGAGAAATACTTTATTCTTTCACGGACATCAAATCGAGGTACACCTAATCTATTTTGGGAGCACCAAAGATGAAGCGCTCAAACACTTCGAGACGTACAAGGCATTCCTCGAGACCCAAACAGGTCAGAAACTGAAGAGGTTTCGCTCGGATAATGGAGGGGAATATGTCAATAAAATTTCAAGGAATTTTGTGCAAAATATGGCATTATCATGGAGACCACAGCTCCATACTCCCCAGCCCAGAATGGAATCGCCAACGACTCAACCGACCTTACTCGAGCACGCACGTGCAATGATATTTGCCAAGAACTGCCAAAAATACTCTGGCCCAAGCCGTGGCTTACGCGTGTTATATCAAAAATCGATCACCCACGCGAGCGCTGGAGATGACGCAACACCGTTCCAGGCACTATTCGGCAAGAAGCCGAACATAGCACGTCTAGAGAATTCGGGACAAATTGCTGGGTTATGGTGCCGGATCAACGTCGAGCCAAACTTGATCCAAAGCAGAAGAACATATATTTGTCGGAGTAGCTGAACATGCAAAGGCCTGGAGGTACTACAATAAAGCCTCAAAGCACGTTCAAGTATCTAGAAACATTACATTTGACGAAAATGACAACCGACTCTACCTATCCCAGATAACGACGATGACGACACGGCACCGCTCGAGGGAGCACTCACCGCGAGCATGTGCCAGACCCGATCACATCTACCCCACAGAATCATCACCCCAGACAACGCCCTCCCTGATCCACCTGAACAAGGCCAGCTCCAGAATCCGACGGAGCGCGTATCACTCAGAGACCGATTACCGGAAACTGAATATTCAGGACGCACCGAGCAGGTTTACATAACGAGAGAAATCGTCACTGAACCTGAGAATTACAGAGCGGCGGTATCACGTGATGATGCGCGATCTGGGAGAAAGCGATGGAAATTGAGATGGACCAACACAAGACGTTAGGAACATGGGAATAACAGAACTACCACCCGGACGAGTAGCTATCGGTTGCCGATGGGTATACGCTGTCACAAAACAACCGGATGGACAATTCGATAAGGCTAAAGCAAGGGTTGTGGCTCAAGGATTCACACAGAGGCCAGGGATGGATTACTACGAGATAACCTCACCCGTGGTCAAATTCGATTCACTACGTGTTCTATTAGCGATCGCAAACACACTCGATTGGGAAATCGAAATGATGGATGTCAAAGGCGCCTACTCAATTCAACCATAGATGAGGAGATCTACATGTCGCCAGCCGACGGTTTTGATGATGGATCTGGACGCGTTCTAAGAATATACAGAGCGCTCTACGGACTCAAACAATC